>JANRMT010062840.1:3076536-3139762 GCA_026402145.1 Polypterus bichir lapradei | reverse complement strand
ATATATATATATATATATGAATGCTGATGAGATATGAAACATAACCAGTAGTCAATGTGCATGCTGGCTGCCAATCGAATAGTGAATAAGCTACTCTTTGGGGTTCATATATGTGTAAATGTGATTCTGAAGGAGTCAGTGCCTCACGAACCTCAGCGCACGTCACCGCTACAGTCCCGGCAGCAGAAATCGTCACCATACAGTCTGCAGGCGCCGGTGGCCGAGGACCTCGTCTGTGTATCTGCATTACAGGCGCTCGTCACGCGAGTATTTTCACTGTGTGGCTATCTGTGCAATGGATGTCATTGCAACATGAAGAAATCTCTCGAAATGCGTGCTTGTTTAAAGCTTAACAGTAACGCGCCTGCACAGACTGCTTTCTTGGGTTGAAACATTTGATCTTGCTGACTGTACCCATTAGGCCACTTCATCTGTTTGATCATTGATAGTCAAGTAGTGTTTAACGGCATTATGAACTGTGTGTATTTTGTTGACTGAAATATAACTTGAATTTAAATATGTTTAGGCCAGCATTTGTGGTCTTGCAACAGAAAAAAACCTAGAATTGTACTAATATTATGTAAAAAGACCAGAACTAAATAAAATAACTCAAATTTTTAACACAGAACTAAATAAAAATGGTTCACTCCATTGAAAACCAGAATGAAATAAAAATAAAAATTTTATAAAATGAAATAAAAACTAAATAATATCAGAAATGAAATATCACTGTTTCTGTGGCTGTAGTCTTTCATTGTAACCATTTTCTTAATTAGTGACCAATTTTGTTATGGATTAACTCTTCTGCCTTAATTGGCTTGATATTTAAAACTCACACCCTGTCATTTTTTCTTATTTTTTAATCAGCTGCCAAGCAATAAGGAGCTACAAAATGAGCCAATGCGGAACTAGCAGCCTCGACCCCATCAAATGATACCTGTAATTAAAGAAGGGTGAAGGTCTCAGTAAAGCTGATCAGCTCAGGTTCACAAAACACTTTGACGGTGTTCTTAGAAAAAAGAAAATCGTCACTCTTGGAAATGTCTGCTGTGGCAGAATGAGAGCACCAACAAGTTATGGAGTTAAATAACAGAATTAATTAACAATGATCAGCTTCTGATTGAGAAACTGGTTAGAATGAAAACTGGTTGGAGTTTGAGGCCCGACTTAGCTGGTCATCTGTTGGCTCACTTAAATTTTCATTAAGGTCTTGGTGTGGTTTCACTAAAAAGCAATTCAGAAGACTAATTCTTAAAAAAAAAAAGTGGATAAAAATGAAGGGAAAAGAAGTTAATCAGCAGCACAAACTGATCGTTAATTAAGAAAAGTGTTAGAAACCTGTAGCCACAGTACCACTCCAGGGGCCTCATTGATAAAACTTTGTGTAGAATCGAGAGTGAAAATATGCGGCAACTAAAAAAACAGAATGTGTACACCAAAAAAAAAAAAAATCAGATTTAGAAAACTTGGCGTATGCACAGTTCCCTTTTTATGAGTGTGAATCACCTTGTAAATATGCAAACAGGAACGCGCAGCAAACGCCGACCATATATGGAGCGTGCTAATCAGCCTCATACATATGACCCCGCCATCTGCATTCAAGTCTACCAGGCTGTGCTCTGCCCTTAAGAAGGTTCCAACTGTGAAGCGACCCCCCCCCCCCCCCCCCCCCCGCCATGTTCTTGTTGTAGAAAGTATTTTAATATAATTTAAAGTTAACAGACTTCATAATTTTAAACACTCCAATCATGTCACCTCATAATCTCCATTTGCTAAAACTGACTCCTTCAATCCCATACCTCTCAATCCCAGAATCGGCCTATGAGAAGGACATGCAAAACTTCCAAAAATAAACTAAATCGATTCTAGACGAGTGCAAAACAAAGATTCACCCCATTCCGTGAGTGTGGGCTCAGAGTGCTTGCATAATTCTCCAGCAATTTAACCATCCGCCATTGACACACAGTTTAATCTGAACACACCATAAAACAGAGCAGATATCAAAATGAATCGCATCACGAAATCGTGACAATACGAAGACCACTAACGTAACTGGGATGAGGCGGTGAAACTCAAGGTGTAACGGCATAACATTACCCGAGAAGGTGCACCTTACTGGTTCCATGGCTGGTCACAGATTAAGAGCATTTCTGATGAGCAGCTATATTTGAAAATATGTCTTCAGAAAAGAATAATATTTCTTCTGAAGGACTAAAACACTTACATATAAGAAATTTAAAAAATAAAATCATATTAAGTGACCTACATAAGGTTAGGTATTTGAAACTAGAACGACCCCCCCAGGTCTGCTCCTTTTTGCAGCTGCTAACAGTCTCTTCTCTCAGCAGTGCTTTTTTTAAGTCAAAATGTTCTTGGAATTAGACTGAATATCTAAATCAGATAACTCACGAATGGTTATCTTGAATGAAGCAAAGTAATCTTGCACGCACAAATGCTAGCTAGATGAGATATGTAATCTCATGTGGGGAAATATGACATGTATTTCCTCAAAATAAGAAATTTCTGCTTGTTAAGATATCATATTTTGCAGTGCAGGCAAACTAAGCAGGGGACGGATTTCAAATTGTTGACAAGATCTCCCCCCCCGGCCCACTTCCCAACCTCTTCCGCTGGCCAGGACCCACCTACAGATACATCGTCAACCAAATGTAGATGTCTACTTGTGTTTACAGGACATCATCCACAATCGTTAGTAACATTACAGTAGCCGAGTAGATACTCCATCCATCCATCCATTTTCCAACCCGTTGTGTCCGAACACAGGATCACGGGGGTCTGCTGGAACCAATCCCAGCCAACACAGGGCGCAAGGCTGGAACCAATCCCGGGCAGGGTGTCAACACACACCCACAGCACAATTTAGGATCGCCAATCCACCTAACCTTCATGTCTTTGGACTGTGGGAGGAAACCCATGCAGACACGGGGAGAACATGCAAACTCCACGCAGGGAGGACCCGGGAAGCGAACCCGGGTCTCCTAACTGCGGGGCAGCATCGCTACCACTGCGCCACCGTGCCGCCCTCGAGTAGATACTGTAGCACATAACTACATACAGTGGATTCACAAAGTATCGAGACTCCCTCACTTTCTGCACACTTTATTGGGTTGCACATCTAATGTTAAATGGATACATTTGCCGTTTTGACCATTAATCTGAGCTCAATAACCCGTAATGTCAAAGTGAAACTATGTTCTCAGGAAAGTTTGCAATTTTATTAAAAATTGAAAGCTGAAGTCTCTCTCTTTGTGATCAGATTGGGTCATGGATGGTTTGCGAATTGGGTCACGGTGGGTTGCTGCAGGTTGATTAAGCATATCGACGTTGCTCCAATGATCATTCTTCATCACCTGTCCTGATCGACCATGATTCTCTTAGGCAGGGACCACCATCCACCATTCATCAAGGTTGTTCCAAGTGCACTGAAGATCTTAAAAACACTGAGACCGGGTGATGACTAAAGAAAGATTAAGAAACTTTGCCCTATGCGAACACCTGGGCTGCGTTGTTCAGATGTATTCATTAGGCCATCTTTCTTATAATAAAAGGACCTCCCATTCCTGCTGGTAGCTACGCCTCACTTATCTTGTTGGTCTTCATGATTGCTCGGGCTGACGTCACGTGACTTGTTTCTGTTTTGTGCCCTCTATGCGCTGCCTCTCTTCTCATCCCTCTTCTCTTCTTTCACTCCATCCTTCAGTTAACCCCAAACCTTTCCTTGTATCCCCTTGACCCCTGCGTGTCTTGCCTTTTTCCATTCTTCTCTCACTCTAAGATAACTCAGATTCCCGGGGAGCAAAGGCAATCAGTCCCCTTCAAATCCCAAACGCAGACAAGCCCTCCAACGAGGTGATGGTGGGACAGGTCCGTCTGCGCCAAAGCTTTTCAACTCTGCGCACATTCATAAAAGTCAACGGCACTTTGTGTTCCAGCTGCTGCTGATTTAATGACCATAGAGGGGCTGCAATGCTCATGAGTAAAGGCTCTGGAATGAGCGTCGAGGATTCTTGTCCAGATGCCCAGCTTTGGGAAGTCTCATTTTTCTGGCCTTAAACTGAAGTCCGCAGAACACCCTGCCCGTCTGTGACATAATGCTCAGCCCCCATGACAGCCGCTAAACGTCCAGCACGTTTTCAGATGTTTTTTGGATGCATTTATTAATATGTATCTAGGCCTCTCACCCTCTGGGTGGCCCTAAAAGTAAAATGTTCTCTTCATGCTGGCTGATTGCCTCCCTAAGATTTAGGAAGTCTTTTTTTTTTTTTTTTTCTTCCAGCCAGCGCGGCGTTCCATTCTTTTATTAAATGCTGCTGTTCGTGCCAAAGCAATATGCTGTTTTGCCGGGGATGCAACATTATTTTAAACATGAAGTGAATAAGAGCTGTGTGCCGAGTGTGAGGACTGCTGTTTACATCGCTCCAACACAGAGCAAGGCCTCCCGAATCCTTCTGACTCTGCCGTCCGACAGAATTAAAAAAATACATCCAAAACAATGACCTTTTAAAGTAATGAATGAAACAAGAAGGCCATCATTGTTTGACAAGAAGAGTACAGCGTGGCCGGCACTTGTAGACAAATGCAAAGGTCAAGCGGGGGCCTCTGTTCATCCATCCTGCTGCCTGGAAGAAGGAGCAAAGCAGAGCGAAGACAAACCCTCATTGTCACTCGAAGGATACTGGGAGCTCAGTGGCCAACCAGAAGGGTGTAGCGTGGCCCCCCGCCAATGAAGAAAGAGCCTCAATTGGCTAACACCAGGGGGCACACTTGCGTTTGCATAGCGTTATGGAAAGTAGAGTGGTATTGGGGTCCTGAGTACTCAACGAAGGGGGCAACAGAAAAAGTCTGGTAGAACAAGTGAGTGCCTTCTAGCTACCAAAAGAGACACCCAGATTGAACATTCAGGAAAGGAAAATGTTTACTAGCCTGGCAGCATGGTGGAGTACAGCGTGTTTCTCTTTTAATTTTGAGTTCATTATTAATGATTTTATTATTTAAATGGGTTTCTGCCACTGCTTTTTCTGGCTCCATATCGTGTCACAGACTTTAATTTGCTTGGTCAGCCCATCCCCATCTGTAACAATTCAGGCGTCGGTAGCAATCTGGAAGTTAGAATCAACCCTGCAAGTGATACTGATCATCCCGGGGGGTCACTCACACACATATATACACCCACCCACCCACACACACATCACTCACATCAGGTCGATTGAAAAGCATCTATTCACCCATTTCCTGAACATACGTACCCAACTGAAGGTTACAGGGAACGCTAGCCTATCCTGGCATCACTGAGGGTATGGCAGGAACCTACTTGAGCAAAGCACCAGTTTAACACCGGGCACACACACTTCCACACATGCCAATCCATTCAGCTGAGAGTTAAACTCTGTGCTGCCGACAGCCAATGGGCGCCGACCCCTGTAATTCATAACTGAGATGGACCAGTGAGAACCGAAGGACACACAGCCAGTGGCTTAGTGTCCAATCAGGGCCTTTTGATTAAAGTGAAAACCGAATAAATAATGAATACATTTTTAAACCATGAATAAACTACATTTCCATTAAATGAAAACACTTAAACAAATATCAAAAAGAGACACAGCCCAGAGATTCTTAATTCAAAGTCAGTGCGTCCTAAAGGGTTTTCGGCAGACATGCGCCCCTGTAACACTCACGCACGCAGCATAGTTACTGAGCTCCTCAAGCAAAGACCCCAACAGCTTCAGCACACAGCTCCATCACAGTCCTGCCCACGTAACGTACTGTACACACTCCAGGACAAACGATTTCTTTACCAATCCATTTAGCCTCCATTGCTCCTAAGAAAATGTTCAGCAGATCTGGATCCCACTGACACAATGGCTACTCGCTTCCATCGTTTGCTCAGCTTGCCCTCTGTCCTCATCTCTGTCTGTGCTCTCCTGGTGCTCGCTGCTCCTCCTCACTGCCTAATTAGTGCTGATTATTGCTCGACCCTCCGTCAAGTTCACCATCACCTGGGGTTGCATACCAATTAGTTCTAATCAGGCGGGTTCAGCGGCCTCACAATTTTCAACCCGTGGCATGGGGTATGGCATCCTCCCACAGACACTTGAGGTTTTCTTCTGGGTACTTTGATTTCACTTCCAAAGATGTGCAAGTTGGTAAACTGGCAAGTCTTAAATGGACCCAAATGTGAGTCGCCTGTGTGGACTGTAATGGAACAGCACCTTGTCAAGGATTGTTTCTTGGTTTTCCCAAAGCAGTTTGTTTCCCTGTGTATTTGGATTAAGAGCGTTTGAGAACGTTAATAGTCACAGAGTTTCCCAGCCACAGAATCACACTATTGACGTGTTTGCCCTCGATGCTCCAGTTGCACTCCCGTGGCCCAAAGATGGTTAACTACACACTCTACATTTGAAAGTTAAACGGGTGGCATCCTCTCCAGGGTTAGTTCCTGGTTTGTGTCTGTGAAGGCTAGCGGGGTGCCACTGTGCCCCAAACACAAATGCATGAATAGTCCCTGGTTCAAATAAAAAGGGTATTTATTACTTTTTTATAACAATGAACACTGTGTTTCGTCTTCTTTCTTTCTCTCCATCTCTCTACACTGCAGTGTTCCTCCACTAGGTGAGCGTCGCTCATCTCTGCTCCCAGCTCTGACTCACAGTGCCGTCTCTTTTATTGAGGATGAGACGTAGCCAGTTGTCATGAGAAAGCCAGGGAGGTCCTCTCCCAGCAGGGCCCTCTATCGTCAAGCCAGGGACCTCAACAGGGCTGCTCCTCTGGTCTCCAACTTCCATGCAGCCCTGTGGGTGTCCAAACTGGGACTCTATATGTGGGACACTTCCACCTGTTAAAGTGGGGGGTGAACTGCTCCCTGCCATCCTGTAACAACAACAACAACATTTATTTATATAGCACATATTCATACAAACAGTAGCTCAAAGTGCTTTACATAATAAAGAATAGAAAAATAAAAGACACAATAAGAAAACAAAATAAATCAGCATTAATTAACATCGAATAAGAGTAAGGTCCAATGGCCAGGGGGGACAAAAAAAACAAAAAAAAACTCCAGACGGCTGGAGAAAAAAAAAAAAAAATCTGTAGGGATTCCAGACCATGAGACCGCCCAGTCCCCTCTGGGCATTCTACCTAACATAAAGGAAACAGTCCTCTTTGGATTTAGGGTTCTCACAGAAAAGCTTGATGATGATGGTCACGTAGAATTCACTGTACTGCTGGTTCTTCTCATTTTCAGGCATACGACCCAGGACGGCATCCCGGCTATGTAAGAACTTCAACTCTGTCCTGGGTGGGGTGCCCAACCATCCTCCAGGGCGTCTACATGTCTGATACTGCTGAGGCAGATTATCTGCAAACATTTTTTGGAAGGAGTGGTTTCAGAGGGTGAACGGATGGATTAATCTGTCAACACATAAGCATTTGTTTGCATACTGGCAAAGGCAATGGACTATAACGTACAAGATGGCTTCTTCCAACCTGCCAGTGCCATGCCAGTGCTCCAGCTATCCCATTCCTGATGTCAAGGACTATGTCAGAGGTAACCCTGTTACAAACATAATGATACGAACAAAAATTACATAAAAATAAGCAGAATGAAAGTGATACTTCAGAATTAACAGAAAAAAGAAAATAAACATAAGCCAGGGAACACATGCTATGACATTATAGTGGTGCTACATGAATGAGGACGTCCTAAATGTGTTCTGTGCTGAGTCGCGTCTTTTATAGCGTTGTTCCGTTTATATAGTCTATTGTGTGTCTGTTTAAATATTTTTCCCTGGGAAACAAAGGTGGGAGGAGAACACTGTAGAGCCGTGACCCCTCGAGGTAATTATCCCTGTCTATCACATCAATTCCATCTTGGCCATTGCTATAAAAATGAGGACGAAAAGAAATCGGGGGATCAGTTACAACCCGAAAGACGCAAATGCGGAATTTGCACCCTTTTTGTGCTTGCTGCTTTAGATTGCCAAACATTCAACTGCTTCACTATCACCACGCAAACCCCAGGGTTCAGGATCATACCGACACGCTGAAGACAGCACGGTGAGACTGTTTTTTGTTGTTTGGGGAAGGAAGGAGCAACCATTTTCATCCGTATGTTATTTACTGGGGACCCCAATCAGCCGGACAAGGTTCACTTTCATTACTCATCTACCGTTTACTCTTTAGGACTTTTATATGTGTTTCGTGTTCTCCGTGTGTCGTATCTGTTTCATATTCAGTGTAGAGACAAGGAAGAGTTTGTATTGTATATTTATTGTTGTACCCTTTATTACATTCTGCCGGGTCACTTTTGGGGTTTTGTGTTATGTTGGGGCTGGTTGGGGTGTGATATATATATATATTGTTTGGAGTTTGTTTCATTTCTTTTTATCAATATATATATATTTGCTTTATTATTTTATATACTGTTTGCTTTTGCTTATTTTGATCGTTGATTAACGTTCCGTCAGGTTGCCAGGCCACGGGTCTTCGCTTCGCAGTGTAGTTGCCAGTCTGGAAGATTGGGTCCGCCGTTACAGCATAACATCGACATGTAAATCAGCTGGTGAAGAAACATAACCCGACATCTGTAGTGTTTGTATTACACAGTCTAGATGTGGTCTGAGAGTTTATAGTGTCTACGTGTTCAGCTTATGTGAAATAAATGAACTGTGCATGGTTCTTGACGTACAAAAAGGCAAAAAATGTCTGAAAAAGGGAAAGGGGAACTCTGGAACCCCCCTGGCCCAACACACAAAAATAGCTTTCATTGTAATTAAAAATTTAATTACCAAAACATTCTAAACAAAAACAAAAAAAGAAGTGTTGCCCTCAGAAGGTAAACCTAACAATGAATAAAACCAAAGTCTTGAGGAATGACGGCCAAAGATTCAAAATCTCTTGAAAGAATCCAAGGATTGAAGTGAAACAACACAAACAAGTGAAGCTAATAGCTCAGCAATGAAATAAATATAAAAGGCACTACAAATGGAAGCTAAAACGCATAATAAAAAATAACCAAAACATTAACATTGGACAATAACAACCAAAAATAACAACACAAGTAACAAATTTAACCAATGATAAATTAGAACAGAGCTTCTGGCTACACCACAACAGGCGGATTGTCAAGTCGTGAGATCATTTACTAAAATACAAGGGGCTTCGCTAAACGTGAAGACGAAAACAAAACTAGAAGCACAATCTAAATGGTTTGTTCCAACAGAGATTATCAAAGTTGGGATGCTATTGTTTATATTGTAACCATCATGAAGTCACGCATCATGTAATATGCATCTCGTGTGCACTCAAAATGCTGATGAGGTGATGCCCCCAAAATAATGAGAAATGCTGGACATAAACAGTGAATAGTGTGTTGTAATCATAAGCACACTTTAGAATCAAATTCAAAGCACGTATCTGACAACAGCAAAGCAGAGAACTAGGGGTAATGTGCAAGGGGTGAAGTGGGAAAGAGGCAATCCTCGACAAGGATGTCTCAGGCAGAAGTTGGCCGCCATCTGCATTTGTTAGTTTTCGACTGGGATGGCAGCTGCAGGGCAGTGTGCTGGCATAGCCAGCCTTCCTTGGCGCTAGTCGAGTGCTCCGTGACTTCTATGTCTTGCCATAAAATGATGTCATCCTTCTTAGAATGAGACTTGTCTGTGTAAAAGGGCCCAGGAGACGCTCCGGGTCGAGCCCCCCTCCCACCCCACTCCATAGATTGCATTAGTCTGCACGTTGGATGATTTGGTGCCGGTGGGGGGGCTTCAGGGCTCAGTTCTCATTTGGCGTCATGTGTCTTGTCTTCTTGTATTCTTTGGGTTTCTCTCTTTCCACACCTTGTGCCCATTTTAAGTTTTGCTAAATCCTTTTTAGGCCAGTAATCATCACAGACAAGTGGAGCACATCTTGCCATCGTCTGGTCAGCCTCCGATTGGTCAGCCGTCCAGTTTCTTTCCTAAAATGCACATGTTTTGTAGAGTACGGGAAGAAAACTTGGAATTCTCCCAAACGGTGAACATGCCGACTCCACACAGACAGCGAGTGGGATGTAGCTTTATCCCAGTCTGAAGCAGCACACTAACCACTATGCCAGTCTTTATTAGCTGATTGACAGCTGCTAAGATACCCATAAGGACTGACATATGGTTGGCATAGGAGAGGTTGCTCAGTCTTGCAAGGGGCAAATACGGCACTGTGGAATCCTAGAGACCCTCACATGCTAGCAGAGAAGCTCTGTGTCTCCCATTGTGTAACCTGGTGATTTTTTTTTTTACTAGCTGATGCTGTGCGTTGGTGGCACTGAGGACATTGGGGTGATGCCATCAAAATGTTAATGGCACTCGAGCAGGCACAGCGTTTCACAGCTGTTGGAACAGCTGTGACTGATTAGAATAAAAGCGGCCGTTTCAGAAGGCAAGAAAGGAGATGGCGAGCGCTGAATTGCTGTTGCTGTAACAAAAATGTGGGGAGCAGAAAGCCAGAATGGAATAAGTTCTGCCCCATAAAAGCCAGTGGCCGATTTTCAGCGAGCGGCACAGGCCATGCTGTTCCTAATTATCAGGCCTTCATCATACGGTCTGCCTGTATTTTTCATTAAGACTTCTTTGTTAAAGCTTCCTCTTTCAGTTTCATCTCGTTAAATTGAATTGCTTGGCCTTCATTAATACAAATGCAACAGGAACTGAATGTTTCCCAGTGACTCTGCTGGACTCATCCTTGCTAATTTCGCACCGTTTCTACATCTGTGCTTGGTGGTTTGAAGGCCTCACTTGGCTATTAACATATGCTTGCTGGGGTCCAAGGATGCTCAACAGGAGCAGCCAAAAATGTCCCATCTGTCACTCAATAGGTCGGTTAACTGTTCTCACAGTATCCTTCAAGGCAAGCGCCATCACAATTCCAAAGTGAAGGACAAATTAAAAAAAAAATATTAACAACCTATGTGGATTAAAAAACAATGAACTGGGAAATAATGTGGGTGTAGAAGACCTGGAAACAGCTTCCCACAGTGGTGGCCACTGGAATAGTAATCATGGTAACGAGGCATATAGTGGCAGCAGAGATCCATGTACCTCATACTTTACATCAAGAGACACTGAGGCTATGTTCACACTACTACACCTTCACTTAACATTCTCCATCCACACTTAGACGTGAAACTAATGCTCTCCATCCACACTGGCATTTTCACATCATTTACACAGGTATCCCTGTCCACACTAAAACATGACAGGGACATTCACCAATACTGGGAAGGTGCATATCAGTGGAAGGAGGAAGAGGAAGTGTCCTCCTTGAAGGGACAGTTACAATGATAACCACATTATTTATTGTAAAATACAGTGACTGGTACGTTTTGTGCATTGTATGCAGCATTCAAATTGTACTAAATGCATTTTAGATGCATACAGGGAAGCAACACAACAAGTGCCATGGAAAGCAACTCCTCTATGTCCGCCATGTTGGAAGATGTTTTCTTCTGTGAAGGGTCAGCAGTCAGGATTAGAGACATTGTAATGACCAGGTCCAAATAATAAGCACGAACTAATCAGAGCACCTTTAGAGGCTGTGCTTTCAAAACTCTTCATTTTCACCCATTCACACTGCAATGTCGAGTCAGCATTTTCAGAAGTATACAGCCCTGGAGAGCATTCTCAACAGTCTCCATTTTGTGGAGTTAAATACATTGGGGTAGTGTGGACGACAGGTGGAAAAGAAGAATAATGTCTGCATTTTAAAAGGGAAATGTAGTAGTGTGGACATATCCTGAGAGTTCAAGCTCTTAAGTCAATGAATCTAGGCCTGTACTGTGATCAAGGACCTCAGACTTCTTCTGATTTCTTGACCTGTTGTGGTCAGTGGGATACTATGCACCATACTTGGTGGTTATGTGCCAGTATTTGGGTTTACTCCAAGATGTTGTCCCTTCACTTGATTTTTTTGTCTGCTTCTTCTACTTTTTCCATGGTTCATTCCTTGTAAGAATGTCTTGGAGAGGCTCTCAGATCTTGTGGCATGACCTCTTTTCTTATCTTTATCTTGAGGAGATCTTCATAGTTCCCTGATTGTTGCTGGATTATGCAATATGTCTCATTGTTGATGACACTGTGGAAGTGCAAAATCTCCAGTACAGTTCTTTAGCACCTCATCTCCACTACAGTTTTGCTGTCAAGGTTTAGGATTCACATGCATATAAAAAGATTGATAAGAAATGGGATTAGATTCATCTGAACTTGACCTTTTAGCCTGATCTTTTTTCTCTTCAGATTCACCTCATTTTGACCAGGGCTGATATTGTCTGCCCAACTGGTGATATGCCTTCTTTGCTGATCATAAAAGCCAAGTACTTGAACTGGCTAATGGTCTTCAACTCAGGCCAATGAGCTGTGATCTCTGTTGTGATTGTTATTCCATTGTTTGTCATGAACTTAGCCTTTATGGCATTGATCTCCTGCGGTATTTCGAAGCTGTTTCCACCAGGCATTTCCCAACATGGGCAGGCTAAGTTTTAGTTCCTGCCAGCCCATCAATGTCATCTGAAAATCAAAGGTTTTTGATGGTGTGCCCTTCCTATGCTAATGGAACTCTGGTGAGTTTTGAGGGTCCTCAGTCATGATATATATTCAAGAAAGATATTAAAAAGCATATGTGATATTAGAAATTCTGCTTCGATTGCTCGAGATTTACATGAGGCTAAAGACATTTGTACCTCAACCAGCAAGCCGCACTGCCAACCAAAATCAAAACACTTCTTTGGAAGAAACCATGCTAGCAAGTGTCTGTCAGTTCTTCTGCCAGCTTGGCCTCAGAGAGCCTGTTGACCATCTGGCTCATGGGTCTTTAAAGGCCAAGAAGAGCCCAGAGCAGATCGTTACACTGGGAGAGACATCCTGCCAGAAATGACAGATTGTCATCATTTCTCTAGCTCGCACTTCATCAGGCTATCATTTACTAAACTTCTCTCACATAAAGATTCAAGCTGATCTCAAACATGGTAGCCAGGCCAGTATCTGGGTAAAGATGACATGCAGGTTTAGGTTGATCATAGGGATAATGCTCTCTGAGTCTGACTCTTTATAGGATCAAGGGGAGTAATACAAAGTTTATGATACTATCATTTGTGTCCTTGCAGTCGTGGGGATGGTGGAGGGGGCTTCCAATGTATGATCCACTTGCTTCTAGTTCACAGCAATAATTTCAAGGGTGATTTGAACCACACACCAACAAACATCCTCACCCTGCAGCACTGTGTCTCCCACCATCGACTCTAAGCCTAAGTAAGCTTGTTGACTCCTTTTCATTTTTGGACATCAGGTTGGTATTTCCATCATCTTCAGGTGGCTCAAGTGGATGGTGACACATCATCATCCTTCAGTCTTAACAAAGGAGCTCCATAGGGCTGTGTGCTGAGACCTCTGCTGTACTCCCTTCTTCCATATGCATGGCTGCACATAACTTTAACATCATGGTCACATTTGTTGATGACAGAGCTCTAACAGCAATGAGGAGTCTTACTTGGATGAATTTGAGAGTTGGTCACACTGGTGTCAGGACAACATTCTTCTCCTGAAAGTCAGCAAGGCAAAGGAGTTAACTATGGACTTTGGGAGAAAACGGCAGACGTTCTACCAGCTCCTCGGTGTTAACAGCACTCAGGTGGAGGGGGTGGATAGTTTTAGATATGTCGGTGTCCACATCACAGAGCAACTGACCTGCTCCAAGCACATGGACACCTTGGAAAAGAAAGCATGGCAATGTCTTTACCACCTCAGACGCCTCAGGGATTTTAGGCTGCCCTAGAGGCTTATTGAAGAACTTCTATAAATCCACCATTGAAAGTGTTCTGACAGGAAGTATTACTGCCTGGACTGGAAAGAGCACTCAGCAGGGGCCACAAGGCCTTTCAGAGAGTGGTTCTTCTCAGCTGAACACTTTTTGATCTTCAACAAAACCTCACTATAGAAAAGGGGTCGGGGGGTGGGGTTGCAGCAGTGTTGGTCCTGGAGGGCTGCCGCGGCTACAGGTTTTTGTTTTTCTTAATAGGAAGTCAATTACTGCTGATGATGCACTTATTGCTCAAGTGACATTTTAGTGGTCTCACTTGTTAAGGTTCTCCCCCACCCAATTGCTTATTTCCGTCTTAAACAGCTGCATTTACTTTTTTATGGCTCTTTATTAGCAATAAGATACAAACGACAAAGGACGCAGCAGTTCTCCATCTAACTTGTTTCCATTTACACCAGTGTGGATTCATCACTCCCGATTTGGTTTGTTAAAAAAACTTAAGAGAAAAATGTGACAGTCTGAAAATGATCAGTTTTAGGCTTCAAATCATTTGGATAATATCCTCGGAAAGGAAAAAAAAAAACCAATGATGTAAGAACTTAACATAGCAGACTAACAAGCCATAAGATGAAATAAGGTATGAGATTGGCAAGAACTGGTTTCTAATTAAGCAATTGGGGTGGAATGAAATCCTGCAGCCACTGTGGCCCTCCAAGACCGACGTGGCCCACCCCTGCTATAGAACTTGGTGAAGGTCTCAATGTGAGCACCATTTGTAACTTCTACTGCACTCTCCTCTAGTTTGATCCTGGAGGCCCACAGCGGCTGAAAATTTTTGCTCTCACGCTAATGCTTAAATTAAAGCTAATCCTTCCTGATAACAATTCTTTTTAATTCTATGGCTTACTAGTGTTTTTAAATTAAATTTAATTGCATTTAAATTACAGATTTTTTTTTCAGAGAATAATATCCAAATTATTCGTGGCATAGAGATGATTAGCAGTTCTCAGTTTTTTGATTGCATGTTCATCCATTTTTTTCAGTTTCTTATACAGTATTATGCAATGTTTGTCCTTTTCTGTGACACTGAGCTCAGTATATTTGATTCAATATAACACTATACTTCAGTCAAAATATAAATCTAAAATATGGTTTCCATATTTTTCAAATATTTATTTGATGCTATTTTGTGTTGGTGACAGTCATGGAATTCATTTTGCAGCATTACCCACCATACTAAGCCTCTTAAACCCGCTCACAAGGTGGTCTAAATTGATACGCAACTTTGTTCCCCTTCTCTAACCCCAAGAAGCCCACTGCACCTGCGCTTTGTCTTAGTCCCGGTCTGCTGCTAGTGCACAGCTTTGAGGCTAAACCCTGAAGTTACTGTACTAAGACCAGATCAGCACGGGACCATCTCAAGATGATCACACACAGCACCTGACCCTCAGGGTCTCCATGTTTTAACCTAATCTGCACATTGCTAGTAAGTGATCACAATTAAAGGTCCTCAGAGGTCCAGATCGACTCCCTACAGGGTCCCATGGCTGTGTGTGCACCACCAGAGTCTCAAGGGCCTCCCTAAAATCCTTCTGCTTACATGCTGCCCCACCAGGCTCCTGGTATGCATTCCTGAATGCCCATCTTCACATGCAGCTTATGTATGGCCACCTTGGTGTCCTCTTCTCCTGTCCTCCATTCATCCCCTCTCAGACACTCCCACCATTTCCTGAAAATGGGTTTTCTTGTTCTTGTGCTCCCTCCCGTCTCTAGTTTTGCCAATACTTTAGTTTACTTTTACTTTACAATACATTTACCATCGGCAGACATTTATTTCCATTTTTTTCCCCTCTTTCTTTTATATCAGTCTTTGTTTCCAAGACACGGCGATTGAGTCATTTTCTAAACATACTCCACGTGGACAGGCCCTGAAGCGTAACCACAACACACAAACGCTTCCCTTTGTTTTATATTGGATTGGCTCAACCCACAGCAAACCTAATATGGCAAAGCCAGTAAAAAAGAAGTGATAATAAAATCAATTAGACACATATGGAAGTCAGACTGTAACTGCTTTCTAATCTTAGGAAATTAAATTGCATCTCACGCGAGCGCACACACTCACGCGCACACACACATACACACTTGCTTATGCATTCACAGAATTGTCTTGTGCGGGTCTGCAGAAGCTCTTGATGGAAACAACTCTGTGACCACAACATCCTGTGTACAAGCAGAGATTGAAACTTGAGCGTCGTCGAGTTTTCTGTCAGCAGGGGATCTCTCCACCGAGTTGGCAGCCGGCGAAAATGGAAATGTGCTCGTGTAGAGGAAGCAGTAATGACAGGCCGAGACAGTAACCCTGTAGGGACTAGCATCAACGCTCCAAAACACACTCCCTCTGAGATAATAAATGTCCACCTATCCTAACTTGACCCTACGTCAATCCACTAAGGGCACTCTCACCTAAAATTGATCTGTTGGTGTGCCATCACTTTATCTCTCTACCAAGATGATAACATGGGGATATGGGTAGGAGATTCAAGCCATCTGAGGCCACAAGCAAAGCAGTGGGGCGCTGGGGCAGTAAAAACAACTCCCTTTGCTGGTCGGACACTTTCCACAGGTTTAAATGAGTTTTCTGTGTATGCTTTAGTTTAATTAGTAACTCCAAACCGGCCCAGTGGTTGCACGAGTGTGTTATGCCGTGAGCTACCGTATTATACATGATTGCTTGCTATCCTACCGATGGGCACGGACTTGACGTAAACAATGGGGGTTTGGACATAGGCTACAACAGAGGAAATATTTTTAACAGCAACAACAACAATAATAACACAAGGCAAGAAAAATATTGCTTTTTGGTAATCATCAGAGACTGCAACACACTTTTCTAACTCAGTTTTTCAACCTGTTTTCAGGTCCACTTTCAGTCTTTTCCAGTCACGTCAACTTTCTGTCTTACGAGTCATGTTGGATTACAGTGTACCTGCAGGCAGTTTTTAATAAAACGTAAGCACTAGTGAAGTAAATGTTTCAATATCTTCAGTGTGAAGTCAGATAGGCACACACAGCAGCATAGATAAAATGAATGGTGTCAGTCCACTACCGCTTTTTCTTCAAAAACGCTTAGAGCAGGATTTTCTGGTGTACACCGTGTCCAGCAGTAGTCCGCCATCGTACTCTCATTCCAGAAACCCTGGTAGCTACATGCCACTGACTAAATGTCCTGGTGAAAATGTTCTCCTTGCTCGCCACTCACCATACCAAGGTTTTCTGGAATGGGAATGCAAGAAGTGTATTCTCAATGACATGCGACGGCCCAGTTTCTCATATGGATCAAGCAGATTCTGAACTCCTTCCTTGTATTCTGGCTACCCAGAAAGTTTTCACAGAGCCACTTGAATGTCTCCAAAGCTTCTAGCTCAGCTGCTGAGCGAGAGACTGTTTAAAACCATCATCCTGTGAAGCGGACTTGATCTGTGGACCTATACCTAAGCCTTCCTGTGGATGACATGTGGAGCCCAAAGTTTATCCTGATCACCGAGTGGACAGCCGAAGTACAATTTGTGTATCTTCTTAAGATCTGTGGGAATTGGGTGACTTTTTTGCTTTCGTTGGATGATTAATACAACTTCTAAGAATAATAACAACTGAAATCATTTGCAGTTAATGCCGTCTGCAACATAAAAATATAGACAACTGTTGTTAAATCTTGTAATATGCTTAAGCTAATTATAACAAACCAGTAATGGCGAACTGCACGATAACATGCAGTGAATACACTTGACTTGAGTATTCCTAGTTTCCATCCTCTTTCTCTGTACATTTAGCATTCGTTTGCTTAGAGGTTGGTGCGCTTGCTGCTTCCTGAGCAGCTCTTCTTTTCTCCACCCTAGCGGCCCGCTTCTTCTCTTCTTTCGTTGGCATCGTTTTGCGTTAAAACTGATTAAGTCAGTGTTTGTGTTGGAATTACTTAGTACAAGTTCCTTAATTTTTCACTTAAGCTGGCACTTAAGTCCTCAATCTGCCACCAGAATGATTTAAGATATGAAGAGGTAGGGGAAGTGACGGCAAAGGTGGTAGGAATGAGATCGGTGCCCGTATGCATGCGCCACACTGCCGCCCTGGTGGCCACTGCCGAGAGCTGATTCTACAATAAAATAAAATAAAAATAAAACAGAATAATAGAAATCATCACCCCCAAAGCGGACAGTAGAGGTCACATAGTATATCCATCCATCCATTATCCAACCCGCTATATCCTAACACAGGGTCATGGGGGTCTGCTGGAGCCAATCCCAGCCAACATAGGGCGCAAAGCAGGAATAAACCCCAGGCAGGGTGCCAGCCCACCGCAACAGTATATGTCTACCAAATTTCAAGTCAATAGGTTAAACGGTTTGCGAGCTACAGGTGATTTAAAATCCTGGACAGACAAACAGACAGCCACGGTAGAGTATTATATAAAAAGAATATCGTGCGATAACGTATATAATTAGCTTCATCAGAAAAACTAGACTTGCTAGAGAAAAACTAAACGCAGACATGAAAACAGCATGAAAAACATTACAAAGCCCACATGAAATTATCTCTGATGAAAATGACCTGTTGACCTATGTAATAATTATAATAACTCTCATACTGGCAGAGCATAAGAGAAAAGGACGTACTAAAATGAAACAAGATGATCAACACGGTACAGAACTGCAACTCTAGGCTTTGAATTCATTGCCAAAGGCTGATTTCATTCAGTGTAACTGCATCTCTTAAATGGGCTTACATTAAAACTTGCACTAAAACTTGCCAAATATCATTTTTTGTTATTCATCACCATCACTGACATGACTGACTGCACTCCTGTCTTCACATTCACTTCTGGTACACTAAAATCCTTCTCTGTAGTTGGTCTCTTCTTAAGTTGAACATTGATTGGATGGTGATCTTGCCTTCTTTGCATATTTTAGGGAGGATACTAGTCTTGTGGAGCAGGGCACAATTCTCAGATCACGAATGCACATCTCGGGACAACTTGTTAAAAACTGTGAGGCGAATTCGCGGTTAGAGAAAAGGCTCTGCCCACAGAGTTTCTTCCTATAAACCTGACTTAGATTTCCTTGAGTCCATGCATTTTAAACGTTCGGGGTTGTAGGGTCCCATTTCTTCTTATGCATTGGACAACTATGTATAATGAGAATGGAAAGATGGAGAGAGAGCAAAGGATAGTGAACAAAAGGCTCGACATGCAGGAAAAATAAACGCTGAAATTGCTGTTATCCACTCCAGACCTCAGCAGCACACGCTAACTGAACCCTGATTAAGTTATATATGTTGCTGTCATTTTGACTACTGTATCACTTAATGGCAACACAGCAGCACAAAGTATTTAGAGGTACAAGTAGGAGGCATTCCAAATGCTTGAGTATGGTTGAGTCAAGAGGGGGTGCTGTTATTTACATCCCGTTCTTCTTCATCTACACACCAGAAGCTCCAAAAGTCGAGGATCCATGAAGTCGCTTCTGCTTCTGCCACATCTGGTCAAGAAGTCTTATAAACTGTTAATCTTCTATCATGGAGTCAGTCAGCATATGGACTCTCATCTGAGAAGAAGATGTCTTTTTTCATTTGCTAAAAATAAATTATTATCTTCCAACAATATATGGGATCACTGACTGACTACTGTCCGTTTTTTTTACTCTCACTCTCTCTCTCTTTTTATATACACAAATATATATATCTATATATGTTGTCACACATTTGCGTTGGAGGATCCCCTCACAGACTCGATCAAGGTATGTATTAACCCACCAGAGCTGGAGGGGGCACTGTCACTCTTCTCCTTCTCTCCCCACAACCCAGAGAAACCGCCAAGGAAGGCGACATGGCTTGGCTCCACCCCTTCCAGTTTGTCTGTTATAAGAAGCCTGGCTGCTTGGAAGGAGGTGACTTTTGTGATCAGAGCAACCCGCCGAAAAGAGCTCCAGTGGAACGACCCTGAATTCTGCGGCTAAGAGCTGCATACTTTTTGTTAATATTTCACCCAGGAGCTGGTTGTACAATACAGAGGCATGTTTTCTGCTGGATTTTGTGCAATTAAACAAGACAACCCGGTTGGTGTCCCAGCTTTTTATCCTTCTGTGACCTGCCATTCCTGCACCCAGCTCCATTTCACATTCTGACTCCCTCATTGTGTTAAAGAAGACTCTCTCATTTAGTTGCATCTGGTTTTGTTCTCTTGTATTTTATTCTGAGCTCTTCACTTGAGGTGATCTATTGTGTAGTTTTGTCCTGTAATACTTGTTCTCAAACAGCAACCCCCAAACCGATGTTTCCTTCATTATGGTAACCTCTTTTGTTAGTTGCTTTAGATAAAAGCAAATAAATGCAAAATGTAAATATAAAAATCTATATACAGTGATACCTTGAGATACGAGTTTAATTCGTTCTGTGACCGAGCTCGTAAGTCAAAATGCTCGTATCCCAAATCAGTTTTCCCCATTGAAATTAATTTAAATGAGATTAATTCGTGCCAGCCCACAAAAAACCACCCCAATTTTTTGTTAAATGTTTTCAACATAAGAAAAATGTATTTATAATGAACAAATGTTGTATACAAACAAAATAAAACCTAATACATAAAAGAGAATCTAAAGAAATAAACAGATGTTGGCGAAGCTGATTAACGTATTGTAATGTTTTTTTCTTTCACTTCACTTTTGCTTAACTTAATTTTCTTCTACACTATTTTTTTTTCTTTTTTGCCACACTTTCGTCACTTTCATTCGCAGGGCATTTCAATAGAAACCTGTCCAAGGAGCTTTGTTTAGTCCTCCCCTTCAGAAGGTTTCTGAAATGAGTTAGGCAAGTGTCACTAAATAGCGCAGCCGCACGATCAGTTGTCACTAAATAGCGCCGCCGCACGATCAGTTATCACTAAATAGCGCCGCTGCACGATCAGTTGTCACTAAATAGCGCCGCCGCACGATCAGTTATCACTAAATAGCGCCGCCGCATGATCAGTTGTAACTTTTTCAGGGTTTCTTTTCAATAAAGTCAAGTATTAGGCAAGTGTCACTAAATAGCGCCGCCGCACGATCAGTTGTAACTTTTTCAGGGTGTTTCTTTTCTTTAAAGTTCGAAACTTTTTCCCACATTGCAAACACTTCCTTTATCTCACTTTAAGAGATAACCTCCTCCGTGATACTGATCTCCTGCAGAACCTCCGCATGTTGCTGCGTCTGTAGTTCCGTCAACTCCTCCATCGTCAGTTCCTCGGAATGTGCGGCAACAAGCTCTTTGATGGCTCATATTTCGAATTTTGGCTCGTAACTCAAAGCAAAAAATCTACCTAGTGACGGCTCATTTCTCAAAAAACTCGTACGTTGGGACACTCGTATCTCAAGGTACCACTGTATGTCTTTTTTGAAATAAGTGTGAGACTTCTCAGTTTGAATAATTATTTTTGTGTGTACTTTAGAAGTGCTTTAACTTTGGCTGCCCAGAACCTCTTTGCTACAAGCTTTCTGTGTTTTGTGTTTTTAAAAAAAGAAAATAAGTGTCAGTTGTCTGTAACATAACATATCTTAAACGTAATCCAGTAATAAATTTTTTCCGGTCAATTTTTTTACAGAATCAGTCAGAACCCGCTTAAAGTAGTTCATGGTTTTAGGGCCTGGCGTCTATCCCAGGAGCACTGTCCACAGCCCACTGCAGTTGCTAACTACTGGACCACCATTCTGCCCTTATTATTTACAAATATAAATATGTGAATGGATGGATGTGTGGATGGAAAAGTAATCAGCACAATCTCCTTCAGAGATTTCCAAGGAAGGAAAAGGAGAGGAAGCCCTTAGAAGTTGACTCTGTCTGTGCCAGGTGGCAGCTGGTCAACTGAAGAGCACAGCTGTGTGCTGCCAACCTGTGCCGCTGCTCTTTTTTTAAGTGTGTGTGTGTGTGTGTGTGTGTGAGGGGGGCCGGGCCTTTGATTATTGTGGGTGGCTCGCCAGTGATATTCCTCAGTAATTATCTTGTCGATTTTAAACGATGCCCACTTTGGGTCATAATTCACATGGCCTCCCAGCTCATTGTTTTTTTTTTTTGTTTCAAGTTCTTAAAAGCTGTGCCTGGAGAATGTGTACTCCAGTCTTGATTCATTTCATTTCTAATCAAAGAGCACTTGAAGTTTCCAAGAAGCAGTTCATGGCTTTAATACCAAAGAAAGGAAGGCCCAGGAGTCAATAAAGGTTTGCCCAGGTTTGAATTCTTGTTTTTCTCATCTTCCTTAAGCGTATCTGCTGTACAAGGTGCCCCTTTCTCTAGTGTCCCTGGCAGCCAGCTCAAGGTTGAATTTTCCTAAACTCTTTGAGTCCCTTTGCCAACATAGACTAAGATGATGTGGTTTAAACCACAGGTTGAAGCTTCCATCCCACTTATGACTCAGTGTGTTAGGGCAAATTAATCTGTCAGTTTTAACAAATACTCCTTAACATGTAAAATGTGCTTAGGGGTGCATTCAGAACCAAAAGGTTACCTAAATGAAAAATAATGGTGTGCCGATTGTGAAAAGTGCTAGTAGACTAAGACTAAGTGACCTCCTGAAATATCCAATATGTCAGTTAACTCAAAGGCATTAATGACTGCACCCTACGAAGAACTGGCGCCCTGTTCATCGCTGGTGAGGCTCTGCCCACTCATGACCCCAAACTGGATTAACTGGACTGGCCCAACTCCAGGGGGTCATTTAGCCAGATATCATGTCAAGCTCAATTGTCCAGCATTATTGTGGAGAGAGGCAAAGAGGCAATCGCCTCAGGCAGCACTTTGGTCAGGGCAACATTGTCATATACCTTTTTTTAAAAAAAAAATAATGAAATGTGAAGTGAAGTGTGAACTTTAAGAATTACATACACATACAGTGTTTACCTTTACAAATTGGGAGAAATATTTTCATTTTAAACATTTCAAATTTTGGAAACACAACACCAGCATTGGAGAACCAAGATGGAGGATGAGATTGGTGGAATTTTAAGAAAAGTTTTATTGTAACCCCATTTGAGAGATGCTTGCAAAGTCAGTTCTTGTTATCCACGGGACATATGGTCCTGAAACACCCTGCGGGTACAGAAAACACAGATAATGAAGCATTGATCCTATGGGAAAAATAAAGTTATGGGAGGACCAGCCGGGGGAAATGAAGTCGGGTGATCTCACTCTTTGAGGCTCAGTAATAATCCTTCCACAAATTCACCTTGTTACGAATTTTACTCCCTACTGTCTGATTGATTGCAGCCAGCCATGGCAGGCCTGATCCAAGGAACTCACTGAACCATCCAAATGGAAGCAGCAATGGGCACAGGGCAGGGACTTAATCAGTGCGAGCTTATGATCCGCACTTACTGGGAGTTCCTTGTTAGTGGAGATCAACTGCAAGCCCCAGTCCCTGTCACAAACCCCTGTAGGGTTCAATGAATTACCCATGCCTCTTGGCGCCAGGTAGACACATGTTGGTCCCTTCAGTGTGGCAAGCATGCAGCCAGAGAAATCGTAAGGGCATCACGTTTCACTGCTGCATGATAAGCCCCTCAGAGTGTTTCTTCTGCTGCACATGGATGTGAATACAACTGGCCGAGGTCCGACCCCGCCCCATCCTGCGGCCTGCAGCAAGGACCTTACCTGAGAATAGGAACGATTAAACTGCGGGGGTCTCAAAATGGGCTACACTTTTATAATAGTGGGAATGGTTAGTGAGGATTTACTGTACTTGGACTCCATCAACTGCAGTCCTGTTAGTGTGTTTTTATTTTACTATGTCGGTGTCTCTTTTGCTATAACATTTTGAAGATTATTATTATTATTATTATTATTTAGGTTGTAGCCTAAACTGATTGTGTGGCTTGCGTTAGACTTGGGCTCCCTGCCCTGAAGAAGCTACCAGTCCGGCCCTGGTTCACCCTGTCCAGTTGTTGTTCCTGTCTTGCACCCAATGATTGCTGGGATGGGCACCGGCTGCCCTGCAACCCTACCCTGGATAAGCAAGTTAAATAAAGAGATCTATTCAGCTTTCTATTGTACATTTTCAAATTTGTGTTTTATTATTTTAAAGCTGTCTTCCTCACTGTTTTATATTTTTTGCAAAAATATATAATTTTTTTTAGCAATGTTCAGAGAATGCACTGCTTCTCAAAGCCTATACTGTAATATGAATTGCATGTCAATTAAGTGTATCATCTCCTGGCCTTGTAAGGATATTTAGGAATTGGGGTGAAAGGACAGTAATAATGTACCTTACTACAGGTGACATTAGCCCTGCTGTCACATATACTTTTAAATTTTGGGTTCTTAGGACTTTATCACACTAGACCGCAAGCATTTCAGATGCTCCCCTTACCATTTTGATCTGTAGTGAAAGCTTGATGGATGGGATAAAAGTCTGAATTATCATAAGCTGCCCTAATTGGGGGGTGTTCACAAAAAATGTAATGATTTACTTTTTGAGGTAGAAGTACAAAATGAACAAGGATAGTTGCGTCAGACATTTTAAAGCAATAAAACGTGTGCTTCCGTTTAAACATTTGAAGTCTAAATATTCTTGACTGTAATAGAAATTTGTTATTTGTCACCCACTGATAGCAGTCCATAGAGGGCTAAATTCCTTTTTTTTTTTTTAATTTTATTAATTTTATTGCAATCATTCCATACAAATCAATCAATTTTTACAAAAAGTAGGATTGAGAACAAGTCGCTAAATTCCTTGATCAAAAATAACCTGATATTCATTAACACTGACCTTGAAAGAGTCAAAAATGGCACCCCACAAACTTACGTTTGAGATTTATTATTTTTAAACTTCTGGGAGTGGCTCTTAGAGGGGCTAGGACCACCAGTGAAGAATGAGATATCAAAAATATTATATTTGTGATCAGCAACCTTAAAGTAGCACTAAACGCCACTCCACGTGCCTATATTGCCTACAAGAGACAAATTCTTTATGTTAATGCAACCTTAGTTTGCTTAGTGTTTGCAATTGAATGTAATGTAGCCTTAACATAGACGATGGAAAATTCAGTTTAACCCCATATAAGTTAAACATAATGGAATGTTCTTAATGTTAGCTCTGGGTGACAGTGGAGTAGCCCGTAGATTGAAGTTCGACAGCTAGAAAGAAATACAAAGTGTTAGACAAATAGGCATTAAGGGCACAGACTTTTCTGACCATTATATGCGTAGGTTCTAATTTATTATATGTCATAACACATAGAAATCATAAGAAATGTAATCTAAAAATGTAGATCTAAGCTGATTACCATAGACATTGTTTCCCTTGTTCTCACTTATTATCAACCTTTTCCCTTATTTTTTGTGTGAATTGTTTGCATTCAATTTCACTAAAATCTTTAAAATGAAGACACTTGGACTGTGTACTTTTTTACTTTCTCACATACGAAGTATAGGCAAAGTATTGTAATCATCCAAAGATTCGATGTTGAGATTTTGATGAACCTCGATGTTTCAGACCTCCCTGACTTTCTCATATATGAAGTGTAGAGAAAGAATTGGAATTGTCCAAAGATTTGTTGACGAGATTTTGATGAATCTCGATGTTTCAGACCTCCCTGAGTCCGAAAATACCATTTTTGGAAATATGTCTGCATGTGTGTGTTTATGTAAACACGATAAATTGAGTACGCTTCACTTACGTCAACCAAATTTTGCATACAAGTATTCGGTACAAAACGTTGATTTTTGTCAACTTTGGGCTACTTCCATTAATCGCAAGTGGTAATTTACTTTTTATTCATGCAGCTGCAAAGCCCAATTTATCGAACTTTAATTTTATAACAATTGTTCAATATATTATTAATTTAATTTGATTTGTTGTTAATGGTTCTTTAATGTACGTAATAATATAATATGAGTATGCGAGAAAGTCTGGGGGAGACCACTTGCGAATTCTTGTACAACAAGTCATACTATAGCTGTAATGCCTCTCTGGTAGCTGCATTTAAACTATTTGAAAACCTTTGACAACACGGTTATATTACCGATGCCAATTTTTTTACATTTTGTGAAAAAGAGTATCTTTGATTCCTTGTTTCCAATTAAAGGATACACCTCTGGAGTCAGTTGATGTGACCTGCACAACGTCAAGTCCTTCTGATCATCTTTGCTGAAGGCTCCTAGTTGTTTACTCTTGTGAGGGATGACAGGAATAGGCTGGCATCCTGACCGGGACAGGGCATGATTCATTACCCATTGTAATTAAAAAACACTGGGGAAGACATTGTATTTGGAGCAGTGGCTTCCCCGATACGCTAGATGGCAACACAACCAGACCAGAACTCCCACATGGAAACCCCCAAGACATAATGGGAATTTTAGTTCTGTGTGGCAGCCCAGTTGGGTTCCGTGGGGGCCTCCAGAGAGAATTGTTGGGATTGGTAACCCCTATTATACGAGCCTTCCTTTTGACCCGGATGTAATTTCATCGGGCTATGCCGTGGCACAGGTCCAAGATAAAAGGAGCTGCTCTGCCACATCCAGGGAAGAGGAGAGAGGCAACACTTGCCTGAGAGGAGCAGAGGAGAATTAAGAGAGGGAGAAGAGGAAGAATTTATAATTTTGGTAGTTTATATGGATAAAGAAGCCTTTTGTAAGGTAGTTGTGAATAATAAACCTTATGTTTTCAGTGAGGACTTGTGTCTGTGCGGTTGGGGTTCTGGGCTCTCTGGCACCCCCTGTGGTTTACACTCTTTATTATAAGGGTGTGATTTTTCTGCCCAAAATATGGTCTATAAATGGCCTAAAAATGAGAGCCGTAAATAGGGTGGAACCCCACAAATCCTGATGTCTTGCATAACTAGACATCAAGATGAGTCAAACAGTTTATCATTTGTAGGGGTTTTCTCATAAGAGATGGGACAGGAGACACTGGGCAAAAAAAATAAATAAAAAGAAGTTATTTCAAAGGGTTCCAGAAGTAAATCTTATGAATGCAATATTGAATAAATCAATGCAGAAAGAAAGTGCTACACCACAGTGGACCGCCAGGAAGTGAGCCACTGCAGCCCAGACAAGTCTCCGTAAGGGTTAAAGTAGCAGCTTTCCCTCAAAGTATCACGTCTGGAGTTCTGCTTGAGCAAAACAGGTGTTAAATTGCAGTTTCTTGAGCCGTCCCGCATCAAGAGCGTCTCAGTCAAAACGAAGGAATTTGGCCTGAAGCCCTTGTTACCTGGCAGAGCCTAATTACCCGTACACTTATCAAATAAAAAAACGTGCATATTCCAGCACGGTATAATTACAGGCCTCCCCTCGCGCTTAAAAACACAGTTATCCAGCGAGAAGTGTAATCCAGGGAAAATACACTCCCTCCCTAATTAAAGTGAATTAGATTCAGGAAGCTGTTTAGAGAAGACGCGCCAGTGGAAAACCAAGACACCCATGAAGGGAGTTGGGGTGGGGGGGGGGGGTAGAAAAATCAGAGGAAAACGTAATTATATCAGGGTTAGAAGTGAGATCTTAGAAACTCGCCCTGCAGGTTCAGCCATGCACAGCTCGGCTCCTCGCCCAGCTTAGCTTTCTTTCAAAGAACATCAGAAATCTGAAAAATTTACCTCAAACGTTCTTTGTTTTATTTTGTGATGCTGCTTACAGAGAAGCTTGAGGCCTCCAGGAGGCATTGCCTTAAAGAAGGATGGCAGCATCTTATATTCAAGGTGGCAACTACTGGAAAATGCACTCTGCGTCTGTGTGCCGGGGACACCAAAGAGGGTAGTGGGCTTGAGGCTGCAGTAGCGGGATGACCACCATTGAGGGCTCATGTGGAAAATACTGGCAGTTACAAACGTGGCGAAGCCTTACAACGCTTCCCATGTCGCTGGCTTATTTTCTGCTAAATGCTTTTTAAACTTACATGACAAGGAAAACGTTGCCCTGCATAATTTTGAAAATAACTCTGTGGCTGTACAGCTTAAAGAAAACATTGGACACTTGAGAAAAGGCGTGCTCCACAATCGTGGTGAAGACAAATTCATAGCTGAGAATAGCTGGAAATACCAGGAGACTCGCTGAGAAAATCCAAAAAGCCAAGACAAAGTGAAAAACAAAGCAAACAAGAGGCACTAACTGTAAAGTCTTCTCAGAACTGGTGTTACAATTTCCCTGCCATATTGTGATATCCAATTGGTATCGCATGGCATCATCAGTGCAGCTGTACGCGGACCACCCCCTTTATTATAAAACAGTCAAGTTTAAAAGCCTCTCCTCGCGGTGTAGTCCATTTGTCTCGGTGCTTCTTCCATTCCCATTCACATTTCTTGTACTTTTTTTATCACCATTTCCACAGCCTCAGGTTTTTTGGGTTTTTTTTCCTGGATTTCTTCCACAGTAGCAAATCTTCTTTCCTTCTGTCTCATTATTAATTATGAAAGTGAATACGGGATGGGGTGTGTAAAGTAACAACTGCATTGTTTTTGATCAAAACCCTTTTGACTGACCACGTGGTGTGTGCAGGTGCACTGTGATGGTGCAAAATCCAGTTCTGGGTGCGTCACTTCTGCAAGACGTTTTTCCCTGATGCGTTCCCATCGACTCCTCAGCACTTCGATGTACAGTAATGTCACTGATTAACAGTCTCTTTATGAACAAGTCTGTGTTGATCATCACAATCTCTTTAAAAAACATGGTGACCTCACTTCCGGCTTTCCAAGTTGATGTCACTTCCGTCTGACAGCAATGACGTCATTTCCGGCCAACTCACTTCCGTCCACCATTTTAACTCCGTATAAATACGCCATACTTCCTGATCTATGTTGTTGAATGACTGTAAAGTAGTTCAGCCACATTCTGGCTTTTTCGCATTTCTTGTCCTTTGGACATTATACGGGGACGGTCCCCAACTTTTTTTGTTTTTGTGGAGTTCTATTTTTATCACACCAGAAAGACTCAAAGCTGTAATTACTGTCAAAGGGGCTTCTATTAAGTGCTGAATTAAGGGCCTGAAAACTTATCTGAATGAAAGTTTTCAGTTTTGGACTTATTCATAAATCTACGAACCTTTCCAAAAACACGTTTTCGCTTTGTCAATGTGCGTTATTGAGTGTAGACTGATGGATCAAAATGGCAATTTTAACAATTTTAAAATTAAATCTGAAACCCAGTAAAATATGAAGAAAGCGAAGAGTTCTGAATACTTTCTGAATTCAATTATAAGATAAATGAGGTGTTATGTTCTTTTGAAGGTCCTTGGTACTGTGGGTTGAAGGCACTTGAGATGCACAAGGGTCCCTGATGGCAACTTTTAAGAAATGGGTTCAGTTGGTGGAGGTGCTTGTGCATTAGGGAAAGCAACAGGCCACCACCAAACTTAGGTGACATATTGATAAATAACATCCATTCTGCGGACCTGAAGTTTATTGTTATGTTGTAATCTACCTTTATGACCATGAAAAGCTTCACTTTTAAACGTTTGTGATGTGTTCAACTGGAATTTGGGGGCTTCATTTCCTACCTTTTGCTAAAATAGGCTGCCTTTGCATGTTCCTTGAAGGAGCACTCACAAATCGGCCCAATCTCTTCCCCAGCCATGAAATCCATTGACTGACCGAGCACCTTTGATTCTGCCGATTCCTTGGCGTGCTTCTGGTTGAGGGTTCAATGGTCTTATTTATTCCCTTTAGGATTTTGAACACTTTCATGAGGCATAGACTGGCATAATCTCTACCGTTGAATGTTTAATTAAGCCCCGTCCAGTTCAAAATCAGCTAGTGGTTAGGGTTAGGACAAATCTTATTAAATGGGGTCTCACCAGTTTATCGTTCAGCCTTAGCATTGCTACTTGCACAGATACAGGCCGGCACCCAAGAAGCCTGAAGACTTGTCCACTCTGCTTAGCTGTTGAACAGAGTGTGTCCATTATTACTCCCAGCTCCTTCTTTTCACTTGCTGGGGTTTGCCAAACTCCTGGAGCCATTCTAGAGAGAAGCCATCTCCTCTCTTGCTAAGTCCAATACCGAGCAATTCTGACACTGGCCATTTACTGCTCCATTCCCTTTGGTGGTGTCTGGTCACTTCTTAGAGTGTCCATCACTCCCCTTTACCCAATCATTTCCTTTTCAATTTTTGGGGGCTTTCTTTTCTTTCACCAGCCCCACATTAAACACGGGCCATCTGGATTTGGCCAGTTGCCCTCATTAACCTCAAGGTGTTGGGTTTTTTTTTCGTCATCTTACATCAGAGTAAACTTTTATGTCTCCAGCTTATTACATCCGCCTGGTGCCAAGGTACCCCTTGAAAATATCAGTTGTTCTGAAGGGCAGTGGGAGGTCCAGCTATGACTTAGCACTTCTTTGAACAGATAAAATTAAAGGAAACACACGTCTGAATGGTAGGAAGCAGAGTATTATTATTGTTTTTGCTTTACATATGTGAATGCCTTTCATCTCTTGCACAACAATCATTTGCACAATTTCCCTTTGACTCAGCACATTCACACAATCACCACTGAAGAACAACTTCTCCATTCTATCCTTCTTTCAGGGAAGTTAAAAAAAATGCAGACAAGGTTACCCGAGACATTAAGAACACAAGTAAAGCTGCAAAGGAAAAGAGGCCTGCTAATCAAATGACTTCTTCATTGAGCTGTTGGCTTTTTTCTGTGAGCGACTCATCCGTTTGATTTGGTTTACTTCATAGCAACCTCATAGCAATGCAAACCTGTAGAAAATGCCAACGTCGATGAAATTAAAACTACTGTCGCACCATTAAAACAGCTAAATGAGTAAACATAAATGGCAACAATCGATTGACCTTAAAAATGGTAAGGAAAATAAAATGAGTGGCAAATATAACAGAGCCAGCTGTAGGGTAGCCTGTGAAAATTGCCTCATTAACTCTATTGTGATAACAGTGATTTACCTAGAATATTGATGTAAAGAAAAAATGTATTTTAAGCAAAAAAAACACAAAACTTTACAGTTCATAACAACGGTAGCTGTCATGAAAATTAAACACAAATTGGTATTGGCTAAGAAATAAAAGACCTTAAGAGGGCATCAATATGATCTCTATGTCACGATGATAAAAATGAAGAAACAATTAATAATGCAGAAATAAACATTTTAAAAAAGGGAAAGCCACAGCACAGAATCATGACACCCACTCCCAACCATCTATCCACTCACTGCCTGATCCTATTTTTCTCAAAAGAATTATTTAAAATCTGTTGAACGTAACATGGGTGGCACATCTCGAGAGTCACGGGCTCAGATTCTGAGCTGCTCACTGTCTGTCTGTCCCATTTCTTCCCACACCTCAAGGATTTCCAGGTTTGTTTGATTGCTTCTGTCATGTATGGTCTCTGTATTGGACCAGCCTCCTCCACTCACGTCTGTTGGACATTTCCTCACCTGCCACCCCTTTCTCCCTTAGATCCCTCCTTCACGCAGTTCATCCACCTTTTCTTTGGTTGTTCTTTTCTCTTCCATCTTATCACCTCCATTTCTATAATTCTTCTCCCCACATAGTTTAGCTCTCTTCTCGTGACATGCCCATACCTTCTGTCCTGTATTTTGCTTTAAAATTTCCCCAACTTCAACCATGGCTCTGATTCTCTCATTCCTGATCTTATTAAGCGTTTTTTAATCCACACGTCTATCTCAACATCCTAGTTTCTGTAGCTACCAGTTTCCTTTCATGCCCCTTTTAAACTGCTCAGGTGTCTGATCCATCCAGCAATGCTGTTTTTACACTTTCCTCTTCATTCTTGCACTGATTCCTCGGTCACATACTGTAACACCCCGGTATCTTTTTCCAGTTTTTCCAACCTGATTGCATTCTATGTTATTTTGACTGGCATCTCCAAATTGGGTGTGGTTGAATGAGTGAGTGTGTGGTATAGCGGGTCCACAGCTCCGAAAAGGTGGCCAGTATTTTTAAAAGAATAAGTAATTAAATAGCCGGCTCGATCTCTGTGGGTGTGCATACTCATGCAACTGCAGGAGGTTGGTGCAGTAATTTGGGCAAGATGCACCTACATATGAGAGTGCGGTCTGTCTCCATCCCTTCATCAGTGTTCTGCAGTGCATGACTAAAGCGCTGCACCCACAGTGGCAGATAAAAGAGAGCCAGGACAGTAAGAAAGGACGAAAAGGAAGAAGAAGGCAGGAGGCGAAGTGAGCCGGTGCTTGTGGGCAGGTGGACGGGAGAGAAAGTGTGAGAGAGGACAAGCAGTCCCTTGAGGAAGTGTGCGGTCGACGCTGACGGGCTGATGGCCACTCCAGCTGAGTGACCTGGAAGCTGGAGTGACTTACGCGTTGTTCAGTTGGAGTGACTCTCCATGAGGCTGGGAGAAAGGCAGAGGGAGCTGTGGGAGTAATGGAAGGCTCATTGAGGCATCCTGTAGGTGGTGCCATTGATGCAGGGACAGGAGTCTGGCATAGGAGCAGGGTGGCCACAGATGGCTACGGGAGCTTAAGGTGGGAAGGAAGGGTGTAGAAGGTTGGCTGAACTGTCAGGTGTCTCTTTAGCTGTAAAACCTCATCTGGAGATAAATGTTTTTAAGGTGATGCACCGGGAACTGTATTTTTAAAGGATGGCTACCTGCCTCTGTTCTAACCTTATTTTAATGAATTATTTATGGAATTGTTTTTAACCTCCACTATCACTGTTGTTTTTTTTTATTTATTGAATTACTAGTTGTCCCCCCACGGCTCTGCCCATATAGCAGTGAAATAGGACAGTGAGGAGGGCCCCACCCGGCTCCCTACTCCTAACGTCATGCTTCCCCCTCCCCTCGGCCTGCAGCCTCTGTCTTGGATTAGTGTGATTATATCACTCCTGTAAGCAAACTATGATACATAGTCGCAAAATCAACCGGAATGTTCAAGCAAATTCTAGAAGAAAACCCGATCTAAATCCGTTAAGTAGTTCTCTCGTGAAAAGTGGGCAGACGTACAGACAGACAGGCATTGGATTTTATATATATATATATATATATATATATATATATATATATATCTCTATTTATATATATGATAGAGAGAGAGAGATTTTTTGAACATTTTTGAGCATTTTTTGCATTGCACATTGGGACACTGATTTGTGTCCCTCGCGGTGTAGTCCACTTGTCTCGGTGCTTCTTCCATTCCCGTTCACATTTCCTGTACTTTTTTTATCATCAAGCCTCTGGTTTTTTTGTTTTTTTTTCCCTGGATTTCTTCCACAGTAGCAAATCTTCTTTCCTTCTGTCTCATTATTAATTGTGAAAGTGAATATGGGATGGGGTGTGTGAAGTAACAACAGCATTGTTTTTGATCAAAACCCTTTTTGACTGACCACGTGGTGTGTGCAGGTGCACTGTGATGGTGCAAAATCCAGTTCTGGGTGCGTCACTTCTGCAAGACGTTTTTTCCTGATGCGTTCCCATCGACTCCTCAGCACTTCGATGTACAGTAATGTCACTGATTAACAGTCTCTTTATGAACAAGTCTGTGTTGATCATCAAGGTCTCTTTAAAAAACATGGTGACCTCACATCCGACTTTCCAAGTTGATATCACTTCCGTCTGACAGCAATGACATCATTTCCTGCCAACTCACTTCCGTCAACCATTTTGACTCCGTATACATATTTCCTGATCTATGTTGTTGAATGACTGTAAAGTAGTTTAGCCACATTCTGGCTTTTTCGCATTTTTTGTCCTTTGGACATTATACGGGGACGGTCCCAACTCTTTTTTTGTTGTTGTGGAGTTCTATTTTTATCATACCAAAAAGACTCAAAGCTGTAATTACTGTCAAAGGGGCTTCTATTAAGTGCTGAATTAAGGGCCTGAAAAATTATCTGAATGAAAGTTTTCAGTTTTTGAACATTTTTGAACATTTTTTACACTGCACGTTGGAACACTGATTTGTTTTGGATTATTTTAATAAAAGCACTTTTGCACTTTTATGCACTTACCCCTTGCTTTGTGTGAGTGTCCTCATCCACTGGCTCGGGTGTGTTTTCGACAGAAGTGGGTTCAACAGGCTCCCCGGATGCAACCCGTACCACCACAGAGTATGGCCTTTGGTGATCTGGCACCCCATCCAAAATTGACTCTTGTCTAGTGCCAAATGCTCCTAAGATTATCTCTTCTTTCCATCCTGTCTCAGTACGAGTCAGCATATCACCATCAAGGGCCATAGGGGTGTCAGTTCTGCCTTAATTGCTAAATGATTAAAGACTTTCTGAATTAACAAAAAATATGGCAGAACTGATTGCCATCCAGTCTTGGTATGGGTAGGCATGTCACCATCAAGGTAGATATCATCTACTGTTCATAGAGATCTCAGTTCTGTCTTAACCATTTAACAGATAAAGAAAGTATGTTATTATTGGTTAATTTTATGACTTAACAAAAATATGGTAGAAATGATTGCCATCCAATCCTGGTATGGATCAAGGTTGACATTTAAAGCATGTTCTTATTAAATGTGAGGATTCCTTGAAGTATAATAGAGTTCATGGGTTTCTTTAAGTGAATTGAATACTCAAATTAATTTGACATGGATACCCACAACCTCTGACATGAAGTGTTCTGACTCCATCGGAAGTACTGCCACTAACGTCTACGTGAAGAAATGCTTTCTGCTTGCTGTTTTTATTTGCGTTGAGGCCACACAGGAGTTTGAGTCACATCAGACTCCATCCATTCATTTTCATTGGCCACCATTACTGATTCCAGGTTATAAAGCAACGTTTGGTGGGGTAACCAGTCTGTTACAGGCAACATTTGGGGGAATTTCTTGGGAATTTTCTGAAAATGTGCAGAATTTATAAGAACAATTTTGGATTAACTGATGTCCTGTGGAGTGCTGGTCTATGATGCCAGGCTTTGGAGGAGAATTGCAGATTTTGTTTAACACAGTGACCTCCTATTTCTTTCATTGTGATGTCATTTCTCTTTCATTCATCTTCTTGCTATGAAGAATCACTTATGAAGGTGCTATGAAATTCAAAGACTGATTAACTTTAGAGAGGGAATGACAAGCAATGACGATTATTCTTCATTCCCAGCTCTGCAAGTGATTTCTTCAAGCGCAGGCCATTGGCCACACTGAAATCCATTTGGACTTTTGTTTTAGGAATGGAAGGACCCAATAAATTTGTATTCTTACACTGGTGTGCGTGTTTCCTGTCATGGGCAACACCCATGAGCCCCTTCACTACTGACGCAGAACGTGAAGAGACATGTCACGGAGACACCACCCATACAACGGAGGATGAGCCCAGGCAGCAAAACGCCATATCAGAACTTGACAGGCCGCATACCTGGCAGGCTGACTGAGAAGTTGTATTCTTGCAAAGGCTTTAATTGCAGGTTGCAACGTAAGCAGCAAGGCAGAAGATTCTGCTCAGGCCCTGGAGGCACAGCAGGCTTTGCGTGCAAGATAAGCTGCTTGAGTGTGACTGGACTGACAGGTAAACTGTGGGTGAAATTGTAGAAGACACGAGGGAGGGTCCAGTCTGGAAAATGGGACAGGATGTGTGGTGACTTCTGAACTGCGATTCCAAGAAATGTCAATAATCAAACACTAATGGAAGGTTTCCTCATAAAAACCTCCACACTCCTCACATGGGTCCATACTGAAGCATTCCTGCTTATCTAGGGTCATACTAAACTTGCATAGCTCACTCTGGTTCAAAGAGTCATCACCAAATATCAACTTTCTTTTTGTGTGGCCTCTGGCCTTCGGGCGCACTGGTTGATTTAATGGGGGCAATGGGGAAAGTACTGGCGATTTCTAGTCACTCTCATTCTGAAATAATTGGAGGTGGGATGGTCATCATGACTTGTAATTTCTTTTCCCCACTAATGGCCACTGTAGTGATTTAGAACAAACCGGTCAGTTTTCAGACAACTGGATGTCTGAGATAACAAAGCTGTCTGTGTGCTTGAAGGTTTGAGGGAAAGACTGAGGAGAATCTTGTATTTAACTGACAACAACACATTCTGAAATCACGTCAGTCCAGTTAATGGTGGTGATGGGCTTGTGCCTGTCCTGGTAGCATCAGACACAATCCCTAAACCGGGTGAAGGGCTGTTGTTGGACCCAACTGTGGTCACACCTAAACACTCACACTAAAAAAAAAAAAAAAAAAAACTTTCCTTTGCCTTGACGCAGCCAACCACCAGATTCTCCTTGCTAATCTCTCAGACATTGACATCACTAGTACTGCTGTAAGATGCTTTGAGTCCTACCTCTTGGGTGTGTCCTGGCATGGTTTCACCAGGGAAGCATGGGAGTGCCCCATGAATTGGTGCTGGGCCCTCTCATCTTCTCTCTGTGTGCCTCCTCACTATGCCCTATCATCGTGTCCCATGGTTTTTCTAATCAGTGCTATGCTGATGATGCACAATGTTGTTCCCTCCAGAGGATTATGGTATCAGCTAGAATCTCTACATGTCTCACTGATATTGCAGCCTAGATGAAGCTGTATCATCTCACCCTTTCAAAGATGGAACTTCTTGTTATCCCAGTTCATCTGTCATTTCAGCACTTCATTTTTGTTCAGCTCAGCTCATTAGCACTCACATCAATCTAGTTGGTTCATAATCTTGTGTGGTGATCAACGACAAGATGTCCTGCAAGGGCCATGTTGCTACAGATCTGTCTAGCAGATTCACTTTACACAAGATCCACATGGTCAAACCATATCTGACAGGGTATGCAGCACAACCTCTGGTCCAGGCTTTTGTCTTGTCACATCTGAACTACTGCAGCTCCCTGCTGGAAGAAGTACTGGCAGGTTTCACCAAAATGCAAAATACAGCCAGCCGCATGTGCAGTATTTAACCAGCTGAGGTGGACACATGTCTCTGCTCTTCTCAAATCACTGTGTTGGCTCCCTGTTGCAGCTCATATCAAGTTTAAATCCTTGATGCTTGTCTACATATATATATATATATATGTAGTACCTAGGTTATGGACATCCGACCTACGACTTACGAACAGGGCAGCAGCTGCGACGCATGCTCCTCAGTAACTGCCGCTCCATCATCTTCGGCCTGGGGATGCTGCAAGCGGTGGCTGGACGGAGACTGGAGGGGGGCGATTTCGCTGCTCGCGCTATGTAGTGTCCCTTGAGCGGCTCCCAACGGCAAGCGGTTTCACTGCCTGCCCACCACACACAGCTGCCCCGTTTGTTCCCAGTGGGTGGCTGGTAATGCTGCAAGCGGTGACCCCGTTGTGACTGAACTGAGGCCATTGAGGGTGAACGGGGCAGTGGGGGGTAGCATTGTAGTGGTGGGCGATTCACTACCCGCCTTTGGCTGCACTGTGTTCGTTGTCGGTGGGCCACCATCATTCATTCTCAATAGTAAGCCTGCTTGTACTGTTACGCACATAGCAGGAAGTTGTCTCTTGTCAGTATATCAGACGTGCTGACGACAGTTGCCTTCCTGCTGTGATAGCGTGTACAGTGCTGTGCAGAAGAGCTCATCTTAACCTTTTGTCTTCTCCCTTCAAGAATGTCTCTTAAACACAAATCTGATGCAAGGGCTGGTGATACAGTAAAGAAGAGAAAAACCATCACCATTGAAAATAAAGTAGAAATAATAAAAAGGTCAGAGAGAGGTGAAACTCCATCATTCATTGGCAGAGCATTTGGTTACAGTCGGTCAACAATAGCATTTATTAAAATAATGTACCTGTTCCAACTTACATACAAATTCAGCTTAAGTACAAACCTACAGTCCCTATCTCATATGTAACCTGGGGACTGCCTGTATATATATATATATATATATATATATATATATATATAGACCCTTGTGTGGTCCTGTGCTCCTTCTCATTTACCTAGGTTTGCTGATGAACGGCGTCTGGTGATGCCACCTCCCTGATCATCAAATGTCAGTCCAGGCTCATTTCTTTTGTACATCCTAGCTGGTGGAATGAGCTGCCCACCTCTATTCGAAATTCTGACTCCCTCAATGTGTATTTAAAGACCCTCTTGTTCGATGAATTTCTGTCTAACTGATACAAATCAGTGCTTGGGGAGAACTTCACTTCCCAGCAGCCCAAGGGGGTAACCTGCATAGGATGATGGGAACGGAAGTAGGGGCTGCTGGGGACGAAAGAGGCCAGCGGGAAAGTTTAAAAGGGGGCATGATGGAGCAATAGAGGATCGGTGTTTTTGTGTTCCTGTCCAAAGTGCCGTCTGAAAATTCAATTGAGCCCTGAATCGTTTCCCGTTAAGATGAATGGATTGTCTCGTGTCTGCCTGTCATGTGTATAGTGGTGGATTAAATCGTTGTGCGTCTTGAAAAGGAGCGCTCCTGGAAATCTCACTCCTCGCCGCTCATGACTACCGGTAGGACTATTTCAGTTACTAATTACTGAAGCTGTTCTTGGGATTTTCATCTTCACACCAAACCATTTCACCTGCTTTTGCTGTATTGGACTGTATAAGGACATTGCCTTGAGTGTTTATTGTGGTGGTTTGGTTCTGTGTATTATACATCACTGTAAGGGGACTGGGGTGGGATTATTTATATTCCGTTTATTAATGGCTAATACATTCTTTAATTGTTTTATTACCTGTTGTTTTTTGGGTGCGTCCCTGGAATCTCCACCAAAAAAATAAATAAATCACTGTCTCATCGATGGTGCGAATCTTAGCGGCACCGGACTGCTACAAGTTGTTAGTTTTTATCATCTAGGATGTGTAACTGTGATGGTCAATTTTGTGCCTTTGTCCTATAACACTAAGCCCCAAAATGTCTCACAGACTCGATTATATTGACCTTCTTTGTAAAGAGCTTTGGATAAAAGTGTCTACTAAGCAAACAAATAAAAATGTAAAAAGAACCAATTGAGAATCACCAGTTAACTGAACCTGCACGTCTTTGTAATATGGGAGGAGACCCCAGGTGGACAGGGAGAGAACATGTAGACTCGTCACATACAGACACTGGGAGCAGGCCGGAGGCCATTAGAAGAAAAAACTGAAAAAAGAAAAAAAATTCCCTCAGCTCCGTAATTGCTGCCTGCTCTTTGACCTTCATCAGATTGACATTTACTGCTTTGTTTAAATTGTTCCTAACAAGGAAGCATGCAAAGGCCACAACTCTTCATACTTTCTGGAAAAAAAAGAAATAAAAAAAAAAGTCCCTGACTTCATCTGCTGCCGATTAAAATGTTTTGCTGGAGTCCCCCTTCTCTCTCTCTTGTGTGTTAATTAGAATTCTGCCGCTCATTCTCTTGTGTTTACTGACCGGGCTGAGTGATCTCCTGTAATCAGACCATTAGGAAACTTCACTGGGCGCCTGCATAACCCGTGGCACGCCAGAGGACTGGGAGGATCAGGTCAGCTCTTCTTTACTGGCTTGTTATTCATTTGACTCAACAACTCATTCATTCATTCATTCTTTCGTTTTTCTGTTGTTTCTTTCATTCATTGTCCGAATCACCTTTCAACAAAGGCCTCATCACTTTTTATAATCCACATTATTCTATCTGAAAGGTAACCATAACACCCTTATCCTCTGGCACGATGCTCCACAACTGGCTTCTGAATGAAATGCTTTGCTTGAAATGAAATAAATAAACAAATCACAAAATAAACACCAATGTGCCTATAAGCCGCAGGATTTCCGAGGCAAGCAAAATGTCTGCTCGAAGTTGTGACTGTGCACTTCTGTAGCAGACACAAACTTGAGAAACGTTTGGCCAGAATTACACGAAGCAGGTACTTTAATTGAAGGACTGCTGAATTCATCATCAGGAATCTGCATCTGAGGCATCTGCTGTGAATGTAGTGTCACACATGTGTGAGTAGGAAGCAGCTAACGGGTCTGAGTAAATGTAATAAAACATCCGACCAGGACAGAGTGCACTGAATGTCTTTCTCAGTTCCCTACAGACCTTTCTCTGGAAATCCTGCAAGGTTCTGGCGCCTCAGAAGACATCATTTCCAGCGCCAACCCCTTTGCTGACATCACTTCCGGTCCAGAAGACATTACTTCCGGTTCTGACCCTTTTGCTGATGTCACTTCCTTTTTGGGCCTTTAAAGCCTCCATCTTTGTCTCAGATAATCAGTTCTGTTTTGGACTCAGTTCTATGCACATCGTGCTAGTCAAATTTAACTTTTGTAGCCGGGAAAACAATATACAGGTGGAAGCCCCAAATCGTTATGGTGTCTTTGACTCTTTATTGTCACGGTAGTAAAGCCAATTCTTGTTATCCGCGATGGTTACGTTCCTGAAAAACCCTGCAGAAACGGAAACCCTGGATACTGAAGCGTTAATCCTAACTGGAAAATGGGGGTCAGGTACTGATGCAACTCATTACCGTAAACATATAATTTCATGCATCAAAAATCAACTAAGCTCATCACGACGCTTCTGTGCGCAAAGCCATGTCACATTATGTGACTTTTACAGTGATTTTCATTCGTACCCTCATATGCATAATTTTAACAAGTCACCTGTGATCCCATGACACTGCTCACCTAATGTGACATACCCGATGACTCACTTGATCTAGTCTGCAACTGGCTCCGACAAGTTTAATTTTGTTTTTAGCCGTAGTGGTGGGCTCTGTGAGCGTAAGAGCCGACAACCAATGAATGCTCATCCGGAAATGCAGTACATAGAATACAATGACAATGAGGCTTTGCACCTGACAAAAAGAATAGAAGAAGCTTGTCTGTCTAATGTCATGTGAAACAAAAAACTGAGGTTGACCGCACCATACCTGTTAACCCTTCGTACAACACCGGCTCTGTCAGGCAGCCCGCTTTTGGCTGTCAGAAAAAGGGATGAGCACGACTGCACTAGAAGGTCTGGAAATGTGACATGGGCAGCGATTTTCAGCTGTTTAAATTGACATGGTCTGGTGACAAGATAAATGACTGTGGGCAGCAAATCTGACATACAGTACCTCACGACTAGAAGTTACGCAACATGATGTCGGCTTTGGGAGCCCTTGGCAGAACACTTTCATTAGTACTTAGCTCTGCTATCACTGTTGACATGGAATACATTTATCTCAAGAACAGCATAAACCGCTGAGAACAAGTGGAATATTATCAGAACACTGAGACTTGTTGACACCACAGAAATTGCTAGAACAAAAGCACAGCTTCCATTGGTGGAGCTTGTGTAGCTGCTGTCTGATTGGCTCTCCAAATTTTTGTTCTTCTGTGCATGGCAAGTAGTCTGCAGGTGTTGCGAAATGGGTTGCACGTTTATAGAAGAGGATACGCTAATCTGTGGGAACAGAATCTGTGGATAGTAAGAATGGATGAAAATGTATGTTTGCTCTATCAAAGTTTAACCAATCAAAATGAAGTATTTGGTAGAGCCCATCCTCTCCACGACAGTTTTCATTTCGTTGTGTATTTTGAGTCGTGTGTGTTATCACTGAAATAAAGAAAAATGAAGAAATAATGAAATCGATTCATAAAGAAACTCACTCCATTCTTGCCTAGCGAGATCAGGATCATGAGGAAGCTGAAGCCTATCCCAACAAGCATCAGGGGACAAGGCAGGAACAATCCCTGGATGGTGTGCCAGCCTACTGCACGTTCACCACATGCACTCTCGCTAGAAGCAGACAGTGTGGGGTAGTGGGTAAGTCACTTTAACCGCTTGTTAAAAGACATGGTTTTGGATCAAGGAATCAACCAAATAAATACATGCAAAGTTTAGCATTGGCCAGTCTATCGAACCTGCTTACCTGTAGGCTGTGAAAGGAAACTCGCAATGTGAACGCGGCAGTCTACCTCTGCGCCACCAGGCATCAAGAGATTGTTAACAAAAACATATTTCATGAAGTATTTTATATTAAATGCTCACAAATTGTTGTATTTTAATGTATTTCATGTCACTTTTTACAAACCCTTTTTTGTGGATTCATTTATTTCATTTTATATTCCTCCATACACGTCAAGCAGGTAGCTACCGCCACTGGTGGAGTTTGACATTTAGACTTGGGAGGGCCAGATGAACCGTAAAAAAATACTTGCATTTCTTTGAGTCTCAGCTGTACTTACCTCACCTCCCATGTCACACAGGGGAAATTGCTTGTAATATACATTTACTGTACAATATGCACCTATATGAACACATTTTAAACTTCAAAATTATGAAAATCTACACAAATACCATTAGCAATTCTTAAATGACAGAAAAGGTTGCTTTTAAAAGTTTGCTTGTCTACATATTGTGAGCTTAATAAAATAAGCACTTTTTTATTTTAACAAGTTAGAAAATGGATGCTGTCACACACGTGCGATTGAGAGACAGCCGAAAGGCCTTAATAATAGTAGTAGCACGCCACACTGGGGGGTGGCGAGCTGCACTAACTCTCTTTCTCAAACTTCTGCAGACCATCCACGGAAAATCTTGCCATGGATGACATCACTTCCAGTGTTGGGGCCACAGATGACGTCACATCCGGTCCCGAAGTCGTAACTTCCGGTTCCAATGACATCACTTCCTGTCTCGGGCTTTAAAGCCGCCATCTTTTCATTTTACAGTCAGTTCTGTTTTAGACTCAATGAACGTCACAACCAACTCAACCCATTTTCAGCCAAGGCACAATATACGAGTGGCTGCCTCAAACCGTTTTGATGTCCGTGGTCTGCTTTTGTGACAATGCCTAGTGTAGCATTTGGGTGCGACTTAGTTAACTGATTTAAAAGCTGAAGCGTTTTTAATTATGTACTTGCTTTGTTAAAAAGACAGATATCCCCTTTTTGTTCTTTAAATATTTTGTCGCAGTGGTTGGTGCGATGTGTAATGGCCACGCCACTGTTTGTAGAGGTAGGCTTCGGCCCCGGGCACACGCACACTGCCGTTTCAGTCGCTTGTGCTGACACCTGAGTGTAAGTGCCAATCTTAGAAAGTTATTGCTTTAAGTTAATGTTTGCTTAATTTGAATAGAATAGAATTTTCTTTCATTGCCAGAGACAAAGGTATAGCCTTTTACCCCTTGTAAGTTAACAAGAGGTAGAACTTTCTTGCTATAACTGAGATACAGCGTGTTAACTGAGTCAGTTGCTGTTTAGAACAGCTCCCAGTGCTAGCACGGACTAAAAAACCCATTTACAATATGAAAATGGGAGAAGCATACAGTTTTCTGAACCTTTAGAAATGGTTCAACTGTATAAGCAAATTTAAAGAAATGAAACAAGATTTTTAAGCTTTAAACAGAACTTTCCATAAACAAGAAATTTTCTTTTCTTGCAATACCAATTTTTCCTCTATTGTTTTGTGTTTTACTTTGAATTTACTTTGAAAACTTAGCTACACTGAGGATACGTCTGAGCGGCTATCAGACGTGTGAAAAAGGAAAATACGAGTGGCTGAAACAGTACACTAATCTGTCATTGAAATTGTACAGAGTGCTTCTTGAACTGTTTTAAGGGTAGGCCAAGTGCAATTTGCTTAGGACAGCACCAACTATTAGTATTCATTGATCCATCCACCCCCTAAACCCGCTTATCAGGTGGAGAGGGCGGGCAGCTGGAGCCTATCCCAGCAAGCAATGGGAGTAGGCAGGTACCAATGCCGGACAGGGCGCCAGCCCATGACAGGTCGAACACACATACACACACACAACAGGGATGACTTAGCATCGGCAATTTACCTAACATGCATTTCTTAGGACTGTGAGAGGTTGTCTTATTGAAGCCAGATGTATAATATATATGCCAAACTTCAACGAGACGTTCACTCATTTTGCTTAAAAGTGGGTGGGAACAATCAGGCCGCATTTCACATATGTGTAAACCAGGGGTGTCGAACTCCTGGAGGGCTGCAGTGGCTGCAGGTTTTCATTCGAACCCTTGTCCTAATCAGTGACCAGTTTTCACTGCTAATTAAATTCTTTTTCCCTTCATTTTAATAGCCCTGTTTTTAAGGATTCAGTGCTCTGAATTGATTCTTCTCTTCATTAAATGACAGCCAAACAGAAATGAGACATGAAACGAGCCAACAGAGTCTCACAGATTGTAATTCAGGATTGCATTTCTGTTACATTCCAAGAGCAACACAAATGCCAACCTACTTTTATTCGACTTGTAAAGTAACTCATTCCTAGTGCCACGCATGCGCGTCAGAGGGTCACCCTTCAAGGTCCTCTCAGGTATGTGAAACAACCCCGAGCCAAGAGGTGGCGCTGCTGCTAAATGTCTTGTGCTCTTCTTCCTTCACAGTGCAGAGAAACCACCCAGTCTGACTCCACCCCTTCTGGTCCCTGGGCCATAAAAGCACGACCGCCCCGAATGAGGTGTCACTTGTTGTCCAAGTGACCTGAGCAAAGGAGCTCCACATCCTAACAATAATTAAAGAAGCCACTCAGATCCACTTAGCCAGAGTGTTATGGTGGTGGCAGCAGTTTTGTTTCTTTTGAACACCATCGTGCAGAGTTTTTATTCAAACCTTTAAGTAAATGGGGATGGCCGGGTTGCTACCTTAAAAAAATTATCTGTGTATCAGCCTGTCATTCCTTGGGATGAGCACACTATACATAAGTGACATTTATTTAAATGTAAGTTCATTCAAATTGAATTAGTCATTTTTGTTTTTACAATTTGACTTCCTCAGATTCACAAAGCATTTATGCCATAAAACAAAGAGAAATGCTGTCAGCACAGGCAATGTCTGGGTTTATGCATTGTCCTGTTCTAATCACTTTCTGATTGTATTTACTTTGAAGGGAGTCTACTAAAAAAAGAAAAGATTGTCAGGAGTCGACGTTAAAGAAAATTTCTGAATACTTATTATTTGGCTCTTTTAGTCATTCATTATTCATTCTGTGGGAAGTGCACATATGTCAGCTATTATCATGTTGTCTGTGCCCATTCTTCAATATTTGCTGTAATAGGGGAACTGTAGCCATCTTTCACTATTCGTTTGTCTTGGCTGTGTCCATGATTTAATATCTAAAAGGCGAACCTGGGACATTTTAAGTGTTCAGTGTTCTATATGTGGGCTATGACCATCCTTTAGTATTGATGAATGTCTGCTGTGGCCATTCTTCAACTGGGGTCATACTTCCTTCCATTTATTTTTTGAATGTCGCTCATGTCATTATGGGAGTGGTTGGTGTCTGGACACTGTGCTTGAAGCTACACCAGCTTGAATTGCTAATATACATCAGGAGCACACATCCTTGGGATGTGAAAGGAAACACAAGTGCCCTGCGAAAACTTAAAAGAACATACGGAACAAGGAATGGAACCAATGCCCTTGAAGTTTGGCAGAACAGTCGTCACCATGCCACTGTGTGCCATCCTGTTCTTTCATCATTAAATTCGGTAACTTTATAATATTTACAGTGTAGACCATGCCCATCTTGGACCACTGCACATGTGGAACGTTCCCATCTTATAATGTTCCAAGTGTGAGCTGTGCCCCTTTTTGCTTTTGCACCTATGGGGGAGGAGAGAAAGCTTTAGATTCATCAAAAATTTCGATCTTCGGTTTCGATGGATCTCGATGTTTTAGGGTCCCCTGATACCGAAAACATTGATATCTCAATGATGGGTGTGTGTCTGTCTGTATGTCAACATCTAGGGCTAAAAAGGCAGGAAGGAAAAATACCAAACTCAAAACGTAAGCCTGCTATGAGATGACTGATTAGTTTTTGAACCAAATCATACAAGAGATAGAGGCACTCTAGAGGAACCCTCAAATACTATAATTCTGCAATTGATTATGAATTCTTTTTGTCAATTTCTATCAAAATGTACTTAATTATGATCAGAAAGATCAGCATGAGAATGCAGTATATAATTACTGAAATGTTATAGAATAGTTTGGGTAACTTGGTTTCTAGGGCACAAAGCCTACTAATGCTCACATCTGAATTTTTTGTTATTCAGTTTATTAAGTTGTAGCAAGGCTGCATGGATTAAAATCTGTTTTGCTTCCTTCTTTACTGTTGACACTACATTACAAGAACTTGACAATGCTGAAGGAGAATCCATTCAGGTATAGTAGTCGATAACTAATTTGTAAGACCCTCCAGGGTCTCCAGCTGCCTAGGGCAGGTGTAATGTTACTATGACTACCGGTGCAGAAAATGGGAACTTTTAGCAAAAAACTTCTTTTTAAAAAAGATGACCGTTAATCAAGAGCAGGGAGGAGAAAGGAAGCAGCAAAGCAAAAGGCGACAGTGGACGTGAACTTCACCTAGGGACGTCTGCTATTTGTGGGGTGCCCACACAGATAATAGAAGTGGCAAGGTGAATACCCAAGAAGATGTGTGGGTTTCGGTGTACGGCCTGATTGTTCTCTGATTGATCCTGTTGGTGAGTCGGACTCGCTCTCTATTCTTTAGAATACCGTGTAATCAGCCATACACATCTGCTGACTGTTTTCTTACATCATTCAGGGAGAAACTTTAAGACAGGATATTCATTGTCATTTTATACAGTACTATTTCTATTTAATCATTCCCCTTTTTCGTTTATGTACTCTTTTGAATGTTTGTATACCTTATTTGTTTGTACATCGTACAGGGGATAAGGTGTTTGGTCAGGGAGAAGGGCGTCCATGGGAAATGTGATCACTCCTCAAGCGCACTGTCACCTTTGTATGTCAGGTCAGGTCAAGTCAGGTTGGGGAGCCTGCACTGGTACAGCGCATTGCCACACCCACCACATGACGAAACAGCTCAGGATCCCGGTTGACAACTCCCCTTGCAGAGACGTAATCCAGTCCCACCCTCCAGAAATGACCATATATCTGCTGCAGCCAGGTGTTACATGGGCATCCCATTGGCCTGGTCCAGTCGCTCACGTCCTCAACAATGAGGATCCTGCAAAGCCGAGTCACCTTCAGTGAATCACATGACTATAGTGCCGTAACTGACGCTTTCTCACAATGCAGGTAATGTGCCTCATTCAAGACTCCCATGAGCAACTGCTCATTCGACACAAAGTCAAACCAGCAGTACAGACACACAGTCCTTTCTTTGTCTCAGGTCACTAGATAGCGTCCATGTCTCACAACCGTTTTACCAGCGTGAGAATGTGAGAGAATAATTTAGAGGTAACAATAGTTAAGTATTTAGGTTTGCAGTGCCCACTGAAATATATAAGCATCTGTTTTATAAATTTTGTGAAGAGAACTACTGATATGGTTAAGCAAGTAAAAGACAAGAATGTACTAGTAGAATGGCTGATGTCATACACAAAATGTACAAGAAGATGATTTAGAGATCAGCAAAAATCCTGTAAACAACAAGACTGGACAGTTGTCAGATACATAGCGATTTCAAGGGAAACAGCTGCAACCTAAGAGATACGAGAAGAACAAAAGTGTAGTAGAATAGACTTTTATTTAGTTATTTGGGCGTAAGCCAATAAACCAATCATAGTAAATGTATGCATTAATCAACACTGTTATGTAAATTCAGTTGTTTATAAAATGGACCTCTGCCCATATTTCTTTCATCATTCAGTAATAGGCTACTGCGATAAATTCTCCCTTTTTAGCATTTACTGAGGAGTAAATAAAAGACGCAATGGACAAGCTTCCTCCTGCCTGGTTCCTGACTCAAAGAGGTTTTTTATCAAACTTGCCCTAGAAGAGGACATGTTTCTTTCTTTGATTAATATGTTGATTTTTTCTGCAGTATAAAAGTCTGAACAAGTTGGACTGCATTGACATGAATGGCCATTTTACTGATGCTTTGTAGGTGTGATTCCCCCTTATCCTCTTGTAAGGGTCTATTTATCCAATGCCAGGGGAATCTCCTTCTGCCTTTTTAAATCTTTCCAGGTTTGTCAAGTTTAAAGCAAATGTTGAATGGCATTTCACTATCAATCACCCATCCAGACCCACCTATCTTGAAGGTGGCTACTTTTATATGCCCCTCTTTGATTATTCCATTAGTCAGTGGTGCCCATTCTTTATGTTCATTATTCATTATCAAGGATGTTATCCACGTCCACCTTTGCATTATTCACTATATGGGTGAAACATCTTTCTTTGTTCATTACATGGGTAATCTTCCATCTATCTATACTAATAAAAGGCAAAGCCCTCACTGACTGACTGACTCACTCACTCCCTGACTCACTCATCACTAATTCTCCAACTTCCCGTGTAGGTGGAAGGCTGAAATTTGGCAGGCTCATTCCTTACAGCTTACTTACAAAAGTTAGGCAGGTTTCATTTCGAAATTCTACGCGTAACGGTCATAACTGGAACCTACTTTCGTCCATATATACGACCATAGCCTGCAGCTTGCTCGCCGTGTGAGGTGGAGTTGCATCCCGCATCATCACGCCTCCCACGTAATTGAGTGCCTGCCCATATAAGGTAAATATTCGCGGCTGAAGGACTGTGCTTATGCAAACGAAGATGAGATGGTCAGGGAGACACGCTGCTGCTAAATATTTGCAGGTGAAGGACTGTGCTTAGCATATTCATAAGTGCAGCTACTGCAGAAACCCTCTGATGCTGAACAAGCCTTTGTACACATATCAATAGGAATGCAAGGTGTAAAGCTTAAGTTTAAATTACGTTCATAGACACGCTGCCGCTAAATATTCGCAGGCAAATCCACAACTTAATACCAGGAATGCCTGTTAAGCATCTTAGATTCACGAGTACCAATTTGGGTAGTGATCACTTCGATGAATGAAACCTGTTCAAAAAACGCATTACACAATTGAGAAGGCAGCAAAAGAATATGAAGCGAGTGACGCATACAAGCATATTCATAAGTGCAGCTACTGCGGAAACAAAGCACGGTGTAAACCTTAAGTTTAAATTAAGTTCATAGACAGGCTGCCGCTGGCGTTTGTCATGCCTAAGACGAATACGATATTTGCGAGATACAATTTTAATGAGAAGATGCAGGGTATAAAGGAGACTTTTGATCACTTTGTAACAGAGTTAAAATTGCTGTAACAGAGTTAAAATTGCTGGTGAAGGACTGTGCTTATGCAAACGAATAGGAAAGCAGGGTGTAAAGCTTAACTTTAAATTAGGTTCATAGACACGCTGCCGCTGGCGTTTGTCATGCCTAAGACGAATACGATATTCGTGAGATACAAGTTTAATGAGAAGACGCAGGGTATAAACGAGACTTTTGATCACTTTGGAACGGTGTTAAAATGGCTGGTGAAGGACTGTGCTTATGCAAACTAAGATGAGATGGTCAGGGATAGAATAGTGTTTGGCACAAACTCAGTGAAAGTGCGAGAGAAACTTTTAAGTGCCGGGTCTGAGCTAACATTAAATAAAGCCGTGGACATCGCACGAGATAGCACAAGCACAGCTGAGAAGCTTCGATGCATGTACTCCGAGCGGCTCACGTGAACTGACTTTGCAGGACTGGGAAAGGTTAAATTAAGTTCATAGACACGCTACCACTAAATATTCGCAGGCAAATCCACAACTTAATACCGGGAATGCCTGTTAAACATTTTAGATTCACGAGTACCGATTTGGGTAGCGAACACTTTGATGAATGAAACCCGTTATCTTTACAACGGTTGACAAACACGAAATATAACTTGAACACAACACATCATCCAAATACGAACCTGATTGAAAGAAATAATGGTAATTAAATCCTTGATGACTGCAACACTCATAACAGTCATAAAACAATTACATTGACAATCATGTTATGTTATTTTTAAAATGTTTCCTTTTCTTTTTCATAACTTCTTTAACACACTACTTCTCCGCTGCGAAGTGCGGGTATTTTGCTAGTTATTAAATATGTCACTTGTGGATATTCTGTGATATCCAGAATCTAGGCAAGACACACCACACCATGTTCGGTATGTGCTAGGCTATTGCTATTTGTACCCATTTCTTGATGTTTAATGGCTGAGCTGAGCCGAGCTGTTCATCATGTGGAGTACATCCACTTTGTAACATTCTGCACTCTGGCTCTTTCCCTCTTTCATTGTTCAGTATGTCAATTGCGGCCATGTTTTAAAAAAATTCAGTATGACTCACATTGTCAAGTTTTTCAAATTGACTATTTTCATGGGTCATCCATCCATCCATCCTCTTCTGCTTATCCGAGATCGGGTTGCGAGGCAGCAGCTTGAGCAGAGATGCCCAAACTTCCCTCTCCCTGGCCACTTCTACTAGCTCTTCTGGGGGAATCCTGAGGCGTTCCCAGGCCAGCCGAGAGACATAGTACCTCCAGCGTGTCCTAGGTCTTCCCCGGGGCCTCCTTCCGGTTAGATGTGCCCAGAACACCTCACCAGGGAGGCGTTCAGGAGGCATCCTGATCAGATGCCCGAGCCACCTCATCTGACTCCTCTATTTCCTTCAAATATTGCTTACAAAATTACATCCTAAAAAATGCTGCATTGTTCACCACAAATTCTATTTTCTGTTTCAACTTCACCATAAGTGTGGCCTTAGAGACTTGGTTCCTGTCAATAAATCCTCATCTGTCAAAGAGTTGGCATAGCCTATTATACAGAGGAAGGTTGGCATTTCAGTTAAACTGACAGAATTGTAACTTTCCTTCAGATTAAAATCCATGATCTATTAAGTGGCAGCAGAGGTGATCACGACTGCTATCTCGTACTATAAGACAAAACAGAATATGCGTCATGGCTTGGAGACAGCATGCCACATTTGGTGCTCTCTTAGTTCACCAGGCCTCTGGTACTGCCATTAACTGTTCTCTTAAAAAGCTAACATAGCTCAATGAAGGACAATATTGTTCACACATCAGGATAAACACTGCCAAGAGCTGTTCAAGATACACAATGTACAGACCTTGTGCTCTTCATTTTTATCCAAAGGCATTTGCTTCTGTGCATTTACTAGTACAGGCCTCTAAACCACTGCATGAATAACATAACACCACATTCTCCATTATGTTTTATCCATTTTGGGACTGTGTAGGCCAGAGCCTATCCTATCAGGACTAGACGCAAGGCAGGAAACAGGTGGTTATCCACTGCTGTGCCCTCTGGATTAATAATTTTATTAAAGTTCCACTTTCTCTTTTGACAGGTTAGCAGCTCTTTAAGCAAAGTGGACACAGACAGGGCCGAGTGACGCACAGACCTCTTCAAAGTCAGTAGCCGTGTGTCAGCCCTCAGGGAGGGTGCGTCACACTCAGCGCTTAGGGGTCAGAGTGACACATGGCTCTTCATTTCTTACTCAGCGATTTATCAGACTTTTAAATTCAGGAACTTGTTGACACGCACAGAGCTACACCCCAGAGTAAGCAGGACAGTTCAGTTCACACAGGTAAGGCTAGACCAGGTATTCAGTCTCCACTAACTCAAACCATCCCTCATTCATTCATGTATTCACTCTCTGAATCTAGGAATCCCAATACAGAACTGCAGGGCTATCCTGGTAGACAGAAAAAGGTGACAGTCAGTCAAAGCTCAACAAATGAATCAAAAGTCATTTTCATAGCACCTTACAGTGCTCCATCACAAAGATCAGTACAAAGTGGAAAATGAGGTAAAGCGTAGTGGAGCACAGTGGCGCAGTTAGTGCTGCTGCCTCATGGTCCAGTATCTTGGATTTGAATCCCATGGTGACTTGCTGTGGAGTTTTCACATTGCTCCTGTGATTAAGTTTTCCTCAAGTTAGTGGTTAGATAATAATTATAACAATAACAACAACAATAATAATAATAACTCTTTACATTTATATAGCACTTTTTCTCACTACTCAAAGTGCTCCACACAAGGAAGACCAGGGATGCAAACTCATGATTTCCTTACTGAAAGGCAGCAGATGGATAGATAGATAAACAGATAGATAGACAATATATTATACTGTACTTATAACTTACTGAATTAACAATGACATTTGGCACAGATGCACATTCTGAAAATGTTAGGTGAATGAAACAGTGGTCTGCACAGGAAGTTTTCACGTTTGACTGTTATGCAGCATTGAATCACAGTGGATTTAATTTAGGATTTTTTGATGTTGATCGATAGAAGAAGACTCGCCAAAGTGAAAACAAATCTCTGCAATGTGGTCTAAAGTAATTATAAATATTGTGGCACGCGGCTGGCTTGCGCCTCCTCCAGACCATGAGAGGGCGACCGTCCTGGTTGCACTGGGGACCATGGGTGCAGAGCTTGGAAGCTCTACCCTGTAGGGGCCCATGGCCACCGCCAGGGGTCGCCCCGGTGCCCGAGGAGCCCTTTACCTCAGCACTTCTGCCACACCAGGAAGTGCTGGTGGGGGGAAGAAGATTGGGGACACCCGGAGGGATTTTGGGTGTGCAGCTGGCACTTCTGCCACACAGGGGAGTGTCCACGGAGGAGTTTCGGGGAGCAGCTGGAGCCCATCCAGGCTGCTATAAAAGGGGCCGCCTCCCTTCATTCAGGGTCAAGAGTCGGGTGGAAGTGGACGAGAGACGGGAGAGAGAGGAGTGGAGGCGGCCGGAAGGAAGGCACTGGGAAGAGAGGCCTGGAGTTCGGTGGCCAATGTGTTCAACACTGTACTCAAATCCAGCCTTTCTGTCATCTTATCGGGCGTTCTGTATCCTGCCGACTACGCCACTGTAAAAGAAGCACAAGACAAGCATAAAGGTTTGGGGTCTGAGCCCCGTATACTGTAACGAAAATAAGGTCTATTGTTTTTCATGAGTTTTTGTCTGGAAAAAGAGACCTTATTTTCGTTACAGTATATGGAGCTCAAACCCCAAACCTTAATGCTTGTCTTGCGCTTCTTTTACAATATATGAAACAAAAAAATTGATCACATGAGTATTCACCCCCTTTAATATGACATCCCTAAATCCTAACTGGAGCAGCCAATCGGCTTTAGGAGTCTTACCATTAGTTCAATGGAGATCCCCTGTCTGGGGATTCAGTTGATTGTAGTATAAAAGGTCCGGATCTGGAAGGTCCAACCTGTGGTCATTCAGTATGGTTATTATGGCTGTAACAATTCTTAGAAATAATGTCCAAGTATCTTGAGGATGAAAGAGATAGTGCTCAACCAGGACATAAGTGTGATTATTACTATATTAAAGGTTAATTTATTTTTATGCACTCCTTTATGCCTTAAGCAGGGCAATTACCTCTATAAACTAAAATTCCATTGAGGGGCTCTAGCGCCTGAGGCAACATTTCGCTTTGCACTCAGTAAAGTGATAGGAGGCAGAAGTGACAAATTGGAAATCTCCGCGTAGGCAGCAGTTGTGCTTCTCTGCCTTATCTGGCTACCTTTCTGTTGTCAGAAGTGCCCACTTGGCACAGACGTAATGCAGCACTGAGGGCGACCTTGAAGACATGAGAGGTGGGCTGTTAACCACGTGATCAGCTTGTGAATCGCTGTGTGAACTCTTACACCGTAAGTACAGGTACCCACGAAGAAGGGTAATACGATGCGATCTCCGCTTGGTACTGTGACTTGGTCGTCATAGCGCACATTGAGCCAGTGGTGGCACTCAAGCCCAGTTTGTTACCTGTTAGTCCGCACTGACTAATGTACAGTAAGTTGGTGGTTCGGGGGGGCCTCAACGAGATACTCATAAAAATGAAACTTTTATGGGATAAAAGCCCACTCTCTAATTGATTGAAAGACAATTCGGCCAGCACCTCGTCACCCTCTACACGTTCCTGCACCCACCTGAAAGACTGCAAGGGCAGTAGAAGAACAGCAAAAGGGGCCGAGGGCTGCAGGCTGTTTGTTCTGCGTATTTAGTAGAGAAGGAGAAAGAGGGAGACTTTGATCTGCTCCCATCATGAAAGAAAAACAACCTTGTGTGTGTGTGTGTGTGTGTGCTTTCCAGTCAGGCAGCCAGCAGGTTAAACATTGTTTTAACTCTTCAGCGGGTTTAGGCAGGTCTGCGGGGTGGCTTAGCAGCAAACCTGTTTGTCCAGACTCGTCTGTGATTTTCCTTCTACAAAAATACAAAACTTCACTGGGGAGCCTGTGGTTGAGGTGAGGTGAGCGACGAGGGGAGAGTGGGAGAAAACACAACTGGGATATGAACAAACCAGCTGCAGCCTGGTGGGCACTTGAGGGGTTCGTGTTACAGCAAAGACAAGTAGGAAAGAAATGTTGCTGAATGCTGGAGTCCATTAAAATCAATTGTCTGGCTAATGGAGACTTTAAGTTGCTGCAATATTTCATCCAGATGTCTTAACAAGACACCAGAGTCTCCACTTTGGCTATGTCAGCGGGTCATGTGTTTCACAGTCCCACAGGCCTTTGCAGGAAGATGTGCTTTCCATTTTTTTTTGGTCTGTTTTGTACTTTGTCTTGAGTTCCAGCAGTGTCCTCAAGCACATTATTGATGACATATTTTACTGACTAACTTTTTACTGATTAACTTTATTGATGCCATAAACCTAGATTAGACCCCCATATAATGATGGATCAAGTATGAAATTTAACAGCATTCCATTTATATATCCTGCAATGCCCTCAACTCTTGTTTAGGATAACATCTGCAATCTGGATTTATTAGGTTAGGCAAGGACAACAACAAAAAAGAAATGAATAAATACTACTTTCATTTAAATCAATTGTAACTGTTAGGGGGTACTCAGGTAACCAGGAGATGTAGCCTTCTAGGAATCCTTTCAATCCTTTGACATTTATTTAATGACCAATTATGGGTCATTTAAACCAAGGATTGATGAGTCCTCCTGGATGGTGTTCTATCTTGCGTAAAGAAGATGAGCAAACTCCCCTTGGATTCAGTTCTTCTCCTTTTATAGGCTCTGAAATGGTCTTCAGTAGACGGGTTAGTCTTTCTCTGTCCTCCATGATCTGCATGGTGTCATATTAGTGGCTTATCCTCTGGGCTCTTCTGAGGTACATACTACCACCCCAGGGTGAGAGCTAGCGCTGGCACTTAACTTATCCTCTTCTATTGCCTACACAGTTCTAAGAAGAAACCCAGTGAGGACAATTGACTTCGCCCCTTCAAGTCCCCCAGCTACATACCCCACAGATCCACCAGAAATGAGAGCACGCCACACATTGGAGCTCCTTCACACAGTGACTAAAGCAGGATGGCTTAGCTGAGAGCGGTTCCTAGGCCAAAGTAAACCCTGGTTTTCATTTATTTTGGTGTCATTGAGACCCAATTTTGTTTATAAATCTTCACTTGATTAAATTGGGGGGATGCCCCAGCATTTCAATTTGTTGACCACAATGGGTGTTGTCGTGCTCCTTCCAATTCTGGTGGCCATGCTTGAATGTGCTATGAGAACAGGAGACAATCACCTTGAAGCTCCTGTTTCGGTGATTCGCCTTGATGGCCAATAAAGAAAATGGAGGAGAATGTAAAACAGTTATGAGAGCAGTAATGGAATTTACCCTTCAGCTCTCCTTAAAAATAACTGGTACATTTTTTTCAACTTTGGCTAAAAACGTCCAAATCATTTAGATAGAGATGAAACGTGCCAATCTTAAACTCGGATATTTGAAACGTGTCTTCGTCATACCATGCGTAGTAGAGCTTCATTTCCAAGTAGTCTTCTACTTGTTTGATAATAGGCGATTTTGCACATAGAACACCTATGTTGGGTAAATAATTTCCATAATAGTAATATAATAATAATTATGGAAAATATTGCAGTGTGCAAACACAACTTTTATCAACCCTCCATGCTATCTAAAATGTTTCTACCCAAAGAAAGAAGCCCATGGTGCTCACTCACAAGATGCTTACTGAAATGTTTAGTTCGCTTGTAAGACTGCAGTATGAAATGCAACCAAACTAAGTGGAGATTGAAATAAAGTTGGGAATCACCCCTCGATTGTGAACAAAGCAAATGGACTAGGAGTGTGAAAAATCCTTTAGTTGGATTCATTTTATTATGATGTGGATGAAAACCTTGGCTGAATTCAACCTGAGGGACAGGCGAATCACACGTGGCACTGTCACTAGAGTGAATCCTCTTCTTCTTCTTCTTCTTGTGTTTTGCTCTCCCATGTAGTCATCTCATACACTCCCCACCAATAATTCAGAAGGGTCCACCTCAGTCTTCTGCATTCACAGATGGCTGTGATGAGATGCTACTCTACTTTATCCATTCATCCATTTCTGAACTCATGCTTAATCCATTCGAGCATCATGGGGTCAAAGTGGTATCAGACCCATGATATATTTCCAGTCAGTGACTGAGCAGACACGCACCGTTTCTCATAGTGGACCAATTTAATGTTGTAAGGTTAAGCAGAGGAGAACCCACAGATAAAGACACGCATACAAATTCCCTCTCCACATGGGCAAGGATCAGGTTGAGATTTGAACCTGGACTCTAAAGGTGTGAGTCCGCTCTGTACAGACCACTGTTTCATTGAACTAACATTTTCAGAATGTGCATCGGTGCCAAATGTCATTGTTAATTCAGTTAGTTAATTTACTGTAACAAAACTCACTTGGTCAAAACTGAAGACTGGATTCAGATTCTTTAGATGAGAGCAACCCCAGTGACTTCATATTTACGCGTCAGGTGGGCACAACTACTTCCTCACACACTCAGACCTGGACGTGTTTTAGCTAACTTGGCTGTCAGCACCCTCACCCATACCAAGATGGATGAACACTGCAAGGCTTTGTTATGTCTTTGTTTATGGGGTTCCAGGTGGTACTTGTACAGGTCCATTGTTATCTGTCATGCCATGCACAATGGCAGCACGTCAACAGGCAGCAAAACATCAGGGCTGGAGGTCCTTTTTGTGTGTCTGTACCAGGTGGGTTTGCATACATTAAACTGTAACTGTTCTTATTGAGAAGTCCATGTCAATTATCTGCCAATAATACGGAAGGTCTCGGCCAACTTACCTTATTTTTTATGATGTCAAGAATGGATATTTAACTAAAAAAGTAGCGTGTAGAGATTTTTAATGTCATTTTCAGCCAGAGCATAATCGCTATGCAGTCCTCTTGGTTGTTGGGTAAAGTAGCTGCTTTGCTGAAGTCACTTATTCTTAAGCCACCTCCAAACAGTAAGTCTTTCATGTCGACTTTTAGAGGCTTCTTCTGGTGTTTGAATTAATGCTGCTGCTTACCTTGCTGCTGAGGTACCTCAACATCTTTTGCTTTGTGATTGTACATTCTTCTCAGTTGAGGCCATGTTTGCCTATCATCAGGCTGTCATTTTTGCTATTTGGCCTGCTAAAGTCAGATTATCTATGAATATTAAAGAGGAGGCGAAGATTGAGTGTTGGTTGGGCAGAGTGAGCAACACGATTACATTCTCAACGTCTCATTCCTATGTCTCCAAAGAATAGGAAAAAAATACAATTTTATAAATGTGCTGCCAAAATGAAACACAAATAACTTCTGGTGCTGCCACTCAGATCCTAATTGCTATGACTCTGCATGCACAGTACTGTCATGGTATGCCAGGACTCTGTCTCTGGCTTTAGTTTTGTTTACTGTTTTATTTTTATTAATTTAATTGCTCTTCATTAAGGTTTCTTGTATCTGTTAACCTTTTTGCAATTCTCTTGTATTCTATTTTAGTTCTAAAGGTATCCTTTGCCTCACTTTTGTCCTTTGCTTCCTTAAGTGGAACCCAAGGGGGTGGCGTCTCCTGGTGCTGCAGGTGTACAGCTAAGGCTGGGGATAAACTTAACGCTACGGGATGTGTGAGCTTGAGGATGCTTTCAAAACTTGCACACGTATTTTAAGTAAATCTGGAGGATCCCACCAAGTGGCAGTGCGAGAAATCATCACGGTGAGAAAACAACACCCGTTTTCACTGTGTTGTGAGTTGAGGGAAGAAAAATGCTAAAAATTAAAATTCTTTGCATTCTGATGCTGTTGCGAGGGTGCAAAAGAAAAAAGACGGCAACAGCGGCACAGAAGACAGTATGTGAGACCTTTCAATGTATTGCATCTTTGCAATGGTTGTATTGCTTATATGAGAAATGGATAAAGAAAATCACCATGAAGACATTCGAATGTCAACATTCAAGTTTGATGATTTGCTTCACCACATAGAACCATTCATCGAGCATCAAAGCACGCAGGTTAGAGCTGCAAGCCTGCCGTCACGTGTTGATAGTAAAGAACGATGATGACACCACATACCAAAACTTAGATACACACGCCACCCAAATTTTGTACAGCAACTCACGTTAATTTCTGACAATGTGCTCAGAGGATGCGTCAAAAGAACGCTGGGAACGTGTGGCAGCCATGATGCGTGCGCGTAAGCATTCTGAGCATGAAGTATAAACTGGCCCTAAAAGGGCTGCAACCCGAGCCCCTCTTAAATGGGTAAGCAGGCCACAGTCCAATGGCTGGGGTATTAAGACAGGTTTTCTGTCTTATTAGCTCAATTTGTGCTCTTCATTTATCAGGTTGGTTTTGCCTTTTGGTATTTTTGGCCTTTCCTGTCATCAGCTTTCATATGTTGGCCTTAAGTAATTTTTAGGCCTTTGTATTTTGGAAATCCCAGTCCTTTAACATTTTACATTTTGTTATCCCTGGTCTTTTAGGAAATTTTTGACCTTATCTTTTTATTGTATATTTAAACATCTTGTCATTGTTATTGTCATATATTAACATTACTCCTTGTGCATTAAGTTCTGGGTCGTAGTTTTTTTTATCATGGATAATCCATTTATTGGGGTTTTTAAGCATTTTTTAAAAGTATTTGGACAAGGTTTAATTTTTATTTCATCGTTACTATCATCTTTTTTGTGATATGTAGTTACATGTCCTCAAACGGCACTTTGGTGACATATGCAGAAGTTCTGCTATAATTACACCTCCCCTATGTAAAACCCTTCTAGAGTAGTTACTTCATTCATCAAGTTGGAGTAGCACTAGGTTTCATTTCAGCTTTTGACTTCCTTTTTTGTTCCTGAATTCTTTTTCAGTTTGCCCTTATATTTTGTTTGCTTGTTATTTACAGTGTGAAAAAGAACAGTCTTAGGTTTGGAGCAGCCATCCAAATACTTGAAGCCTGGCTGCAAAAAGGCAAAATAAGTTTTGATAAGTGTTGAGTCCAAAACAGAACTGAAGTTAAAGAGGAAGTTGTCATGTATTTAAGGCAGGCAGATGGAAGTGATGTCATTGGGGCTGGAACCGGAAGTAATGTCCTTGAGGGGCGGAACTGGAAGTGACGTCCTCAGTGGCTGGAACCGGAAGTGATGTCCTCAGGCCGGAATTTCCCATGTCTAGTCTGCAGGAGGTTTACTGCACTCCGCCACCTCCTGACCTTTCTTTTGGTCCATTTAGCTGCCTCCCATGCACACGTGTGTGATACGATCTAATCAGTTTTTAAGCCTTTGCCTGTCCCTCATTAAAAGCCTGCCTGATGTGACATCTCCTGGTCTCCTTACATCTCACAGTAATTTCTGGAGATGCTGTCTCAATGGTTCTGAGCTACTTGGCTGCCGAAACTCAACACTTTGACTTAACATCCAAAACTAGGCCTCAAGGCTCCGATGAGATCTAGTAAATCTTACCCCAAAATCAGGATGGACATACGTAACAAAAGAGGTTTAAGGTTTCAATATGTAAGAAAACTGAGAAAAAGAGAAAGGAACCATTAGAAACTCCTGGCCCACAGTAATGAAACAAAGTTCCTTTATATTTGAAGAATTTACTTACAATAATTCAAAGAGTGAAAACACAGGCAAAAGCAAAATAGGGAACATCCATAAAAACTAACAAAACCAAATTCATAATCCATGGAGTAAAAATCCGAGATAAACGCAAGAAATCAAAAGTAAAATAATTAAAAAAAATCCTTCTATATAAAAGCGGTCAGGATTGTCCTTCCGTCCTGTGAGTGCTACGCAGGCGTGGAGTTTCACACACGCCCCGTCCATTTTGCAATGCACGATGGGATTTGTAGTTTTGTTTTTCCAGGTAAAAGATGATTTTCTACTCCAGACTGTGCGATATCTTCTTCTTCTTTCTTACTATATAAAAGCGGTTGGGATTGTCCTTCCGTCCCGTGAGTGGAAAGCGTAGCGGTATTCCGCTTATCACAGACTTACTACTTGCAGCTTGCGGTACGAAGCGACATGATGTGAGCAGAGTTCTGATGCTCCCATCGTTCCCTTGCTTTTGTGCGCGATGTGCTGGAAAAATAGACAAAATTATGTCTCTGGAAATAATTAATGTTGATGGAGTACAAATGCCTCACCGCGTAGTAAATATCAGGGGGGTTCAAAAGGGCGACCTCAATATAGAAAAAAAGTTTAAATTTCATCACAAAAATAACAGAAACTACGAGTATTAAAGTAATACCGCTCAAATGCAATATAACCAAATTAATGAGTTTGTATAAAATATCAAATTGATCTACATATTGAATTGCCTTAAGAAGTGGTCAACTTAAAAGTCGGTCGCCTTAAAAGGTGGGTCAGTCTAGTAAATAAATAAAAAAAGAAAACCATACTTGCAAGGGTCGAAATTTAAAAACCCAGGAAAGAGCCAAAAAAGAAACGTACAACCTTATGTCACTGCACTTCTACTGAGTTCTCTCCCAGGTTATATTTGGGGCCATGAAGCACAACACACATCAACTAAATGGAAACCCATACTAAATACTTAAACATAACCAAACAAAATAATTACTGAAGAATAATGAAATAAAAAAAAAACTGGGAAAGATTAAAACATCCTTAGAAGCATAATCAGCATAATTATCACTAATCTGAAAAGTGAGAAATAAAAATGACTATTACATTATATCATTTAGGAAAAGCTAGCCCAGCTTTCCACTGTTATTCTGCTTTGTTGGCTGTGCTACAGTTATGCTGACTCGCAAGAGACAGTAAAAGAAAAATTGAAAATAATCAGTTAGTTAAGAAACAGACCAAGGTCAAAACTGGGAGTGAATTTCATCTTTTGTCCAAGACAATAATGCAATGAAAAATTCAGGGTCGAATTACAAGAGCAAACAGTTTGTTAACCAGAAAATCAAACTAAAGTTTTAGTTTAGTTGAACTGTTGGGGATGACCTTTAAACCGCCACCCAGATGACATCACAAACAGGTGTACCCTGAGGATTTCCAGGGAGATGGCCAAAATAAGAGCTTAAAATGGTGGTGTCCGTCATAAACAGAAAATGGTGTTATGATAAAGAAATGATGAGTTTGTTAATGAAACTAGATACAGTGGTGTCTTGTACTTCAAGCGATTCAGTGCTCGAACTCTAAATTTGAGAGAAATATGATCCGGGGTTTGAATAATGCTCCTACGTTTGAACTTGTGCGCACAATGAAATAAGTGAAGCAACAGATGGCACTCACGCAGTGAGCATACACATCAACTGTTGTGTACAATCTTAGTGTTAGTACACCAGTACAACCCCATGTTCTGCTGATGTATTGTGCGGCCTGCTAACTCGATAGCTGTATCTGAAATGAGTGAATGAAGCCAGGTCTCCGTAATTAGCAGAATGCAACTGTCCTTAACGATCTGATTCGCTGCAACCTGTAGCTTCATACAAGGAAGAGGTGGCTTGTGTGACCTGCTCCATAGCCTCGCCAGCCCACCAGTCCTGCAGCCCTGCTTCTGCCTCCTGTCCCTGTGCCGCCTCTGTCTCCTACCTGTGGGGATTATAACCCTGACACCTGGCTATGTCCGCCAGGATGTAGTGGAAGTGGAGAAACTCCACTGTAACAGTCCTCGTGCCGCATAGCCCTATTTTTAGGAGATTGTGCAGAATGTCATTATGATGAACAGCAACACATACGCAAAAGGACTAACGAAGCGCTCGTTTTATTATACAGTGTTTGCATATTTTATTTATGGTTTTCATGTTTAATACTGCAAAAAATACATCCAAAAAGTAGATAAAAAAAATTTAAATGGGAGTTGTTTAGCTTTTATTAAACAAAAATATCTGCCAATGGGGTAAACAAAATTTACTTGAGAAGATTCGTTAAAGTAAGCTAAAAATTCTTATAATAAGGAAAACAAGATTTAATGTCATAATATAAATACTTGCTAAGATTTAATTTTTGTAGTGTAATTTATTATTTAGTGCTTTGTTTTATTTTTACCTTAAATCATGAATTTGCTGTTTACATTTATTGAAATGGGGATTGTTTAGAGTTTGAGAATGGATTCATTTACTTTCTGTTATTTCTAATGGGGAAAATTGATTTGGACTTTGAACAATTCTGAGTTCAAATGGCCTACTGAAACAAATTAAAAGTAGGAAGCACCACTGTGCCTCAAAATAAACTTTACTTTCATATTTTGCTTGTGTTAAAACTCCATATTCCATAAATTGTATAACTGACTGCGCATTCCAATAGGAGCTGTACAAAAATGTATAAACTTGAAAGATCATCATAACAATATCTACATGTTTGCTGGTGACAGACATGCTGTATTCATTGGAATAGTGTACCTCTACTGTGGATCTGAATGCTTCTTCTAGATCATGCGTAGAAAAATGTTCTCCTTTGAAAGACATCATTCAACAACTGGTGAAAAGATGGTTTACTGCTACTGGTGCTGTGAGCAATACACCGAAAACAAGAAAACCTCCCATCTGTACCTCAGAGTTTGTCACCAACATCATGGATCACATGGAATGAAGTCTTCATAAATTGAGGAGGCGATCATCATAACAGATGAGCTAAAGTTTGTTGGAACATGTTGTGGCACACAGAAATTTACATTGCCATTGGTGGAGAGCATATTCTGCACAGCTAATGAATGGTTAGAAACATTGTTTATTAAAAATAAAAGAATAAAATCATGTAATGCAACATGTTATTCTTTTATTACTACTAATAAAACTCTTAACGTTATTAACAATAAGACAAGCCTATGTTTTATGTAGCACCCAAATAAATTATATTATATTACATTATATTATATTATATTATATTATATTATATTATACCAGTAACGGCGTACTGCACGATAACATGCAGTGAATACACTTGACTTAAGCATTCCTAGTTTTCGTCCTCTTTCTCTGTCTATGTTTAGCATTCGTTTGCTCAGAGGTTGATCCGCTTGCTCCTTCCTGAGCAGCAATTCTTCTCTCCACCCTAGCGGCCTGCTTCTTCTCTTCTTTCGTTGGCATGTTTTCGCGTTAAAACTGATTAAGTTAGTTTTTGTGTTGCAATTACTTAGTACGTTTTCTTTAATTTTTCACTTAAGCTGTCACTTAAGTCTTCAATCTGCCTCAAGAATAATTAGCAAAGGTGGTAGGGAATGAGAACAGCGCCCACACACATGCGCCGCCCTGCTGCATGCTGCCGAGAGTTGAATCTACAATAAAATAAAATAAAAATAAAAAGAGTAATAAAAATTATCACCGTGAAAGCGGATAGTAGATGTCACGTAGTATATGTGTACCAAATTTCAGGTCAATAGTTCAAATGGTTTGCGAGCTGCAGGTGATTTAAAATTCTGGACAGATGAACGGACATCCACGGTTGCGTATTATATTATATTATATTATATTATATTATATTATATTATATTATATTATATTATATTATAT
>JANRMT010062840.1:3055223-3076526 GCA_026402145.1 Polypterus bichir lapradei | reverse complement strand
ATTATATTATATTATATTATATTATATTATATTATATTATATTATATATGCGTTCGGATTCAGCGGGTTGGAAAATGGATGGATGGATTATATTATATTATATTATATTATAAAACATTTAGGTCTGTGTGTGTCTGGTTCCTCACAGCAATCTGATTGGACAGTTTGGCTTTGGTGACGCAATCGAAAGAAAAAGTGCGAGTGTGAGACACACATGGAGGAGTTAAGGTTTAGCAGGCATGCTGAGAGTCGTCTTTAATGAAAGAAGACATGTAAGGCCCCTTGCAATTACATATTCTAAGAGCGCAGGTTTACAGGAACACGATTGAGAAAAGGAGCACCAGTCAGGAGAGGTTCAGACACATGAGGATCCTGAGGAAATGCCCTGAAGGTACGCATAGACCAAAAGATATTGAATATTTTGACATTTATTCATGTGTCTGACTTTAACAGCTCATATGGCTAGTTATTTTATATTATATACTGGCCATCCCCTGTGGCTCCGTCCATGTAGTAGTGAAACAAGACAAACTTTAAAAATGAATAAACAAACATGTATCACTAGCTATGTGGAGGCAGGGTACACTCCAAAACTCAGAGGTAGAGCGATACGAAAGGAGGCTGGAGCGTGAGTGAGGAGAGCCCTGCCCGGATCCCTATTCCTGATGTTACGCTTCCCCCTCCCCTTGAACCGCAGCCTCTGTCTCGGATTAGTGCGAATATATTGCTTCTGCAAGTGATGAGAGAAGTTGCAAAATCAACTGGAATGTTCAAGCAAATTATAGGAAAAAAAGATCTAAATCCGTTAAGTAGTCGCTGGACAGGAAGGGGCGGAGTCTTTTGCCGTCACTGAACTGTGGGTGGAAAAAGAGACAATACTCTTAGCAGCTGCACCCTCTCATATCCTGTGGTACTGCTTACCTCTGATGAGCTCAGAAGGTGATCCTCTGACGCGCATGCGTGACAACAGTAAATTGAATATAACATGAAATGCACTTTTAGCCTTAGGTACAAGCTGAATGCCTGTGAGGTGCTTCAAGTCTTATTTCTCAACTGGGGTTCTTTTTAACATTTTTGTTAAGAATGAAGGAAAGGATAAAGAAGACCTCTTTTTTCGTGATGTATGGCTTTAGAGGTAGTGCTCACGTAATGTATGTGAACATATTCTGAAAATAACAAATCGTTACTGCTTAAGCTTCTCCACCCCATGACATTATCGAGACCCTTTATCAATCTAAACATGTGAATAGTGTTCACCCAGCAATCATTAAGTCTTTAGTTTTTCCCCTTTTTTCATCATTATGCAGTGCAATTTGGGAAAAGTCAACAATGCTGACTGGTTCCAGTTTGTTATTGTAATTCCTGGAGCATTTCCCACATTGGGAGCAGGTCAAACAAAACAATGTATGTAATTAGCGAGAACACACTTCAGCATGCCTGGGAAACCTCAAGGCTCTAGTCTGGGGCATTAAGTCATGCCATGAAGCATTATCATAAAATTGCATGATCTGCACATTGGGTTAAGGATAAGCAGGAAAGAAAACAACTCCACAAAATGGCATACCTTTACATTTGTGAGCACATTGGTATGGCAGTCTCTCTCTTTCTCCCTCTCTGTCTTTCTGCTGAGAGGTAGGAAGCGTCAAGAGGTTGGTGTCCTGCTTCTACAATCTTTGGTTGGCACTTCACAGAATGGCACAGAATTGATTATGGCACAGAGAGTAGTAGTGTGTTGCAAGTAAGTAAGAATTTCTCGGCATGGATAGCACTACTACCACTAGTTGGAATTTCTTGCATTTCGTGTAAAATCCAATCACAAATAGATAAAATGAAAGGCACTATATTAGATAGATAGATAGGAAGAGTCATGGATCCCATAATAAATGTTGGAGAGTCAGTCGGGTAACTGCACTGGTACACCACATGACGAAACAGCTCGGGATCCTTGTTGGCAAACCCCTAGGCAGACTATCGGTCCAGTCCCACCCTCTGGAAATGACCATCTATCTGGCACAGCCAGGTGTTACATCGGTGTCTCCTTGGCCTGGTCCAGCCGTTTGGGTCATAGAGACTGGTTGAAAATGTCCAGAAAGACTCCTGCCAATTGATCAGCACATATTTTCAGTGTCTTACCTGACACCCTGTCAGGTCCTGCAGCTTTGTTGGTGTTGATCCTCCTCAGGGTGGATCTCACTTGGTGTAGTTGCAGGACTATAGGCTGATGCTGCTCCTCCAGCTAAGGGAGATGTACACCAATGTAATGACTCCAGAATAAAGGTGGTTATACTTTCTAGTTTGTGTAATTATTTAAGAGCTGCATATTGAAAAGTTGAAATAGCTATTGAATAAAAAGTAAACACACTTGAGCCGGGAACGAGACCCTGCCTGTTACGTTACAGAAAGCATGTGCACTTTATTATTCTGATGAAGGAAATACCTCTAGTCTGAGTAAATGAGTTTCTTTCCAAGGTTTTGTGCTTTGTTTGAATATTGTTGTGCCCCTTTTGACTTGTTAGCTATCCCTCCCTGCCTTTCTTTTATACTTTGCCTTCTCTTCATACTCTTTCTTTTCTCACTGCCTCACCCATTTCAAAGCAACAGCCCTCTTTGGTCATTTCATTTATGGAAAGATGGCACTGGCTGCAACACACATTCGAGGGTCTTTCTTGAGCTCAATCAAAAGGTGTTTGAGGTGTGCTACTATGTGTACATAAAAAGCGCAGATTATGGCAGACACTGTATAATGAAAACTGAAAACTGTAGTCTTGTCTTGCGGGAGAGAGAGGGAGCTCAAGTAGTCGGTGCCCAGGACATGTCATGCCTCACGTTTTACCACTTTAGCTTTTCTCCTACCCTTTTTCCTGCACACTCCCCCTACCCCTCCTCCATCTTTCCCTCTCAATTTTTGAAACACTGCGGCCCCCGCAGTTTGAAACAGCTTGCTTTCTTGCTTGATTGGCAGCCAAATCTGCATCGTGACTCTCTGTTCCACCGAGTGTGGGTAGTTCTATTCAACAGAGGACCACCTACTCCTGGTGGAATTGACTGTGGCACTGAAATCATGCAATATGGCTCCTGAGAGTACTGAATGATGAGGGGTATGGATTTACTCTTATTACATTTGAGAAGAATAAAGAGCATTGACACACTGATAGCTGACAGTCCTCCTCTGCGCAGGATAAACCGGGAATTCATCAACTGCTGCCTATACCATTCAGTGGATGTGAGGGTGATTCATTTATAATAGCAAAAAAAAAAAAGAGAAAGGAGAACGGTAATTTATTTTATCCCTTTGATCCCTCAACTGCAAATCTAATAACTACTGAATCAGCAAAACCATCTCACTGGGAAACTCCTCTCATGCATTCATTTTAAAATGAAATCAAATGCCTTGCTACCAAATTAAAAAAAAATGGTTGTATTAGGGAAATGTGCAATTGCTAAAGCATTTCTGTATCATCCAGTGCATACTCATTTTAGGCAAGCCCCTAAGTGACGATAATACAAATAGAAGGCAGAGGTACTGGCATGAAGTCGGCTAATATGGGCACTGAGTGAAATCTTGACCAGATGTAGCCTGGGGCCAACATCTGGAATTATGCAGGAAGAGCATGGAGCCATTCTTCCATCTGCTCTTACCTTTTTGATGGAGGTGGAGAGCACTTTCTCATTCCTATGTTCTTTCCCATTAGTCATTGACTAGGTTCAAACTGGGTTTCTGAAGCAGATGACTGCCTATGAGCACATGTACTTAGCGGTCACCCTTGAAGAAGGATCAGAAAGAAATACTGCAGCACAGAAAAGAGGTATTCTCGCAATTGCTAAAGAATTGATCTTACCTTCATAAGGGGTGGATGTAGCTAAGTCATTCCTGGAAAATACATTCTTGATATTCTCGAGCACTAGTGCTGGTAAAGTTAGATACAAGTCCATTTGTGGAGAAAACAATTGTCAGGTTGTAATTAGAAATGAGACGACAACAATAAAGAGTCGGAGTACCGACCTAATAACCCCGTATGATTAAATTGCAAAGCAGTAAAAAAAACCACACCAGTGTTTCAGATGCAAGTTCATGATCAAACTGACAAAGACGGTGGAGCTTCCACTTTTCGGTGCTTCCGGCAGAAAGAGGCGGGTCCGGGTGGACAGACGCTGGAAGTGACATCAGAGGTGTTACAGCTCATCAATCATCTGGTCTGCAGAGGGAGGAAAAGAGAAAGGCATTGGTACACAGCGCCAACCCCTGGTGTGGAGGTAAAATTACAGTCACTTGAGTCCTTCAGCACGTGTGTGACGCAGGTCTAAAGAAGCAGGAGCAAACCTAACGCAATGGCATCACTTGAGCTGCAGGGCTGCAGAGGAGGAAACTCCCTGTGAAGCATAATGGGTATCATGAACTAAAATTTGGGTGCAGATGTGGATGAGCAGGCCCGACAGAGGTGCTAACAAACAGGCGTAAGAAAGTGTATTGTATTTATGTCTGTAATCCCGGAAGAAAGTTCAAAAAACAGGCAGAGGTTAAAACACAAAAAGATATCCAAAAAAACAACAAGACAAAATTGTAATTACAGAACAGGCAATGATCAAAAAAATAAAAAAATAAATAAAAAATTGGATCCATGACATACCTGAAAATGAAGGGGGCTGTGGCAGTATCTGGATGCCCAGTGCTAGAGTGAAAAGCCTTTGCCAAACTGCCTTTTTCATTTGAAATGCTCTACTGATGAGCAAAATGATTTGCACAACATGGAATTTGCAAAGAAAATTGTGTTCCACTTCCAGCAAAATGAATGCCATCGACGCAAGAAGAAAGCTGTTTAAGTCCTATCTGGAAGGGTTTGCATGCATTCGTTTTGCATATATCTTCATGTCTTTTAGTATTTAAATTAAAATCTCTAGAGCAATCTCATTTCCTGTCATGTGTAGGCATTTTGTTGAGCTGCACAAAGTGTTCTGGTAGTTTGATCCCCACTTTGCCAGTTACAGTGGCAATCTTTGTGATCACAGCCCTAAAGTGGAACCAGAAAAGAAACTTGAAGCTCCACTGTGGTAAGTGCATTATGTCCACCTTGTCTGTAGGAATCAAAAACCTGGAATGGGTAACAACAGGGTTTGGGGTGGAGTGGGGGGGGGGGGTTAGGTGGCGTCCTGTATAGTGTGGTTTTGCTTTGGGGAAACAGAATTGTCTACGATGGTACATTTCAGTGAGTCTTCTTTTGGAAAATATGCAGCCTGTCATCATTTCTAATAAATGTACTGCGCTCATCTGCTGTGACATAAACAAGAGGTGTGGATAAAATTGATACTAATGGTCTGAGGTAAGAAAAGAACACAGATAAGCATGAAAAGGCGAGCCGGGCTTTAGGGAGCAGGGTTCCTTGCTTTTCACACCATAAAACCTCCATTCTTTGTAAATTTTGTCTTTCACAATTGTGAAATTACCAACAAATTAAATTGCAGTGTCAGTTTAGCAAAACTGCATGCAAAGCCAAACTTGCTGATTCGCTCATCACTACCTTGCTCCTTGCATCCCACGACTGCTAGCTAATTAATGTCACTTAGCATCAGACACTGGCAGTAGGGACCACAGCCAAAATGCAAATAAAACTAGCGGGCTAAGAGTGGAGCCCAAGCCCACCTCTGAAAGTGATGAAGGATGGTTCATCTGACTACATCTCAGTTCTCCACTCCTGTCTAATCCAAGGCTTGTGCTCTAATGACTTTTATACATTTATATACTTATGCACCACCTAACATCCATTCGGGGGAAAGTCTGACCACTTTCTAACTTTCACCTCCGTCACATATTCCATGTTCGCTCATTCCTCTCCTTTCCTTATGCTGAATAACTTGTCCATACTTTTATCACATCCCACATTGATTATTGCAACTCCCTACTGACTGGTGCCCCTTGTAATCTTATATCACAGCTCTGCTGCATGAGTCCTTACACAAACTAGTAACAATGAGCACATAACACTCATCCTGCCTCGCCTCCACTAGCTCCCTGTGTCTTACAGGATTGAATATAAAATTCTATTAATAACCTACAAAGCTTTAAATGGCCTCGCACCGGACTACATCAGTGACCTTCTCTAGCGCTCTGCTCCTGTTTGCCCACTAAGGCCCTCTGATTCTGGACATCTTGGTGTGCCCCACAATAACCTGCACTCTATGGGTGACAGCAGGGCCTTCAGCTGTATAGCGCCCAGACTTTGGAATGACATCCCGAAATGAATGCTCTCAGCTGACTCCATTCATTCTGTTAGAAAACAACTTACAACTCATCTGTTCAGGAAGGCGTTTAACGTAGCCTGACATTCTGCCTCCTCTCTCAGTTTCAGATGCTCAGGAGAATTTGTGTGTGTGTGTGTGTTGCATCATAACTTATGTGATTTGCTCGGGCATTTCTTTTAGTATTGAATTTAGAATTTTACTCTGGTTTATATAGTGTTGTATTCTAGTTAATGCTTTTATACAGTATATCCATTTAGGTGTTCTATTCATTGTATCCAGTGTTACGTATTCCTGCTGCTTCTTTCTGAGACTCTGTGAAGCACCTTGAGCATGGGAAAAGAGCTATATAAAGAAAATGTATTATTATTGTTAATATTATTATTATTAGGGGGCTTCCCCCCTGCTCGCTTCGCTCACCAACCCCCAGGCCTGTGCTATGTGCTAGCCTATTTGCGGTTCTGTTGCTCTTGTATGGGGATGTGGATGTACAATTTAAATAGATTTTTATTTTTATGGGAATTGTTACATATGCATCAACATGATGTATAACTTTCCATGACTGAATTTCATTTCTTTCTCTCTATTAAATAAAACGACTTTTTCGAATGTTTGACTCTGAGATTTGTTAACTGTCTTTGCAAAAGCTATTCTAACCAGAAACTGTTAACGTTTTAATATGAATGGCATATCAAGATCTCCTTTGGTTTCTCATTGTGCTAAGAATCATAGTTCGCTTGCAGGAGCGATATATTCGCGCTAATCCGAGACAGAGGCTGCAGGCCGAGGGGAGGGGGAAGCGTGACGTCAAGAGTGGGGAGCCGAACAGGGCCCTCCTCACTGTCCTGTGTCACTACTACATGGGGCATGGCTAGTAATAGATAGATAGTGTGACAGATAGGGTTCGCTATCGCTCCCTTGAACCCTTGTTAAGACGCTAGACACCAGATAAAAGTCCTAAAGTAGACTTTTTTTATACTGCACAGTGCACCAAGCACCCTCCTCTCCACGGTACTCATTAAATAATCAAATTCACAATACAATAAACTCTCCACCACTCCCAGACGCATTGCCACCCTTCCACCCAGCTTAGCTTGCCGTCTGGGAGCTCCCACAATCCTTTTATATTCCCTGACCCGGAAGTGTTTCAATCCCCAGTCCATGTGATCTCCTATCACTTCCGGGTCAGATCAAAAGTCCTTTTCTTCACCCCGGAAGCACGTCATTCCCCTTGTCCATGTGACTTGGACGTACTTCCAGGGCGTAAGGAAAATAGTCACTGCTCCTCCCTGCAGTGCCTTCTATCGGCCCCCATGGTATCCAGCAGGGCTGTAAAGGAAAACTGCAACGTCCATAATTCCCTGCTGGCATTCGGGGCTCCTCCATGTTGCAGGGAGGGCTCCACCTGGCGGCACGGGGGTATTGGCCGGGATGAATGGCCGGCCATCTATCACAATAGAAAGGGCACTATATGAGAGAGGGAGATAGATAGATAGCATTCCAGACCTTGTACCCAAAAAGACATTAAGGCAGTCCGGATGAGCACTATTAAGGTTTTCTTTTAAATTGTTGATCTCAAAGTTTATTAATCGAAGGAGGAGACCCACTAATATGAAAATGACAAAAGAATAGACTATGCCTTTCTGGGCCTTCTCTTCTGTTCTGGTCTACCTGCCTTAAGTCCAGGTGTCTTGGCCACTTGTGTTAGTAATCATCAAACAAAAGAGCTTCTTCTTACCTCCCAGCCCTGATGACGTTGATTGGAATTATCAAGAGGACCAAACCACCCCGAGCAAAATATAAAGGATGTGTTTTTAAGGAACAGAGGTTCACGTTAGTGACTCACTCCTCCAGGAGACTGGATTGAAACCCTAGTTGTGGTCGTTGTCTGTGTGGCGTTTTTCTTGGTGATCTGTTTCCCATACATAGAGTACCAAATATGAGTGTTAAATTATTTGGCGATTCTAAACTTGCCTGCCCATTGTGAGTGTGTGACCAGGTGGTGTTGGTGATACACTGCTGTCCTGTTCATGACTGGTTCCTGCCTTGCGTCTGATGTTACTGAGTTCATCTTTGGCCCCCTATGACTATGATCTAAACAAAGCAGCTCCATGTGATGACTGGATGGATGAACCTGATCAAAATGTGAAAGATTTCAGCGGCAGGACCTTTATGGGGCAGAGAAATGAAACGCAGTAATGATTTACAGGGAAGATCAGATTTAACGAGGAATACTAAGAATTTGTTCAATCATCTGTGGACTGGGCCATGATAATTAGGACTCTGTGATTGTGACATTGACAAAATGAGTGCACAAAGACGTTTCACGTGTTCAGCAGACCTATAGGTAGCAGAGGACAGTAGAAGTATAACAGTGTGTACTTAGAGAAAATGTGAATAAACAGGTGAAGACACCACAGCCCTTGGAAACGTTTAAATTGAAGGCCATAATGGGACAATTAATTTATTATTAAAATTCTGTGTCCCTCTTAACTGAGTTGCACACCTGCTATCATTTCTCATGGTTTTTCCCTCATTCACACCCATCCTTGCCACCATAGCTTCTGATAGGCGACTTGTTATATGTGGCACGTGGGAGTTTGTTCGGAGATAACCTGCTCTTCTGGAAAAAGATTGTGTAAAGAGTGCAGCTGGGACGGAGATAAGAACTGGCATATCCGGTGATTGGTTACACAGTAACAAGTTATTACACAACTGCTGTCACCCCTGGCTAAAGTTTAACAGGGAGTTATGTGGAAACAAAGCCATTTTAAATGCAGATTAAGTCCGCCTGAGAAGAGCTGTTAACCTTAGAGAGACCAGAAACCGAACTAGGCCGCTCCTTAATACTCCTGATGGAGAGAAGGAGCTTAGGGCTGGGAACATTCCCATATCCTGAGAGCAGGAGAGTCTGTAAAGGAGCCGAAGGTCTGACCCCTGGGCAATTGTGGACACCCAGAAAGGAAAGAATGACTAGTGGAGGTATATTTAAGGAATGGTTTAGATAAGACCTGGCTGTGATCACCTGGATGCTTCCTTTTGACGCTGGTTTGGTAGACAAAGAACCAGCACAGAATACAGAACTGAGAACTCTCCTAGGAAGAACAGATCTTGTTGCCCATCTTACATTATCAATTTCTTTAATGTTCTTGAGAATAAATGACGGGGAACAAGATGGGTTTGATGTTAACTCCGCTGCTTCACAGCTCCAGAGGCCTGGGCTCAACTTTTAGAAGTTGAAGAAGTTTTCACATTTTCCTTGTGTGAGTGTACAGTCAGCATTCTCATCACTTGAAGAGAGGCCTAGCAAGTCAACAAACTAATTAAAAGGGCAACCTCAGTTATGGGACGCACTCTGGACTCCCTGGAGGTCGTAGTGAAGGATAGACTGAGTGCCGTTATTAACAATGCTGCACATCCTCTCCTGAGGACTTTCAGCCAATGAATCATTGTGCAGATGTGTGTCAAGAAACACTGCGGGGACTCCTTTATACCAACAGCAATATGCCTGTATAGTGCCTCAATGGGACTGGGACTGCCAAGTATTCTTTCTTTTGAATTTTCTTCCTTTTTAGTCATTCTGGTGTGTGTTTGACCCATACACTGTGTGTTTATATTTATTTATTTATCTACTTATTGATGTATTTATTTGTTTAAAGAGCTGATATAAAAACCCAAATGTGCTCCTTGGCACACAACTCCCAGTTTATTTACAATAAGGGAGCGTTTCATCCTGCTCTCCACAATATAGTACCTAAGCAAAGAAGCCCAACACAGTCCCTTCTTGCCTCCAGTCCTTCCTTCTTCACACTTCTTCAGGTTTTGTCCTCTTCCTCCTGACTCTGGCCGATGAATGGTGGAGACTGGCCCCTTTTCATAGGGCATCCGGAAGCACTTCAGGTGCCCAGTGAGCTTCTTCAGGCCACACTTTCTTCACAAATAGGGCCCTGAAAGCATCCATGTGCCTCAGGCCCCAGCAGTGAATACTCTTCCCCCCCCCCCCCGGTCCTTCCATAATCAAGACTACCTGGCCGTCCGCCACAGTACATAGTGCAATGAAGTTCATACCTGCATGTCTCCTCTGAACAGCTGACGCTAATACAATACAAAACACACACACACAAATGAGCATACGGAGCATGCAACACGTACAGGTCTGTCAGGAAGTATTCAGACCCCGTGACTTTTTCTCATTTTGTTTTGTTTCAGCCTTGTGGTAAAATCATTTAAATTCATTTTTTGACCTCATCAATCAACACTCAGTACTCCACAACGATAAAGCGACAACAAGAGTTTGGAAATCTTTACAAATTTATTAGAAATAAAAGACTCAAATATCACATTGACACAAGCATTTAGTCATTTTACTCAGTACTTAGTTGAAGCCCCTTTAGCAGCAGTTTCAACCTGATGTCTTCCTGAGGTCTCACATAATGAGCTTCATACACCTTGATTTGGGGATTTTCTGTCTACGTTCTCTTAAGCCCTGTTGAGTTGGATGGAGACTGTTGGTGGACGGCTGGTTTGAGGTCTAAGCAGGGTTCAAGTCCAGCCTCTTGCTGTGCCACTTAAGCACATTCCTAGAGTTGTCCCTAAGACACTCCTGCACTGTCCTTGTTTTGTAATTTGGGTCATTGTCCTACTGAAGGTGAACCTTCAGCCAAGTCTGATGTCCAGAGTGCTCTGGAGCAGAGTTTATTAAGGATATCTTTATGCTTCACTCCATTCAGCCTTTCCTTAACCATCACTAGTCTCCCAGTCTCTGCCACTGGTAAAACAGGCCCACAGGATGCTGCTGTTGCCTCCAGGCATTGTGCAGGTAATGAACAGTGCCTCCACTCCTCTAGATAGGACACTTGGAATTGGAGCCAAATAGTCCAATCTTAGTTTTATCAAACCAGAGAAACGTGTTTCTCACAGTCTGGGGGCTCTTAAGGTGTCTTTTACAAACTCCATGCTGCTTTTTGGTTGGCATAAAACCCAGATTGGATTGTTGAAGTGGTGGTTGTCTTTCACTGAATGTTTCTTTCATCTCCGCACAGGTTCTCTGGAGCTCAGTCAGATGGACCATCGGGTTCTTGGTCACATCTCTCGGTCCCCCAATTGCTCAGTTTGGTCCATCAGACAGCTCAAGGAAGAATTGTGGTTGTTCCAAACCTCTTCCATTTAAGAATTATGGAGGCCACTGCGCTCTTGGGAACTGTCAATGCTGTAGAAATGTTTTTTCGTAGCCTTTCCCAGATCTGAGCCTTGAAACAAACTTGTCTCGAAGCTCTGCAAGCAATCCCTTTGACTTCACAGCTGGGTTTTTGCTCTGACACACATTGTCAACCATGGCACCTTATACAGACATATTATATTGTAATCAGCATAGATTTCAGCATTAAAATTTGCAGCGCATCATGCAATGCACATCTCTCTCGTATAAGCTATTTGGTATGGGATTCGTGAAAGCAGTGTTAATGCTTAATGCTTAATTCCATCTGTTGGAATGACAAATACAATGCATTTTATTACTAAAAATGTTTGTGAAGTACCATTTTTTGGAATAACAGAGACAAAGCCACTGGGCCAGACAGTCACACTGACACAGTCCTACTCTTTTTTGAAGGTGGGTTACAATTCCAAACGAACACTCATCGGTTGTTGGCCCTCATGCACACAGAGCCTAATCCTATGACTAAAGACACAATTAAACCTATTTAAATTGGCAGGAGTACTCCATTGACTGCCTTTGACTCGCTAAGGCTATGTAAATGAAATCTACAACTGGAAAAGCTGTGTAACAGGACATGAGTTTATGTGAGAACCATCAAGAAAAGAATTTAGTAAAGAATGGGCAATGGGAAGCGGTAGAGGTGAAATGCCAGAACAGATACAATAAAGTTATGAGGGCCGAAGGCTGGGCATGGTGTGGATAGGTGTTAGAATGGGACGCTGGGCAGTAATGCCAGCACTGTGGATAGAAGGCAACAAAAGCTGTGGTGTACCATTACTAATCTCAGGTGATTGGAGATGCAGAGCATTGAACTGTGAATGGCTTGGGCCCTCCTGTCTTCCCATCACAGGGAGGGTTTGATTTTAATGACTGGAGTACGAGAGACAGAATAACACGCGCCTTGTGCAAACAACCCCCATTTATATATCAGATAGCCATTTCCTCCCCCTTGTTAAATGAAAGCATTAAAGCCCCAGCGTTGCTATGTGACACTTACGGTAAGAGTGCAGTTCGCTCACAAACAGGAAGGGCGGCCTTTTCTATTTTCAGCTATTTCAATACACAATTCCTGTAAGCTCTTGCTTGTCTCAGGTTTGATTTTTTTTTTAATCTTCCCCTAGTTTACTTGTGATAGCGTCAATCAATCAATCAATCAATCAATCAGTTCCTCTATCAAACAGACTTCTCAGAAAGCCTTTCGCTTTGCAGTTTTATAAGCTGTCTTTGGGTCCAGGTAGTAACGAGGCTTTTCAGGTTTTCTTTCTCTTTAGTGAACTCAGTCCCGATTGTCATGTTTTTTCGACACCTGCATGGGCCATGGCCTATTGGTCAGGGTCACCCTCATTTGGCCTAAAACTTCATTATGCATGAGACGCCATAGAATGGAAAAAGAAAAAATACCCAATTGAACTTAGAGCTTGCACATCTAAATTTCCCTCTGCCTCGCTCTCTCAAGTTTGACTCTCCATGATAGTTTTCCTTTTTCTCTCTCCACCAATCCTTTGAAAAATCCCTGGTGCCATTGTGAATGTTTCTCTATGTCTCTCAGCATCTTGGGGTACCAAATGATCTCCAACCACAATAATACATTGCACAACATAAGTAATGTGGCAGTTCTAATTTGTTACTAACCCTCACCTATTCTGTTTCTCTTCTTTTTTTTGGGGAGTTTTTTCTTGTCTTCTTAGAGAGTCGAGCCTGGGGTGGCTGTCAAAAGGCAGGGCCTGTTAAAGCCCATTGTGGCACTCCTTGTGTGATTTTGGGCTACACAAAAATAAATTGTATTGTAATAACTTGGTGACAGCGTCCCAAGATTTTAACTACGGCTACCTGTCCCCAGTCTGAGGATCATCTCTGTAACGGCACTGAATAGATCTTTCCATATTTCATTTGTTCTTATGATTTTGCTCAAACGATGGTTCTCTGTTTACTGGACTTGAACTTCCCATTCTTTATCCAAATGCCCTAGACCTAGCACAGAGTATTCAGATCTTCACTTTCTGCACAGTTTATTGTATTATAGGCTTAATTTTAAATAAATGTGCCAGTTTTGCCCATCATTTAATACTCAATAACCCATAGTGACAAAGTGAAAAGCAGGTGGCATACCAGTAGCGCTGCTGCCTTGCAACAAGGAGGTCAGGTCCCATGTCCTGGGTCCTCCCTGCATACCTGTGTGGGTTTCCTCTGGGTGCTCCTGTTTCCTCTCACAGTCCAAAGGCACGGAGGTTATCTGGATTGGTAAAGTTAAATCGGCCTAATGATGATGGACTAATGTCCTCTCCTGGGCTTGTTCCTGTCTTGCACCCTGTGCTTGCTAGGATGAGTCCAGCTTCCCATGACCTTACTCAGGATAAACTGGGTTTAGAAAATGGATAAAAAAGTGAAAACATGATTCCAGGAAGATTTTCAAATTTCTTAAAAAATCAAAAACTGAAATCTCTCATTCACGTAAATATTCAAACTCTTAATTCAGTACTTAATAGAAGCCACTTTGACAGCAATTCCAACTTCATGTCTTCTTGGGTAGGTCTCCCATAAGCTGTGTACACCTGCATTTGGGCAGTTTATCTTAATTTTGCTGGCAGATCCTCTCAAGCTCGATTAGATTGTAACTTCCCCATCTTCAGATCTTTCCAGAAGGTCTGTGCGGTTTAAGTCTGAACTTTGGCTTAGAGTTGTCCCAAAGCCACTCCAGTGTTGGCTTGGCTGTATCCTTCGGGCCGTTGTTGGTTGTTGAAAGGTGAACTGTTACCCAAGTCTACGGTCGCATGCTCTCTGAAGCAGGTTTTCTTCAAGGACCCCTTAGCATTTGACTGCATTCATCCTTGCCTTCATTCTGACCAGTCTCCCTGTCCCTGCCACCGAGAAGCAGCCCCGTTAGCATGATGCTGCCACCATTACGCTTCACTCTAAGGATGGTAATAGGCAGATGATGAGTAGTGCCTAGTCTTCATCAGACATACTTGGTGTTTTGCCCAAAGAGTTCAATTTAGGTGTTATCAGACCAGAGCAAAACTCCTAGTGGACTGCGAGACATCTTTTACTCAAGAGTAACTTCCATCCAGCCACCCTACAATGAACGCACGATTGATAGAGTGTTGCTAAGATGGTGGTCATTTGATTTTAGAGGACTTTACAGGACTTCTGGAACTTCTGAATTTGGAGTTACCTCCCTGACCAATGTTCTTCTTCCCTGGTTACTAAGTTAACTCGAGGAAGAATCCTGGTGGGTTTCCATTTCACAATTATTGAGGCCACTGTGCTCTTGGGAACAGCCAAAAGCTTTAGAAATGGTTTTATCCTCCTGCCCTTATGTGTGCCTTACTAAAATTTGATCGCAGAGGTCTTCAGAGAGTTCCTTGGAGCTGATGACTTGATTTTTGTCCTAACATGCAATGAGAATTGTGAGACCCTCTATACACAGGTGTATCTTTCTAAACCCTGTCCATTCAGCTCACCACAGGTGGACTCCAATCAAGTTCTGGACACATCTAAAGGAGGATTAAAGCCAACAGGATGTAAAGGGCCTGAATACTTACATGAAAGAGGTCAGTCAGTCAGTCAGTTAGTCAGTCATTCTCCAACCCACTATATCCTAACACAGGGTCACAGGGGTCTGCTGGAGCCAATCCCAGCCAGCACAGGGTGCAAGGCACCAGCCCACCACGGGGCAGACACACCCACACACCAGAGCACCCGGAGGAAACCCACGCAGACATGCAAACTTCATGCAGGGAGGACCTGGGAAGCGAACCCAGGTCTCCTTACTGCGAGGCAGCAGCGCTACCACTGTGCCACCATGCTGCCCTGAAAGAGGTATTGATTTTTAATAAATTTGGAAACCTCTGTAAAACCACGCTTCCATTTTGTCATTATGGGTTGTTAGGGATGGTCGGGATGCCCAGGATGGTGGAAGGTTGGGGGAAGGCAGCTTCTTTCAGGCACTGCCTCCCCCGAGACGCTAGATGGCAGCTTCCCTGAAGTGCAGCTTCTCACAGGGCACCATGGTACTTGGAGTTCTGTATCTTAGCCCTGTTGGGTGCCACCAGGGGGTGCTGTGGAAGGATCGTGGGAGACAATATTTTTCCCTAACCCTAAGTATTGGTAGTGCTAAACCTGGAGATCAAGAGTGCATTTCTGCACACAACTGGGATGAACCTGGAACACTGCAGGGCCAATAGAGCAGGTCCCTTCAGGCCTGCAATGCCCAGCATGGAGACAATCTCCAATATTTCAGACGTTTATAGATTAGAATTGAAATAGCATTGAGTGCATGTCGGAAAATGAACAAAAAAAATTGCTTAAGAAGACCAAGCTGAGGGTTGCAATCATTGAAATTACTGAGGGAAGCTTATTACTTACTTGGCACCACATCTGGTAGGGCTGTGCAGAAACACCTCTGGTGTAAATGTGACCTTGCCCCCCCCCCTCCACCCCAATGATTTGTGCTTCTCCTCCTTTCTCCTGGCCTGTCAAAGACTGTAAGGTAATCGCCTCACACTGCAACTGCCAAACAAAAGGCACCCTGGCATCTCGGCAGGGACACATGTCATCGGCCTTTTGTTCCTTGTGTGTTACAGCATGTACAGTACCTGACGGAAGCCCGATGAATGCGCTGGCGTTGGCCATCTCTATAATCTGACAGGCGTGGAAAAGGAACAGGAAAGAAGCAGGCAGGGAGCAGGTGTGTGTGTGTCAAACCCCTTACACTCTGAAAGAGCTCAGCGAGGCACCGGGAACAGCTCATTAATAAGAGTCCGCTCACTTTGAGATTCAAAAACACAGCACATCATGGGCAATAAAATCTTTTTCTTTGACAGTCATAGCTCCAAACCTGCCCCACAACTCACATCGAGAGGCAGCTCCTACTTTAATCACATTTTTAGGAAACAAAGAGTTAAATGCCCAGGTACCTTTAGAAGATGTGTACTTTGTGTGTCCGGCTGGACTGCTGCCAGGCTAATAAAGGCGTCTCAAACTCCTGCCTATGTAAGCAGCAGCCATGTCTTCCCATTCAGCTTCTGGAAGATTCTTTTCAGCCAGACCTGTTGAACGTGTATTCCTGTCTCTTAAGCTGAATCACACGGAGCAAAACAAAACATTACTTTTATTGAAGACTGCAAACTCCTTAAAGAAATCAATGCCCTAAAACGTATCTGTAGATGGTGTCTTTCTTGGCGGGCACTGCTTGAAAATCTGCTTTTATGGCACCTTTCATGGTGAGGGTCGTCTCAGGGTGCTTGAGCCAATCTTTAGTATTCAGATCAGAGATGAGAAGAGCTGGCAGGTACACCATAAGCAGTGGAAACAAGGTGGGGAGCCATCCCAGTGTGCCATAGGACATCTCACAGACAGCAGGCTAACTTGGAGTCGCCAGTTAATTTTATGCATCTTCTGGATGAGGGAGGTTATGCTGAAACTTTATAACACACTAGAGCTGGAGCACTGTGTACAGTTTTGATCTCCATATTACAAGAAAGACACAGCAGCACTGTTTGAAAATGTTGTTGTTTAACATCTGCTTTTATGAAACCTTTCATGGTGAGTGTCGTCTCAAGGTGCTTGAGCCAATCTTTCTTTCTCACACTGTGTTGTGACACAGTCTTGTCACCATCTAGTTTATATAGCCCACCTTCAGGTTGACCATTGCCCCAATGTCTTTCATATAAGTTGTGTCATCTCAGTTTATGTTCAGTTTATATTCTGGTCACAACACACTTCACCAGAGAAACGTGAGCTGTTCTTTACTTGATAAAGTGCCTATCATGGGGACTGCGCTCTCAGTAGATTTTACATAGCGTGGTGTGACTGCCATGGAGGACAGACAGGCATCCTGGCTGGACGATGGCATGACTTTGGGATAAAATGGAAGGTGCCAGGGGATGGAAAACAGAAGCTGGAGGCCAGGAACAGTTCCATTCCCCATATATTAGAAAACAGTGGTCCACTGGAGGCATCCCAGCTTGGACACCCACAGGGCTTCATGGGAATTGGAGTCTGGAAGTATAGCCTTGTTGGGGTCCCCAGGGGGCACTGTTGGGGGAGGACTACCCTAGTTCTCAAACAACCCGGAAGTACTCCCCACAAGTCAGGCCGGGTCACCAGAAGCTGTTCCGGGCCCAAAAAAGGAACAACATTCAACTGGAAGCCAAAGGAGACAAGAAGGCTTTATTGTTTGTATGGTTATGGGCTGTATTACACGGTATGTGTGTGTGTGTTGGATTAACAAAAATCCATTATTTGAACTCATGACTTGTCGGGTAGTATTGGGTCTGGGGATTGGGGCTCAGTGGCACCCTCTTCTGGTTTCAGAATGTATTCAGACCCCTTCACTTTTCACTTCACTCCTTCATTTTGTTAAGCTAAAATCATTTACATTCATTTTCTCCCCATATCAAGTAACCCTCAATACTAAAGAATGACAAACTGAAAACAGGGTTTTACAAATTTTTGCACATTTCTTTCTTTTTTTTTTAAAACTAAAAACTGTAATCTCCCACAAGTATCAGGGACCTTTACTCAGTACTCAGTGTAAGCACTTTTGGCAGCAACTGCAGCCAGGAGTCTTCTGGGGTTTTGAACAAGGTTCTCATCATTGGAGTCAGGTTAGGTATATTTAGCTTTGGGCAATGGTGGACTCCTGGAACTCGGTCTGTAGATATGCCCCTTATCCCCACTGGCACTCAGGGGAGTCATAGCACTCTCCAAAAATGTAAACCGTCTCCCATGGGCATGTGTGTGACAATGGGTAATAAAACATCCGTCAAGATTTAATTTATATTGAAGAGTGCTGAAGAAGAGAGTGCAGGCAGGGTGGAATGGGTGGAGAAGAGTGTCAGGAGTGATTTGTGACAGACGGGTATCAGCAAGAGTGAAAGGGAAGGTCTACAGGACGGTAGTGAGACCAGCTATGTTATATGGGTTAGAGACGGTGGCATTGCCCAGGAAGCAGAAGACAGAGCTGGAGGTGGCAGAGTTAAAGATGCTATTGGGTGTGACGAGGATGGACAGGATTAGAAATGAATACATTAGAGGGTCAGCTCAAGTTGGACGGTTGGGAGACAAAGTCAGAGAGGCGAGATTGAGTTGGTTTGGAAATGTGAAGAGGAGAGATGCTGAGTATAATGAGAGAAGGATGTTAATGATAGAGCTGCCAGGGAAGAGGAAAAGAGGAAGGCTTAAGAAAAGAGGAGAGGACATGCAGGAGATGAGTGTGACAGAGCAAGATGACGAGGACAGGAAGATATGGAGAAAGATGATCTGCTGTGGCAACCCTTAGTGGGAGCAGCTGAAAGAAGAAGAAGAAGATTGTGCCTTTCATAATCTTAGTGCACATCACTTTAATATACAGGGCCAGTTTATATATTTTATTTCAGTATTACCCTTCACGGTAAGCCCCACTTTAAAGCCATTGCACAAGCCATTCAATCTCTGCTGGCGTTTGATTAATACAGGGCCTTTCAGAGTGAGGTCTGCCTCGCATCTCACATCATTTTGGCGGCCTACAGTGCCTTTCATGGTCTGGTGCACTTTACCCAGACCTTATTCTCTGGTGCCCTCTGTTCTTCCTCTGCCTTTTTCCACTGATCTCCAAAGGCTGACTCAGCACCGTTTGTCCTCCAGTTACCCCGGCAGTCAGTAAATGATTAATTTTTGAGTTCAAACAGAGCTCAATTAGAGCTGGCCATCTCTTGTGACTGCTTTCAGTTGGAGTGGACAATGACCTTAGACGGGGTTAGGTTAGCCTTGCCTGTGGCAATGAGAGGTGTGACATACACTTGTGTAGAGGTGGAGTGGATAAGGCTGAGCAGCAGATCCTGTTCTCCGCAGTCAATGGCTGGTGACATCATGTCACGTGCAACTCTTGCGGATTCAGATTAATGCCCATAACAGTGATGGCATTAGTCTGGCTCTTCTTTACTGTCATTCCTCTACTCTTATCTACACTTCCTCTGGCAGGGACCTGAAAGCTGAGCCAGTGGTTGTGTCTTTTAAATTGTAACTTGATCATCCTACTTCTGTAATTTGATCATCCATCTTAACTTTACATCTCTCCCAAGGAAAGAAATGGCTTTTTCTGGGGTTAGTTGAGAGAAGTCAGAGTTTTTGACCTTTAGAAGAAACATTTCAAGTTAGTAGTCAGAGTGGCCTGACTGGAAGAACAGGAATGCTTGAGAATTTTTAAGACTTACAACAAAATCATAGCGTTTGGTAACCTGTGATCTGTCTCTGCTCAACTTGTGATGGAAGGGCTTATGATTAACTTCTTAGAGGTTAGACTTTATTATATAAATGTCAGGATTTTTTTCATTTTTGTTCTATTATTTGTTTGTAATGTAATTGTTATGACAATTATGTCCTCATTGGTTCCATTTTATCATAGGTGTCGCCATTTTCTGTATTGGTTTGTATGGGTGGCACAATTTTGTGTTTCCAGTTTTTATGGGTGTGTGTCTGGTGGAGGTAATGTTATTTGGCTACTGGGCTCATCAGGCATATTATATAAGAGTGATCATCAGGTTAAAATTATACTTTTTTTTGAAGATGAATGAAAGACACAAAACATTTTCTGAAGAATAGTGGTTACTACTGATGAGTCAGTTTGCACTAAACCAAATTTGCAATGAAACGTAGGCTGGCTCAGTACAAGTTAACTTGTATGTCATTAAGTCTGACAAGACGTGATGTATGAGATAACTCATACCTCGGTATACAGCACGCTGGCGATCTCTACTGTCAGTTACTTATCACAGTGCTGCCATCTAGTGGATGCTGATAGAATTTGTTTGGACACAACAGCCTGCAGAATAGAGTTTTATAAATAGACAGTCCATAGTTAACGTCATTGTGAACAGAGGCATAAAGCTGCTGATGTTTTGAAACATCCAGATTTGTTGCAAGATGAATGTTTTGATGATAATGGCGGTGATTGAGATAATGACAAACCTTCAGATTATGTGGAACCTGTAGGCTCTGGTGGTGCTGTTGCAGATAGCAGCCCCCAAAGACATTTCTTCATCGTAAGGAGTCTGACTTGTCACGACTGTCAGGACAGCACTACATGGACATTCGGCCACCTGCTGAGTGCAAACAGTCACCAAATACCAATTGTGTTTGTGTGAAGCAAGCATGGACAGCTCAAAGAAACGTGTTGTATGTGCTTTGCAAGGTGCCATGCTGCAAGGACTCTCATTCAAATGGAGACTGTTAGTCAAGTTGCTGGGGAAAATAATTAACAGTTTCTTTACATTTTTGTCAGAGTTACTGTTGATAATAAATGGTTGCTTTCTATTTACATTTTTATTGAGTTTTAGAGTTCATTACTTATCATATACCAGTAACGGCGCACTGCATGATAACATGCAGTGAATACACTTGACTTGAGCATTCATAGTTTTCATCCTCTTTCTCTGTACGTTTAGCATTTGTTTGCTCAGAGGTTGATGCGCTTGCTGCTTCCTGAGCAGCTCTTCTCTTCTCCACCCTAGCGGCCCGCTTCTTCTCTTCTTTCGTCGGCATCTTTTCGCATTAAAACTGATTAAGTCAGTGTTTGTGTTGCAATTACTGGGTACGTTTTCTTGAATTTGGCACTAAAGTTTTCAGTCTGCCTCAAGAATGATTTAAGATATGAAGAGGTAGGGATGAGAACGGCATGTGCCTTACTACCACCCTGCTGGCCGATGCAGAGAGTTGATTCTACAATAAAATAAAATAAAAATAAAAAAAAGGAATATCCTTGAAGGTCAATAATCACCCCAGTATATGTGTACCAAATTTCAGGTCAATAGTTCAAACCGTTTGTGAGCTACAGGTGATTTAAAATCCTGGACAGACAAACGGACAGCCAC
>JANRMT010062840.1:2993749-3045818 GCA_026402145.1 Polypterus bichir lapradei | reverse complement strand
TATATATATACATACATACATGCAAGATCCATGTACAACAATGCCTAATCAGCTAATCTTCAAAAGGTCTTAATTTAAAGCTCAGGTCACCTCAAAACAAAGGCCACACTTAGTCTTTTGTAGACTTTCCATAATGGCTCAAATGTCACCAGAAGCAAAGGAGAGGGTGCTTGAGGCAGGAATGCCATGATCTCGTATTGTCTGACACAATGGGTTAACCCACTCAAAACTGCAAGCAAGGCAGGCTGGAGAGATGACTCCTCAAGATCTAGTCACCCTTGAGTCACCACACCGGAGAACGACTGACACATCAGCCTGAGATCTCTGGCAGTCACAATACATGCATCAGCGACAGGACAGTCAAGGACAAGCTCCATGCTGCTGTCCTTAGTGTAAGGTGACCTGTCAGACAGATGCCTTTGGCTCTCACCTCTTACATGACTTCGCTCTTCAGCAGGACACACAGACCACACACAGCTGCTGTAATCGGAATTGCACAGAGGAATCCTGGTGTGCAGGTACTGCCTCGGCCTACCTTCACTTGTGGTCTTAACCTGATAGAGCACCTTTGGGATGCAAGATCTCTAGATGTGACCTCCTACCAGCTTCATGGTAGGTCACCAGGGCCTTGTGGTGACCTCTTACCGTAGGAGTCATAACTCCTCTGCAGGAATGCAGCTGACTGGCTCAGTGTGCTACACATGTTCTTGCAGATGTGATGGCCACACAAAGAAATGAATAGCTGCAGGACAAATAGATAAAGTTCAGAATTTCGCTCTTGTTTTGTTTTTTGATAACTCTCATTTGTTTATTGTTATTTCCAGTATCGAAGGTTGAAATTCTAGTCCAAAGCATATAAGTAAAAAACTGTGACTTGGAATTATATTCACTGCTTTTAGGCAGCTGTGATCTCTCTTGAGAGCACTGGGTGTCAAACTCTACAATATCCCAAGATTCAAATCCACTCCCTTTGAGCTGTGAGACAGCACCATGCCGCCCCCTTTAGGAACATGCCATATAAAATTGGTTGATAGTTTTCTATCTCATTTATTGTTCTTGTTCCCCAGTTTCATGTGCCAGTAGTTTATAGACAGACGTGGGTGACAGCGTGACAGAAACTGTGTCACCTCTTCGATTTCCAATATTTAGGCACTATCCAATGATGTTTATTATTTGGGGCACCCTGCTGCCATCTTTCACACAAATCCTTGAGACAAGGTACCAAGAAGCGCTTCACATTCATTAGCTGTTCAGGCCTCCTTTGGCTGGGTCTCACCCCGCATGCTTCGACTTGAAAGACATGGCAACTCCTCTGAGCTGCACAAGTACTCACTCACGCACTCACTCACTACTATGCTCAATAATCATACAAAAGGGATTTCAAGTACCTCCAACTCTAGGGGCTGGGTGCCGTCAAAGTGCAGTTGGTGCCTATGTCTGGTCACGTGGCTTCATTGTTGCAGGTACTGAATGAATGCCAGGCTTTCTTGAGAGTTTCGAGTTGTCTGTCTATCTTGTCATTTTTTTGCATTTCCTTATTTCTCTACGAGATAGCCAATGCAGAGCCTCAGTGGTGCCACACTGAAGCCAAGACACAAACACACACCCAAACATGCTCTTTGAGCAGAACCTTGACCACAAGGAGAACATGGAAACTCCACAAAGAAAGGTAGCCCTGAGATCCCAACAAACACAATAATAACACTTCCATCTGATGTGTGACAAATTGCCACTTCATCTCAGGTTAGGTCCTGTTCTGCTCTATACCCTGGTGCCAAGACAGATGATGGCTCTGTGCAAAGGACCAAAATGAAATAAATCTCCTTATTCAGTCAGCCTCATTCCTCTCCACAAACAAAAAAGCTATGGAGGACTGAGCTCAGTGAACGCTGCTGCCCCCCCCCCCCCCCACCCCAAAGAATGACTCCAACCATGACATCACCTACTCCCCCACCTCGCTAATCATACCAGCCTGTAATGGCACCAGAGTGGCATCACCCTCACAAGGCAGCTCAGCTCTCAGAACGACACAGAGCCATTGTCCGGCTCCTCGTTTCATTTCCTGTTGTTGAGGGATTACCGGCTAATCCCATGAAGCAATGCCGAAGCCTCTCTGTCTCCGTAATGGAGGGGGAGAGCCTGATAATACGGGATTAGCATTAATTCGGTGACACAGCTGGAGGAAGGAAGAGGCGAGCAGAGGCTTCATTTGCTTTTCTTACTCTTTAATATTCTTTCCATTTTTTTCTTCTTTCAAATCACTAACCTCAGTGCTCCTTGCTGAACCTGTTTTGCGGTTCAAAGCTTGAAGGGAAATTTTGTATTTATGCAAAAGACTACTGAATTATTTCCAGCCTCATTCCCTTGCCTCTCTTCCCCACTGTTAACATCTGAGCACACCTACTGATCGGGTCTTCTGTTTTTTTTTGTCGTCGGTGCGGATTTTCATACATAGCCATTGATCGGCTGATGTGGGGTGAGGTTCTGTGGTATTCAGCATTTGAGGGGCCGTGGGATGACTGAGCCGGTCTTACCATGTGAGGGGTGGTGGTGGAGTGGAGTGCTGCTTGGTGATTATTACACATATTTTCTGCTATTTTTTTCTTGTTAGCCATTTCTGAATATATGTAATTTATTTTTGTAATGGTTTTTTTTTTTTTTTGTGTTCATAAGAATTATTTTTGAACACTCTGAAATCTCTTCAGCTTTTTTGTCCAGCACCTCCTGACTCACCAGTATGAGAAAACCCCCACATATGATATACCATTTAACTCGTCTTGATGTCTAGTTATGCAAGATGACCAGCTTTTTGGGGTCCCCCCTATTTTTGGTCCTCTAGACTAAAAAAATATTTTTTTGTCCTTTTTATGGATTACATTTTGTGCAGTAAACCAATTAATGTTTTCAGGAAAAATGAACAGAAGGACTTGAAGTTTTGCATATTACATCAACAGTCCCCCAGGGTTCACCCCCTAATGGGGTAAAAGTTACTCCTTTGAAACAAAACTGTGTAAAAATGGCAATAGGTAATACAGGGTGAGCCAAAATGAAGTAGCACATTTCTTAAGGTCATTGTGTTGGGTGTGGGGGTCCTTTGATAGGCAATCCCTTGTAGTTTTCAGTCAGCAATATGCCTTGGTCCGGTGTGCACCGTGTTTTCGCTGTTGAAGCCTTTCTTCAAAAACAACAAATCCAACATCACTACGCAACGCACCTTCCGAACACACTTCAGCATTTCTACTAACAGTGACGTCTCAAATGGAAAAACAATTCTTCAGTGGGTGGCTAAATTTAGACAGATGGGTACAACATTGAACAGAAAATCTCCAGGCCGTTCTCGGATTGTACAAACGCCTGAGAACATCCAAGCTGTAAGGGCCGTCTCCTAGACGTTCAGTGCACAAACCTGCTTCTGCCTTAGTCATTTCCAACACGTCTTTGAGGAGGATTTTGCATGAGGACCTTAATTTCCATCCATACAAAATGATTGTAATATAGGAACTCACTGAGAGAGACTGGGAGAGCCGTAGAGAGTTGTGCGCGGACATTCTGCAAAGCGTTCATCGAGATGCCATTGGTCATGTTCAGCGTCGAGGCACATTTCCAGTTGAATGGTTGCGTAAATAAGCAAAACTTTTGTTATTGAGCTGAAAGCAACCGTAGTGAACTTCAGAGACCCCCACACAGTGAGCATGTTGCAGTTTGGTGCACCATTTGCAGAATTTGGCAACATAGGCCCTTACTTTTTTAAGGAAGTGGGGGGGAGCAACGGTCGCCGTCACTTCAGAATGTTACATTGACATGCTAGAGAACTTTTTGCTGCCCCAACTGGAAGAAATGGATGTGGTGGATACCTGGTTTCAACAGGATGGAGCAACAGGATGGTGCGGAGATCCATGCAAGTTGTCCGTTGAAGCTTACCCCCCTGTGCGGCGACGGCGGGTGGCCTTCACATTCTCCTGATCTCGCTCTGTGTGATTTCTTCTCAAGTTGAAGGTGTACACACACCAACCTCAAAACCTTGAAGCCCTCAAGGACGCTATTTACCACAAAATCGCCACTATTCACCTTGAAATGGCCGAACGAGTCATGTGAGCGTTCAGAAATCGTCTCGAAGAGCGTATCGCTAATGAACACACATTGAAGATATCATTTTTAAAACACAGTGGAAAAAAAATCTATTTTGAATACCCTTTCTTGTGTCGTAATGAAATTTATTTTTATTCTTGAAGCGTTTTTGTAGAATAAACATTTGAAATGTGATACTTCTTTTTGGCTCACCCTGTATAATATGCATGTGGAGTGCTGTTTCCTGCTATTTCATGCTAGATATGACAAAAGGTTTCTTGCAAAGGTTTTGTAGCGAGAACTTTCATTTGCAATGTACCTTAATACAGTGATGCTAATCTGTGTAGCTGCGTTTTTTCCAGGTTCCCGAAGTCGACCAGCTACTAACTTGGCAAGGTAGGGTTCAGCATGAGTCAAACGCGTAACCAGAGAAATAGCTCAGTCCAATAAAGTTCATTTTAAAAAGGTTTAGTGAAAATAGAAAAAGGAACAAATCACAAAAATTCAGAAAACAGTTATACACGCAGAATAAAAGGAAAAAACGAAAAAAAGGTTTCTTGTACAATCTTAGCTTTTATTAAACGTCAGTTATTTTCTGTACTTAAAGGTTGTGTTATTTCTGTGTGGCAAACTTAAACAGGGCTTCACTTAGTATATTTTATACGTATGGTTTGAAACTGCTTGCCCTCCATGTCTTACCAACTGCAAGGCAGATCATAAACTGGGATTAGTCTGTAGTCAGAGGGACAAGAAATAATTAGAATATTTCTTTTATAATTGAGCTTGTGGGGGTTATAATAGAACCTCCCATTAACTATGCGCTAATGTAAAGACAAACATTTTAACGTAACTAAGAAAATACATTGTGAGATTGGCGCTTGGTTGGCGCCGACCTGACACAGGCTAACACCAGAGGCACGGGCAAAATAAGCAAAAAGATTTATTTTTCTTCTTCACCTGTGGGGCACGTCTTCCCCGTGAACCCTGCAGGCACAACACAATTCGAAAATACAAAGAAAAACCACCCCAAATCACACTCTTCTTTCCACTCCTCCCAGGGCAGCTTCGTCCACCACCTCCTCCCGACTCTGGCGCCCTAAGTACTGGCTGCAGGCTCTTCTTATAGCCCACCCGGAGGTGCTGCAGGTGCTCGTTGACCTACTTCTGGCTGCTCTTCCAGGTGTGGCTGCACTCCCGCCCAGACGGGTACATTAAGCTGTGCAGCTCTATGCAGCTCCCCCTGGTGGAGGCCACGGAGCCCAACCAAGATGAGCTCTGGTGTTCCACGAAAGTGGCCCCGACGCAACCCAGGGAGCTGCCAATAAAGGTTCCGAGGGACGTAGCATGGCTCCCATGGCTGCTACCCCAGATCTAGTGACAAAGGGGCGTCCCGGCTGTCTGCCACAACATCTTTCAATTTAACATAACCTGACTAACTAACAAATGGCTCTTACAACATGGATGGGTAATATAAGCATGCGGAGTGTTGTTTCATTCAATTTCAAGATTGCTGATCATAAATTTGATAACATTTTACATATTTATCCTTTGCTGGTGGTTCTAACCCCATAAGAGCCAATCCTAAAAAACTTTAAATGGCAAATTTCAAACGCAAGCATGTGTGATATAATTTTAAGGTCAGTGATTCTGAATATGGTGTTATTTTTGACTTTTGATCCTTTACTAGGCATCTAGCACTCTATGAACCTCTCTCAGTTGGTGAAAAGGACATGTTTTTATTATAATTGAGAACATTTATATTGAAGCACATCTCTCTATTATAAAAAATCCTGGAGAGAAACACTAGGGCGTCGAGACATGATCTTCACGTGAAGATCACAGAAGACACTTAAAAGACCCGTGAGATGAAAGAGATTGGCCATGGAGCGTCTTGTGGGGACCTTAAACATGAGGCTTTGTTCTAAGTAATTGATGCAGAACCGTCTTGCGATGACGTGGAACATGAGATTCTTGCAAGACACACCCTACTTACAATCAATATCAAATAAGCCCAGAGACAGCAAAACACTCAGTCGTGCAAAGGAGGCTTTGAGCACACACAGATCCAGGGCTCTTAGCACATATGAAGCGTATAAGTACAATACGTTATAAATGAAACGTATACGACTAAGCGAAGAAAGCAGTGCAGAGAAAAGACACTCAAAAGCATTGGAGAGAAAAAAAAGATATAGAAGAATCTAGGTGCAAATTCAGAAAATAAGGAAAGTAATTATCAGCCCGGAACAAGTGGAATTGAAAAAAAAAACGTCCAATCAGGCTCAGAATTAAAAGACAGAGTAAAAGACAAAGTAGAACTTCATAAAGACGTTCACAAACAGTGGCGCTATACAAATGCAGAGCAGGTTAGAGATTATGTAAGCAGTGGAATTCGAAAGGCTCAAAAAAAAAAAGTGGGCACAATACACATGTGGAGAAAGTTAAAGAATATGAAAGTAGGAAAATTAGAAAGTATAAAAAAAAGAAAGTAAAGATCGCAGTAGCGCAAACAAACAGAAATTATTACTTGAAAAAGGGAAAATAATCACCACGGACCAGGTGTCATTGGGGAAAAAAAAGCAGGACAAAGTGAGGTCAGAAATAAAAGACAGAGTAGAAAACAAAGTAAAACGTCATAAAGAGGTTAAAAAACAAGGGGCCAAACACATGCAGAGCAGGTTAGAGAAAATGAAAACTGGAATTCAAAAGACTCAAAAAAAAAAAAACCAAAAACGTAGGAGAGAAACACATGCCGAGCAGGACGCAGAATATGAAAGCAGAAAAAAAAATGACAGTGTCAAAACAAAGACACTAAACATCGTATTAGCTCAAACAAAGAGAAATTATTACTCGGAGAAATAACGAAAAGGCGAATAGAGATCGAATATATGGACATACTGTAGGTGATATGTCTGAAGTATATAAATATTGTAAAGCTCTGAAGTTTAAGTCAGAGAATTTCAAAAACGGAGTTTATCTCACATGCATTTATTGGTTACTTTGCAAAAAAAAATATTAACTGCTGATGATGTAGATCGTTTTGTCTGTGCTGAAATTCCAAACAGAGAAACTTATCCTGAATTATGGTATAAAGTCATTAAACACATGTCTCACTGACTTCATTAAAAAGATTCGGCATATTGGGACTCAAAATATTCCAAATATTGTTTTTATAGAAGTTCTGAAATAAAAGTGAAACTAATTAAATAGCAAAAATTCAAAGAAAAGAAATCTTTAAAGTGTGTATCCGGAAAACCAAACATGGGGGTTGGCAAACGAAGCGAGCAGGGGGCGAAGCCCCCTAGTCTTTATATATGTAAATGTTATTGAACAATATTTAATGGAAAGTTCATGTTGTAGATAATGGATTTTATAATGTGTTACATAACCTTATAAATATATAGTTTTAAATATCTAAATTTAAAAACGTGATGTATATAGTAAATTTACATGTTCCAATTTATTTGTTATTAAATGACTTTAATATGTACTGTATGTAAAGTAATGTCTCACGAGAACGCACTTAGGGGAGAACATGAGAAGGACTTGCCCCATGAACCGCAGGTGGGCGGATGTCTCTCGCGAGGCTCTGCCATGTTGCAAAAAGGGTTTCAAATTGAACCGTCTGAAGCTAAAACAAAGTGATTTAAAGACCTCTTTTCATGACAAGCGGCCAACGAGTTCTCACGGTGTGCTGGCGTGATGGAGTGAGTAACAAGAACCCAAGCAATAAACGCCCGTTTAAAAGAACCGACCTGTGTCTGTGTTGTTGTGAAGAGAGCTACAATATATAATATACTACCATTGCTGTCCGTTTGTCTGTCCAGGATTTTAAATCACTTGTAGCTCGCAAACCTTTTGAACTATTGACCTGAATTTTGGTACACATATACTACGTGACGTCTACTATCCAATTTCGGGGTGATGATTGACCTCCATGGTTATTCCTCTTTTTATTTTTATCTTAATACAGAATCAACTCTCGGCAGTGGCCAACAGGGCAGCCATGCAGCACATGCGTATGGGCACCGTTCTCTTTCCCTACCATCTTCGCCATCACTTCCCCTACCTCTTCATATCTTAAATCATTCTTGAGGCAGATTGAAGATTTAAGTGCCAGCTTAACTGAAAAATTAAGGAAAACGTACTAAATAATTGCAACAGAAACAGTGACTTAATCAGTTTTAACACAAAAAGATGCCAATGAAAGAAGAGAAGAAGCGGGCCGCTAGGGTGGAGAAAAGAAGATCTGCTCAAGAAGCAGCAAGCGTATCAGAACAAACGAATGCTAAACGCACAGAGAAAGAAGATGAAAACTAGGAATGCTCAAGTCAAGTGTATTCACTGCACGTTATCGTGCAGAGCGCCGTTACTAGTATTTTAATATTTCAAATATATGACACAATGAGGTGTGGTGGATGGCAGAGGGCAAAAGCCCCCTCAGTGGTGTCAGGGACAAGGCACAAAACAATAGTGTGACATGGTTAGGTTAGGTACTTTTTTGAGTTACTTTTTTTTTATATTTTATTTTCATAATTACAGTATTTTCTGTTTCAAATTAGTTTGAAACCTTCACTTTTATTTCTATTTTTACACTAATTTTGATTCCTATATTAACACAAATGTCTATTTTGTTTTAATTTGTAATTTAGATTCCGATGAACCACAGTTCTGCAACCAAGAGGCTAATTGCATTTTCACATCCTTAAAAGCAGCATACGTGTAAACAGTCATAATGAACACTTGTAAGGTGACGTGGATAAGGGTGTTAGTCAGCGGTATGACAACGTTAATTACCAGAGGGATGTTTATCAGGTGCTACTAGCAATTAAATCTAGGCAGATTTATCATTTTCAAGTAGCGGGGATATTAATGGTGCATGGCATTTCTAAGAATAAGTGACGTAAGCTAAAGCTCCTCAAAGATAAATGTGACTCGAGCTTGCAGGTCCTGCCATGATCACTAGGAGAGTGTCATCTTTTGTCATCCTTTATATTATGGCTATTTACCATAATCATGGTAAATTTTATTTACTCCTGTTATACCTTAGCAGGACTCACATTGAGACACAGTAATTACAAAGGAACAGGAGATCCGAACTGTGCTGTGGTCGAAACCTGAAAAGCAATCACACAAAACCCCAAAGCCCAATGCACAAGCCAGCCAGACATCAAAGCTGAAATCTCAGGAAATACACTCTTTTTTGCCACACCTACATTTTATTTAGAAGTAGACCTGCTGACCAACTTAAACGCTATTGTGATGGTGGCAGTCACATGTGACACTTCCTACAAATGCATAGCAGTAATTGAGCACTACCACCAATGCAGCCACAGCAATGTGGCGAAATCCCAGAAAGGACCAACAAAATGCTGGCACAGTGATGCCACAAACATATAACTCCAGTGTCAAAATGGTAACATAAATGGATCGTGCAGTGTTCAGAATCCCAGAATCATAAAGGATCTGTGTCTGTGCTCCTGATCGCTGCATTGGATAATCCCACATTCTTACAAATGTGGCTGGTGGATTGATTAGAAATGAATGAATAAGGGAGTGTGTGCCCTGATGTGCTGTCCATGACTGTGTCCTACTTTGTGATTTTTGAAACTTCTTTAGCATGGTGGGGAATTAGAATGTTGTTTTTTTACATTTTATGATGAAGGTAGATATTTAATTAATTGATTGAATGAATTAATTTATGTGTGCCCTATGATTTTATTTTGTCACATATAAGCATGAAAATTGTGGTTAAAGAAAAATGTATTTTTTGATTTTTAGTGTATTTATAACTAAATGAAATAAAATCATTTAACTTAAAAAAATTTTTTTATATATTTTATTTTTTACTTTTTAGTTTTTGAGTATTTTGCAAATGATTTTTTAAATCATTTTTCATGAACGGGAAGCTTCTTTAAAAGTATTACATAATATATCTTCTTTGCAGAATTATTTGAATACTAAAAAGAATTATATTTTGGTCTCTATTTTTCTGTTCAGGCTCTTATGGGATTAGTGCTTGGTCGCTGCAATAAAAAATATCGACGACAGAACGTTAAGCATACGAAAATACAACTACTACTCACCGTGATCATCACGGCTGCTCCTTCAGAAGAGTAAACAAGTAAAGTCAGCCCGCGTATTCACCCACTCCACTCACTGGAAGAGGCAAATGAGGGCGATCCGACGCGTCTCTCACTCGTATGCTCCTATATCTCACTATATTCTCTTTCCATCATTGTTGTATGTGTGCTAATTGGAAGCGCATAACCATTGATTACGCCGAAATTTGTTACGTAATTACATCAGTTTTGACACATTATTGTATTGTCATTGATACTGAACACGTACGCAAAATTGGAAGAAATTTGCTTTGCCAAAAGTGGGATTAAAATCAGATTTGACCTGGACAAACAAACTCCATCCACCTCCCTCATCAATCATCAACATTAAGTTGAAAATTCACCTAAATTTAAAACAGCTCTGTGCACCTAATGCTGCCCTCCATGTACACGACTGTCTGCTACCCTAAATGAAAAGAACATTAGAACACTCTAGACGAGAACAGGCCTTTCAGCCCACCAAAGCTCGCCAGTCCTATCCACTTGTTTCCTCCAAGAAAACATCAAGTTGAGTTTTGAAAGTCCCTAACGTCTTACTGTCTACCACACTACTTGGTAGCTTATTCCAAGTCTATCGTTCTTTGTGTAAAGAAAAACTTCCTAATGTTTGTGCGAAATTTACCCTTAACAAGTTTCCAACTGTGTCCCAGTGTTCTTGATGAACTCATTTTAAAATACAAGTCTCGATCCACTGTACTAATTCCCTTCATAATTTTAAACACTTCAATCATGTCACCTCTTAATCTTCTTTTGCTTAAACTGTAAAGGCTCAGCTCTTTTAATCTTTCCTCATAATTCAACCCCTGTAGCCCTGGAATCAGCCTAGTCATTCTTCTCTGGACCTTTTCTAGTGCTGCTATGTCCTTTTTGTAGCCTGGAGACCAAAACTGCACACAGTACTCAAGATGAGGCCTCACCAGTGCATTATAAAGGTTGAGCAGAACCTCCAGTGACTTGTACTCCACACATCATGCTATATAACCTGACATTCTGTTAGCCTTCTTAATGGCTTCTGAACACTGTTGGGAAGTCGATAGCTTAGAGTCCACTATGACTCCTAAATCCTTCTCATAAGGTCTACTCTCGATTTTCCGACCGCCCATTGTGTATTCAAACCTAACATTTTTGCTTCCTATGTGTAATACTTTACATTTACTGACATTAAATTTCATCTGCCACAAATCTGCCCAAGCCTGTATGCTATTCAAGTCCTTCTGTAATGATATAATGGATTCCAAATTATCTGCTAATCCACCTATCTTGGTATCATCTGCAAACTTAACCAGCTTGTTACTTATATTCCTAAAAAGAGGAGACCCTGACCTCATGTAGGTAGAAATGAGTTAAACGAAAGTCGGGTAATAGCACTGACCACTCAGCTAGCATTTCTCTATCATTGAAATACGTAATTTTAAATATTATAACAAACTCAATCAAACTTAAAAGATTTAAAGATAATTAAAAACAAATACTGTCTTCAATCACACCCACATTTGCTGCTGTGGTTTGAGTCCCAGTTGTATTTGTAATGAAAAGGCTGGTTTCATACAGACAGGCGTAGCCTTTGTGCAGCGTGTAGGCTGGCATTGGTATTGACGTCATTACCTCAAGACGTGAGGAATACAGAACATCTGTAGAGTTCAAAGCCATTTAGGAGTGGAAACGTTTAAAGATCCAGGAATTAGGGTAACCCAAAATGGGGAATTAGATACAGAGATAACCCATAGAGTGTGGGTGGAACAACTGCAAGAAGCTATAAGGAGTATCGTGTGATCAAAGAATTAAGGCAAAGGTTAAAGGTAAAACGGTGGTGAGACCAGCAATGATGCGTGGAGCTGAGACATCACAAGTAAAGGAAGTGCAGGAGAAGAAGAAGTGGCAGAAATGAAAATGTTGAGATGGATGTGTGGAGTTACAAAAAAGGACAGAATAAGAAATGAGACAATCAGAGGTACAACAAAAGTAGGGAGATATCTAAGAAAGTGCTGGAAAGTAGGTTGATGTGGTATGGACATGTGATGAGCAGAGACAATGAAGATGTGGGTAAAAGAGTGATGGGAATGGAAGTGCAGAGGAAGATAAAGCAAGGATGGCCAAAGTGGAGGTGGATGGATAAATTAAAAGAAGATCTGAAGGAAAAGAGCTTGACTGATGAGGAGGTGCAGCCCTGAGCTGTATGGAGAAGGTTGATCAAGCACATTGACCCCACATAGACATGGGAAAGATAAAGAGGAAGAAGAAGACGAAGAAGACTGTAGTGGACACGATCTTTCCCTGTATGTAGTACAGTACTCCGACCCCTCACATTTGTTATGTTGCAGGCTTGTGTCAGAATTGTTTAAATGCATTTAACTCTCATTAAAGAACACTTAATACCTCGGAATGAGAAAGCTAAAAAGAATTTTTGCAGTTTTATTTAAAATGAATATCTGAAATATCACATTGACACAAGTATTTTGACCCTTTGCTATGACATTTGAAATTTAGACAGTCCATTCATCCTCACTGAGATTCTTTGGAGTCCATTTGGGGTCAAAGCAATGAATTGGACATGACTAAGAAAGGCACCTACCTGTCTAAAGAGGTTCTCACAGTTTGTTGATTGTTGAAGGAACTGAATGTGTAAATGCTGCAGTGCTCATAGTCAGAATTGAGTCAAGGCTACAAAAAAAAAAAACATCTTGCAGCATTTAAGGCTCACAAGAGCACAGTGGACTCCAGAATTCGTAAACGGGACAACTATGACTCCTCCTCAAGCTGATTACCCAACCAAACTGAGCAACCATGAGAGAAGGGCCTTGATAAGGGATATGACCAAAAACTAGATGGTCGCTGTGAGTGAGCTCGAGAGAACCTGCAGGGAGAGAGGAGAAACTTTCAGAAGGACAACAGTCACGGCAACACTTTAGGACAAAGCGACCCGATAGAACGCTTCCCTCAGTAAAAGACATATGAAAACCAACTTGGAGTTTGCGCAAAGGCACCTAAGGGACTCCCATGCTGTAAGAAACGAGATTGCTTAGTTTAACAAAACCATGGCTGAGTTGTTTGTCCTTAGTTGTATGCAATATTGCCTTTTAAGAAGGCAAACAGAATGTCAGGTTATATAGCGCCCCGATGTGTGGAGTACAAGTCCAAGGAGGTTCTGCTCAAGCTTTATAATGCACTGGTGGGGTCTCATCTGGAGTTCTGTGTGCAGTTTTGGTCTACAGGCTACAAAAAGGCCATAGCAGCATTAGAAAAGGTCCAGAGAAGATCAACTAGGCTGATTCCAGGGCTACAGGGGTTGAATTATGAGGGAAAATTAAAAGAGCTGAGCCTATACAGTTTAAGCAAAAGGAGATGAAGAGGTGACATGATTGAAGTGTTTAAAATTATGAAAGGAATTAGTACAGTGGATCGAGACTTGTATTTTAAAACGAGTTCATCAAGAACACGGGGACACAGTTGGAAACTTGTTAAGGGTAAATTTCGCATAAACAGTAGGATGTTTTTCTTTACACAAAGAACGATAGACACTTGGAATAAGCTACCAAGTAGTGTCATAGACAGTAAGATGTTAGGGACTTTCAAAACTTGACTTTTTTTTTTTCCGATGTTTTTTTAGAAGATATTAGTGGATAGGACTGGTGAGCTTTGTTGGCTGAATGGCCTGTTCTCGTCTAGAATGTTCTAATGTTCAATAGCTTTCCAATAGTGAAGCATTGTGGTGGCAGCACTATGGGGACTGGAAGACCTGTCAGGGTCTAAGAAAAGCTGAGCAGAGCAAAGAACAGAGATATCCTTAACAAAAACCTGCTGTAGAGAGCTCTGCACCACAGACTTTACCTAAGGTTCAACCTTCCAACAAGACAAGACACAAAGCAAAGGCAACATGAATGGGCGGGGACATAGGAACAACTCTGTGAATGTCCTTGTTGCACCCGATCCAACATATCTGGAGAGACCGGAAAATAACAGTCCACTGTTGGTCTCCATCCAGCCTGACAGAACTTGAGAGGATTGGCATAGAACAAAAGCTTGTTGAGTTTACCCTTGAAGACTCCAGCCTGGTATTGCTGCCAAGGAGCTTCAACTAAGTACTGAGTTAAGGGTCTGAATCTTGTGTCCGTGTGATATTTCAGTTTTTAACTTGTAATAAATTAGCAAACGTTTTTAAAACTCTGTGTTTGTGTTGACATTCTGGGGTATTGAGTGTTGCCTGATGTGGGGATGAATGAACATAAAGGATTTTAGTATAAGGCTGCAAAATGTGTACAAAGTGAAGGGGTCCCTATGATTTCTGAAGGTACTGAATGACAAAATGAGCCCATCTCTATGACGGCAACATTAGATGTAGCGTAGGAAACAGCCCTGAATGGACTGCCAGTCCACTGCAGATCACACACATGCACATTTTGCGCCAGTTGCGCCTTACTGAGGCTTGAACCCAGGTCTCTGGATCTGTGCAGAGGATGTGCTGAACACTGAGTGGCTTCAGCTAATGCGGCAGGCCTTCTCATTCCGATTAAACCGGTGCTCAATAGTCAGAAGCCCGTCCATGGCCTAGTGTGAGGTTATCCCTGCCCTCTGGCAGGCTGGCATTTGTCAACGGCTGAGCTGTCTCCTCCTTCTCTTTGGGGAGGGCTGCACTCATTCAGACTCTCTGAAGAAGCCCGGCTGTTAATAATTCATAAGCATCACAATGCGCCTTCACTAAGATGTCCCTCCAGGGTGGCGGGGCTTCAGGCGGTGGTGTGATTTCGGAGTGCTTGCACATGTGATGGCACACGTGCAGTCAGAGAGAAACATGCTGATGCAGCTGGATGTGACTGTTTTTCAGATTGCCTGATTTGTGCTCTTTGCTTTTTCTTGTCTTAAATCTACTTTTTGTGATCTGCTTTTTCAGATTCTAAAAATTTAAGATTGCACCAGGATGAAATGGAATGTGAAAAAACAAATCTGGGAGACAATGCATAGCCCTCCCCCCAACACTCTCTCACTGGCTCTGGAGTATGGAATAAGAAACGTGAGCAGCTGTGCAACATTAAATTACCTTTTCATCCCCCCTGGGAAGCACTTTGTGGTGGGACGGGAGCCATGGGGTAAGAAAAGTAATAACAATAATAATAACAATAACCAGGACCTAAAGGAAAATTCAGGGACATCTCAGTGACATCTTGAGGAATGAGTCTACTGTATATTAGCCAACGCAGTGATATTTTCATAACAAAAACTAGAACTAAAAATATTGTTTTTCGTTTTACAAAACGAGAACTGAAATTAAGGCAAACAGAGAAGCTAAAACTAAATAAAAATAAAAATTAGTGAAATTAATTAATGTTCAGTTGTGCAGAGGGGTTGTTTGTAGGTCGCCCTGAGCCTTCAGTTACGTTACGCTGTTCACTACGTGGTGATCATGTGACTTGGGCTTACTAGAGTCACGTGGTGCAGCTTCTGTAAAGGACCGTTGTTTGTTTGTTGAGTACATTTGGCTCGTCGGGTTGAAGCAGTAAGCATGTGTTGTAGACTATGGCGAGTTTTGCACAGATATTTGCAGCTAGAAAGCTAGGAAGTAACGTGTGAAAATACTTTAATTACAGCGCAGATGATAATAGATACAAATATAGCATGCGAGAAGAAGAAATGAGTCTCAGAGTTTCAGTGCAGGACCAGCTGGATCAGTGCTCAGTTCAGCACTTCTCTGGCACCATGACTGCACGTCAGGGATGTGCGATCAGAGGCCATCATGAAAAGTGAAAAAAACTAATAATGATTACATAAAATAAATGTGTCCACTGGACTGTGCTAAAATTTTGATCATTTTTATAATCAAAATCGCTGAATTGGCGTATTTCTTGTTCAAATACTGGGGAGAAATGCGATATGCGGACTGAAGAGCCTCACCTCAACTGGACTGCGCTCTCTCTCACACACTGGGTTGATGCATGCAATGGGCGCGTGCCTGTTGCTGTCTCTCTGTATGTCGCCAATATAATATTTGCAGACACGTTTATTACACACCCTGACTTTCCACAGTCTGGTTAATATCTTTAATGAATGTGTGTGATATATTTAGTCTTGCTGATCGGACATAAAACCGCAGTGAAAAGGCACAAGGTGAGGCAGACAGTACCGTACTGCACTGAAGGGGGCGCTTGTGAGCCAAACAGGTGTTCGTTGCTGCTGTTCTTCTACGCAGAGGCGCCAATAAGTTAGCAATATCAAAAAGTCAAGTGCACTGCAGCGGCCCATTTATTTTTATTTTTTGTTCTGACTGAATGCCAAAATGAAAGATTAAGACTTTTTAAACTAAAGGAAAACAAGGAGGACTTTTACAAGAAAGTGGTGGAGATTTTCATGGAGAAGGACAGGCTCATGGACTCCATTTACAAATGTTTTTCTTGTTATCCTTTTGTTGAACAGTCTGTGTTAAAATTGATTAAACCATCAGAATTAAAAGCTTTTAAAAACAACTAAATATTTCAATTAAGGTCAAAACTGAAATCCATGTTTTTTGTTCACCACTCTGTACTTTCATTTGTATTGAATGAGTATTAATTGAGGAATTGCAACGTTGAATTTAGAACACATGGAGGGTGTGGAGCAATTGCGCTCTCTCCGCCCTCTCTCGCTGCTGGAAATGTAACGTTCTTTCTTAGTCAAATATGTACCTTGTGTGTGTGTGTGTAAAGAATGCTGATGAGATATGAAACATAACCAGTAGTCAATGTGCATGCTGCCAATCGAATAGTGAATAAGCTACTCTTTTGGGGTTCATATATTTGTAAATCTGATTCTGAAGGAGTCAGTGCCTCACCAGCTTCAGTCCTGGCAGCAGAAATCATCACCATACAGTCTGCTGACGCCAGTGGGTGAGGACCTCGTCTGTGTGTCTGCATTACAGGCGCTCGTCACGCGAGTATTTTCACTGTGTGGCTATCTGTGCAATGGATGTCGTTGCAGCATTAAGAAATCTCTCGAAACGCGTGCTTGTTTAAGGCTTAACAGTAATGCGCTTGCACAGACTGCTTTCTTGGGTTGAAACATTTGATCTTGCTGACTGTACTCATTAGGCCACTTCATCTGTTTGATCATTGATAGTCAAGTAGTGTTTAACGGCATTATGAACTGTGTGTATTTTGTTGACTGAAACATAACTTGCGTTGAAATATGTGTAGGCCAGTCAAAGTGGTCTTGCAACAGAAAAAAAAAAAACTAAAATTGTACTAATATTATGTAAAAAGACCAGAAATAAATAAAATAAAAACTAAATTTTATAACACAGAACTAGATAAAAATGCGAATTGTTGACTCCATTTAAAAACTAGAACGAAATAAAAATACAAATTAATTTTATAAAATAAAATAAAAACTAAAACTACAATTAATATCAGAACTGAAATACCACTTGCTGTCAAGTATGCTGCTGCACTTTCACACTGGTGTCAGTGTAATTGAAATTCTGCCGATGCATCAGTGCCCATGAGAAATGAAGACAGAGTGCCAAATCTCAGTGGAGAAATAGACCAGCAGTGTGCACTCCCAGTAGGGAGGAGGTCATGAGGTGTGGGCCCTAGTGCTAAATCTCAGCTGAGAACTGGAACAGAAGTGTGAAGTCGCCATTTAGCTGTAAGACCTCAGTGTCCAATGGCATTCATGAGGTGGGACCCAGTGCCAACTCTGGGCTTGTGAACTCCCAGGAGGGGAAGGCAATATGCCAGTGCCAGGCATGAAATGACTGTGGCCGCAGTGCCAGGTCTCTAGCATGAAGTCACAGTTTATACATGTAATGCCCGTATTAAATATCACATATAAGATGTGACCCCAGTGTCCAGTCTCACCTAATATGAGACCCCAGGGTCTGTTTCTGTTTCCTTTTCCGGTGTCCTTTTGGTGGCATCTACTCAAAGCACCGTGATGTTCCAACAACGATGGATGGATTAAAAGCCAGAAGTCTGTATGACCATCAACATCAAGTGACTCCGTGAGAACCCTAACTAAAAAGAGGACTATTTCTTTTATGTTAGGTAGAATGCCCAGAGGTGACTGGGTGGTCCCGTGGCCTGGAACCCCTGCAGATTTTATTTTTTTCTCCAGCCGTCTGGAGTTTTTTTTTTGTTTTTTCTGTCCTCTCTGGCCATCGGACCTTACTCCTTTTCTATGTTAACTAATGTTGTCTTATTTTAATTTCTTATTCTGTCTTTTATTTTTCCTTTCTTCATTATGTAAAGCACTTTGAGCTACTTTTTGTATGAAAATGTGCTATATAAATAAATGTTGTTGTTGTTGTTGATTATCAGTTGAGGTGTGATCCCGTTGTCCAGCTCATAGAGAGTTAGGCTGAACTGTGTGCTTCAGGTTGAGCAGCTAGGGTGGTAGATTTGGAAGAGATGCCCAGTCATGAGCTGCGGTAGAGAACTGATCTCTAGTGCCCCCCAGCTGAAGCACCAGTAGGAACTTCCAGTTAAGACTTAACACCTCCAAGCAAAATCTAAGCTGAGGTGTTGGGTCCTAGTAGAAGACTCAACTTAGTAGTCAGGTGTGGATGTCTAGTCTCAGGAGATCAGGTCCCCACTATCAATAGCAGGGTAACAGCTAAAAGCTGCTGGCTTCAGGGTCACATCCCACCCCAATTGTAACTCCTAGCTTAGAAAGCAGGTCCAAATGGCAAATCATAGCCAAGAGTTGATTCACTGACCACTGAAGTTGTCCATCATAACCTCCTCCTTGACCAAGAAAGCACAGTGGGTACTTCACTCTCTAAGCCAGCCGAAGAGTGCAAGCCTTCCATGCCATATCCTCACCACATTCAATACTGGCACCATTGAAAGTATCTTGACAAGCTGCATCACTGTCTGGTAAGGGAACCGTAATGCATCTGATCACCATAAAATGGATAGTGGGCACTGCGGAGACCACCATAGTGACTTCCCTCCCTTCTCTCATGGACATGTTCACAAAGTGTAGCATCCGTAACACCTCTCATCATTCCCATCATCTCTGTTGTCTGTTTCCATCTGACAGAGAGGATCAGAATCTGTTGGCCGAGGCTGCCACATTGAATAAAAGCTTCTTCCCAAAGGCAGTTAACAACCACCCCCCTTCCCTGTGTGTGCCCCCTTATCCTAGGCTCATAATTAGTTACAGTTCTGTCCAGCATTCCTTGTCCATTGTACATCTCCTATCATCACTGACTGATGTTTGTCAATATGATGCCCATTTGTACAGATGCTGTCCCTTGTTCTACATTTCCCACCCCTCTGTATTGTTATGTTTTCGTATATTTATTGTCTACACATTGCACTTTGTATCATACCAGCATACGATGTATCAAGGTATAGACGGCATGACAATAAAGCCCACTTGGCATCACTGACTTGACCTGAATTCTCATTGTTTTAGCACCAGGGTTAACTCTTAGTCAGCGACTCAGGCATCACTGCCAGTCTTTACTCACAGAGGTTCAAGCTAAGATGGGAGATCTCATGGTCATATTTAGACCGACTTGTCAGATGTTAGGCTAAGTTGAGAGTCGGGATCCAAACTCCAACTGTGGGCAATCACTTAAAGACGGAGCGCTCCTGTCATTGTCAAGTCATTCTGATCTCGGATCTGCTCGCAGGATTTTAACTCTGAAAACTCACCTCAGGTAAAGTGTACAAAAATGGCCACATAGTGGGGCGCCCTGCTTAATTCTCACCAGCCCTTCACGGCGTCATATCCCAGCACTGATCACACTGTAAATTATCTGTCATCTCTGCCAGTTGAGGTCAAACAGGCATACAGATGTCAGGCACCTGGAGCCCACTTACTCACTTGCAGTCCTTTTAATCTGGAATTACTTGTGCCAAATTGGGCGCCAGCCTACAGCTTGGTCCACTGCTGCCTCTTGTTTATCTTTACAGAATATTTTTTTTTTTTTTTTTTCCAGTTTCTCCATTCTTTTATTTTTCTCATCACAAAATATAAGCATACTCTCCTCAGAGGCACGGAGTGAGCATCTTGATTCTTCACTATGAAAACGTGTTACTCTCATTGTGGTCAACCAGGAACTTAACCTCTGCTCCTAATAAGCAGTTTGATGGAGAGGTTAGGGTGCTGGGCTTGGAGGACCAAGGTTCAACCCTTTACTCCGAGTCATGATGTAGCCCTAAGCATCTGTCGGTGCTCTAATTGTAAAAAATACATGTGGAGAGAAGTTAAGCCAAATGACACCTTTTATTGGCTAACTAGAAAGATTACAATATGCAAGCTTTCAAGGCAGCTCAGGCCCCTTCCTCAGGCAAGGCAAGATGTAATGCCTTGAAAGCTTGCATATTGTAATCTTTCTAGTTAGCCAATAAAAGGTGTCATTTGCCTTAATGTCTCACTACATCCATAATTGCTAAAACAGTACAACACCCTAGTACTATAAACAAAAAAAAATACATGGAAATAGTCGTAGTGTAGCACTGCGCTTGAAACTGAGCGGCACAGAGGTTAGCACAGCTAACTCACAGATCCAGAATTGTGGGTCCGTACCCGGTGCCTGCTCTGGAGTCTGTGGGTTTTCCTCTAAGTATTCACAGATTCCCTGTTTAGTAGGCAGGGTAGACAAAAAAAAAAGCAAAACAATTAGGACTGAGCTGGCCTGGTTGAGCTTTTTCGTAGTGACAGTCACTCCTGGTGCATTGACCCTCCATTCCCAGATGTGGGCTCTTGACTGGATGCTGACTTCTGGCTCTGAGAGGTCTAATATATGGTCCGGGGTGGATTTCATAGTTCTTCCAGTTGGACGTCCTCTAAGAGTGCGGTTACCGACAGCACCACCTCATTTCATAGCAGCTCTGAAGATGCACCCTTGGTGTCTGACAACTTTAAGCTTAAGGCATTGATGGAGGAGGAGGAGGAGGAGGAGGAGGAGGCGAATGGCAGCATGCTTTGATTATAGCATTTTTCCGCACCCTCCACACAACGAACCACCTGAATTGGGACCACCCAAGTGCAGCTGTGCAATAGGTGACACGTCAGCACCACACTGGATCAGTGTGAGGTTTTTAGGGTGGCTAGACTGCCAATCCTGTTCCTAACCCCCTGAGGGGCTAGGTGTAATTTTTAATCTTTTTCTTTGAATCCCTGTCTTTTCATTTTATCGATCAATTCTGACTGCGTCCACCTTTCATGTATGTGTATTTGTAATCTGCCTTGTGTTAACTTTAAAACGGTGCCACATAATGTAACATGACATGAGAGCCATGTCTTATACTTTAGAGCTCTTCTTTCTCACTCTTTGCACTGTGCTGCTCTTTTCCTCAGGGTTTGGGACAATCTGTGTCCATAAAGGCACCATACCATAAGAATAAGTTGACAGGGTGTAGTTGCTCCTTTTTCAATTCTTTATGTTCTGTTCTTTGAATTATTAAACTTCCAGATTGTCTGTAAAGTTTTAAATTATTGCACCAAATGTTTAAGATGCTATTTACCCTTGATGTGTGTTTTAATAGTTTATTTTATGCAGTTTTATTTATAAAATTAATTTAACAGAACTTTGTTATGCTGATAGTTATCTAAATAATAATAGCGTCCTAAATGAGCTTGATGAGCAGGGCTGCTGGACGTATTTTCCGTGATCGGGTCCAGCATTATAGGAAGACCTCGGAGCAGAACAGCTGCGTCTCCAGATCAAGATGATCCAGTCGAGGTGATTTGAGCGTGAACTGGGAATGCCCCATGGATGACTACCACCGGCATGCTCAACTGGCCTGGGAGTATCTGGGAATTCCCCTATAACAGCTGACAAATGTTAGTGAAGACACACTATCCCAGTCCATCCTGAATGGCATGTTGACAAGCCATTTCTTTGTCATAATGTATTTTTAAAGGATTGTGTGGCAGGCTGGACTCATAAATACAAGTGTTTTTATGGAGAATTATCTGCATTGAATGGAAACTGAAGTGGAGTGTTTTCTTTGAAAGACAATATATAAAGTGAAACAACACCACATTGACTAAATTAGCAAGACGTTTGAAGACTTTAGGCAACTTCAAATCTTGTTTTGTGATTTTGGGAACTCTAGGTGGGTCAGCTTGTTGGGCTGTATAGTTTGTTCTTGTCACAATTTTTCTAATTTCTGTAAATATATAAAATCCAATGTCTGTCTGTCTGTCTGCTTTTCATGAGAGAATTGCTTAACAGATTTAGATCAGGTTTTCTTCTATAATTTGCGTCAACATTCCTGTTGATTTTGCGACTTCTCTCATTGCACTATGTATCATAGTTCACTTTCGGTACTGATTTATTTGCGCAAATCTAAGAGAGACACAGCGGGCCAAGGGGCCCTCCTCACTCACACGCCAGCCTTGGGGCGTGTACCTGACATCCGCTTAGCTAGCGAACGAGAGAACTACTTAATGGATTTAGATCGGGTTTTTTTCTAGAATTTGCTTGAACATTCTGGTTGATTTGAACATAGTTTGCTTGCAGGAGCGATATATTTGTGCTAATCTGAGAGAGAGGCTGCTGGCCGAGGGGAGGGGGAAGCGTGACATCAGGAGTGTGGAGTTTGTCTCCTTCTGTGTTTTGGAGCGTACCTTGCCTCCGCTTAGCTAGTGATACCTGTTTGTTTATTGAATTTTAAAGTTTGTCCTGTTTCACTGCTACGCGAGCAGAGCCGAAGGGACGGCTAGTGTTCTATAAAGTAAAGATTTATAAATTGAACATGTGTTTATTTTGTTTAAATTATAAAAGTCACAGCTCTTTTTGATAATGTTGGCTGTACCAGAACTAATCAAGCAGCTGATTACATGTATTCATTTCTGAGCATATTCATATCATATGTATGTATTTTGTTATTGTTACTTATAATGGTGCACATAACGGCCCCTTTCTGTTTCATTTTTGGGACGTAATGGAATAGGGACTATTCCAGCATTTTCCTGTGGGAACCTGCAGTTCCTAATTCGACCACAATATATACAGTATATAAATCCATCCATCCATCCATTATCCAACCCGCTATATCCTAACTACAGGGTCATGGGGGTCTGCTGGAGCCAATCCCAGCCAACACAGGGTGCAAGGCGGGGAACAAATCCCGGGCAGGGCGCCAGCCCACCGCAGAGTATATAAATCCTGTAAAGAAATTCTGGGGTTCTTGGAGACATCCTCCAACATCCTGCTTTCTTATCTCGGGGTGAACTTGATGGGCATTTGTTTGAAATCTTCTCCACTTGTAGATGATCTTCCAGACAGTGGAAATTTCCAATTTTTGAAGACCTTTTTAAAATTCCTTCCCAGACTCACCTCTCCCCTTCTTTCGGAAGTCTTCACAGAGCTCCTTTGGTTTGGACATGGTGATAAGACATACATAAAGACATAAAGCAAACCAAATTAAATGTCTGGATTTTGAATACAAGGACACTGATGGTGTTCTGGTGCACCCAATTCTAATCGGAGGTATTTCAGGTAGTGATAAACCTAGGGGTGGACTTACTTTTTAGACATGTAAGGTTTGTTGTTTATTTAAATTATACAATGCACTACAAGATGTAAATGTGGTATAATGTTTGTTGTATTATGTTGTCTACAGATACTGGTTAAATGAAAATCAAATTTTCATTTCACAAGATCAAATCTTCATATGTTCACATATGTGAAAAAAGAAAAAAACATTTCCTGTTCTATATTCACTTTTTCACATGGCTGTACCTCTCTGAAACCTTACTAAAGTTAGAGTATAGATATTTTAAAGTTTCTGAGATTAAGTGTCCCATCACCCCTTTGCTTTGAGTGGAATATAACTTTGGATCTCCGCACACAAAAAAAAAGGGCCATGTGGAGGGTTTGGATACCAAACAGTGGATTGACAATTTGATAATGTCTAGGGGGACATTTGATTACTTCTGCTTACAAGACTGTCTCAGAAAAATACAAGCTCGAGCAGGGGCATTTCAGAAAGGATGTAGGAATTGGGCTGCATTAGCAGGCTTTATTTATTTATTGCATTTAAAAGTTCCATTATGAACAGAATGACATTTTTTAAAACTATGAAATATTATATTATTGTAATCTAAACTTATCAGGTAACTTATGATGATGGAGATAATTTAGGTAAAATGTCACCAAGGTAGCTCCGTAAACATATACATTTCATTTAGGCAACTTAGACAATAAATTGGCAATCACCATATAATGATGAATTTCAATGAAACTGAAGCGTAATGATTATCCTTAAACATGTACCCATGATTCCTAAATACCACATCCTTGCAAACATATGCCAATAATGCAATAGAACTATGCAGTCAATGCACAATCTCAGAGTTTTTCCAGCCAGAGATGGACTATGGAGAAAATGTTTACGATGGCGATGAATGACAGAGAACAATATTAGAACAAGTTTTAATGTCCGTCCAACTGGAAGCTGATTATAGTTTGAGATAAATCAGCGTTTAGCAATGCATTCGACAGCTTGCAGTGCTGTTGCTGTTTTGATTGTTTAATTTTAGTTTGACGTATTTTTGTGTCCTATGCTATTATCATGATCTGTGATGTAGTCTGGTTTTTTCCTACCCTTACCCCATGAGATTTGGATGAACACCCATGATGGGTTGTTAGATGTTACTAATCAAATATCATAATATAAAACAATTTAATCAGGTTAATGGTAGTTGGACATTTGTATTGAGTCAGAGTGTTTGCAAATCAGTCTGTAATGTTTAAAAAAAATGCCACCATCCCCATGATTTTGCAGCTTTGTTCAACTAAATGGTTGGACTTGATCTTCAGAGAAATAGAAACAAATGGCAGTACCCATAAAAAGCTCAGAATAAGGCTTATAGCACACGTCGCTCTACCAGATAAGCCGCCTTTTCACTACTTAGACCAATGTCACATTGGTCGACTTTTATAGAGATTTTCAGTTGTGGCCTTCATCATATACAACAATCTAGACAAGAACAGGCATTTATCCCAAGAAAGCTCGCCAGTCCTATCCACTTATTTCTTCCAAAAAAACATCAAGTCGAGTTTTGAAAGTCCCTAACGTCTTACTGTCTACCACACTACTTGGTAGCTTATTCCAAGTGTCTATCGTTCTTTGTGTAAAGAAAAACTTCCTAATGTTTCCCGCGAATCTTACCCTTAACAAGTTTCCAACTGTGTCCCCGTGTTCTTGATGAACTCATTTTAAAATAACAGTTTCGATCCACTGTACTAATTCCCTTCATAATTTTAAACACTTCAATCATGTCACCTCTTAATCTTCTTTTCCTTAAACTGTAAAGGCTCAGCTCTTTTAATCTTTCCTCATATTTCAACCCCTGTAGCCCTGGAATCAGCCTAGTCGCTCTTCTCTGGACCTTTTCTAGAGCTGTTATGTCCTTTTGGTAGCCTGGAGACCAAAACTGCACACAGGACTCCAGATGAGGCCTCACCAGTGCATTATAAAGGTTGAGCAGAACCTCCTTGGACTTGTACTCCACACACTGTGCTTCATAATCTACATGCCCAACGACTGAGACAAACTAGTCTGTGACTGGCTAGGATAAAATCAAACAGGTAAAAAAAAAACCAGTTCTATATTTTTTGTAATTGTATATCTTTCTTATGTAAGTGTGCAATCTTTATGTATGTTTTGTATACTAATCATTCATTATTATTCTTATCTATATTTGCTTTGTTTTTCTTTTGCATGTAACGACTTCTTTAACATGTTGTAAAGCACGTTGAGCTACCACCTTTGTGTGAAAATTTGCTAGACAAATACAGTAAATGTGGCTGTTTTTCATGTTAGTCGGCTGTATGTAGGAAAGCTGTGAACCAAAGCGCACCCATTGAATGCTCATCAGGAAGAAGAACGCATACAATGTAGTGATGAGGAATGAGGAACACACGTGTTTTGCCTCTCATAAATAGAAGAGAAGTGCGTCTGTGTGCTGCTTTGTGTTTTACAAACCATGACAGAATGGTAGAAAGAATTAAAGGGCAGAGATTGCTGTCAAACTCACTACAGCTGGTAACCCTTCGTAAAGCGCTGCTCCATCAGGCAACACGCTATTGGTTGTCAGGAAAAGGGGTGCTAGAAGATCGGTGCCCAGTCAGTAAATGTGACATTGACTGCAATTTTGGGTCGTGTAATTTGACATGGTGCAGTGACCGCGATCAGCAAAAAGTGACATTGACATTAGCTAGGATATGAAGGGGCCCATGGATGGGGTGGTCACTTGAACGCTTTCCTTTCGAGTTTGGAGTTCTCCCTCTCATGGCAACATGTGTATGTGGCTTTGGCAAATTTGGCCATGTCACCTCTGACACCCTTTGCACTTGCTTGCCCACTTGAAGTAAAAATCAGAAACAATTTGACGCATCTCCACATGCCTCTCTGCTAAAGCAACAGTCTCTGATCTTTCATTCATAGGCAATCAAGCAAAATCAACTTACTGCTGTTTCATCGGCCGCTGATGATGCAACAGCATCAAACACGAGTGCGCTTTAAAGTGAGCAGCTGTCACGCTTTAGGGAGATCGGCTTGTGCGTTAAAATGCATCCTGCAATATACATGAAGTTTTCATTAATAATAAGTAGCATTTTTAAAATGTTATACAGAGAAAAAAAAGGCTGTTAAAGCAAATGATATTCAGTAATCCTGACCTGACATGTGCTTCTTATGTAAGCACGACTGTTTAACAGAGCCTTTCATTGTGAAAAAAGGTTCATTGAGCAGGAAGGAAAAGAACAAAACCTGAGCTACAGGCAGATAACTGCACTTTTGTTCAGAGGAAGCCTTTCATATCTCAGTTGAACTTTACACTGCTGATTTATTATATCACAACTGCTCTTTTCCGCTATATGGGCATCTATTTTCATTAAAAGGGCTCCAGCTCAGCACATGAAACGTAAGTCATTCTTATTATGGGTGTGAGCTCAGGCTTGCGGTACTGAAGGCTTTTTATATATAAATGGATATTGGGAACTCTTTGTATTGTGCAGTTTTGAGTCAAGGCTGACGCATTTGCTCACGCTGCTCTCGTACAGCTCTGGTGCCCCCTTTCTTTATTGTCATGGGTACAAACAGTACAAAACCCACTTTAAAGGCTTAAGATGCATGATAGAGAGATGGTGACGCTTGCTCCCAGACTCCTCACGTTTGTCAGCTGACGTCAGCCACCATGTTTCTTCCTAGCTAAGAGTTTTAGAACTCTTTAAATGCAATTTAAATCATGATGCTAACCCTTTATTCGTTAAAAATAATGATGAAATCAAAAAATGATACTCGGTCCAACCCTAGAGCTGGTAGAACGCTACACAACTTTCCCAGAAATTTCCAGTCATAGCCTTCTTTTATGTAATCTTAGCAAGTCATGCGTGATTTCCAGTCAAGTAGTTTGACATTCTCAGTGATTCAGACCTAGCAGTCTGTGAATCACCACCACAAAAGTCTTAAGTCCTAAGGATGGGCTCCTGTTTGCGAGGCAGTTAACAACCAGAGTGTGTTGAACAACAAAGTACAAAGCATACAGTGAGACTGCAAGGAAAGAAGGAAACCGGGTGTTTTGGGCTTTCAAACCAAAGAGAGGCCTGTCTACCAGATATGTAATGTCTGTAGATCCAAGACAGGGAAAGGGTTATACAGCCACTGACTGTACATGTGAGGCAGCACATATGGCATTTTAATCAAATATTTTTAATCAATACAGGGTAGTTTTTACAAGTTAATAGAAGTAGTAACTTAAATGATATTCTGAAAATGGATTATTAAAAGCATAAGGAAATGGCTAAAGATAACTAAAGAATTAACTAAGGTCAGGTCAGGTTGGGGAGCATGCACTGGTACAGCACGTTACCACATCCACCACATGATGAAACAGCTCAGGATCCTCATTGGCAAACCCCCCAGGCAGACACACAGTCCAGTCCCACCCTTCGGAAATGAAATTTACCTGCTGCAGCCAGGTGTTACGTGGGTGTCCCCTTTGCTTGTTCCAGCCACTCAGGTCCTCAACAGTGGGGATCCTGTGAGCCGGATCACCCTTGGGGAATTGTGCCACATGGCTTTAGTGCCGTAACTGATGCTCCCTCACAATGCAGGTAATGTGCCTCATTCGGGACTCCGTGAGCAACCGCTGATTCAGTACAATACCCAAGGATTCTTCTTAGAGACACAGTACCGAAGGAGTCCAGTCTACATCTCAGGTCACTGGATAGCGTCCATGTCTCACAACCATTTACAGTTGTGCTTGAAAGTTTGTGAACCCTTTAGAATTTTCTATATTTCTGCATAAATATGACCTAAAACATCTTCAGATTTTTACTCAAGTCCTAAAAGTAGATAAAGAGAAACCAGTTGTAGCATAACTGTAGTAAAACAGGACTCTAAAGTCTTAGACCTTTGTCCTTTTGCAAAGATATCGGGAGCATCACACACCCCTTTCTAGTGACCTCATGACCCCCCCTTGCTCTCCCAATCCGTCTACTGACTTCACAGGAAGAGTCACCAGAAACATGAATGTCACTGCTGAGGTAAGTGAACCCAACTAAATTAGGCTTAAAGCTTAAGCACGTGAGGGTTGCCTCATCTTAAGAGGAATCATCAACATAATTAATAAGGTTAAAATGAAGTAAATGAGTAATAAACACCCCCTTAAAAAGTGTGAACAAACTAGTGAGAAATCCCAAACGCCCCTATTATGAAGCGGTGATAATGGGGAAAACACATAGGACACAAAGGGAGAACAGAAATATAAAGGAACAAAAAAAGAAAAGAAAAGAAAACAAAGGTCATGACTTCTGACATCATTCACGCAATGGGTTAAAATGCTGGTGGTAATGAATTTTTCTCCAATTCGAGACTGTGGATAACACAACTATTTATATTCTGAAAATCTTTTTTGGTTTTTGATCTTTTCGCTCTGAATTTTGACCTGTTTTGCTTAACATTTTCAGACTTGATAATAATTATTTTGACTACAGTAGAACCCCTGATTATCTGAGTAAGTAGACTGATGCTACCTCAGAAAATTGAAAACCTGGATAAAGCGGATGGCCGCTGCAGTGGCAATGCTGCACAGAAAAGGTGGGCTCTGACACAGACAGAGGTCTGCTGATGCCACCAGGGATGCACAGCTGAAGGACAGAAGTCTCCATTTATCACACACCACAAAGCACTCACCTCTGAAAACTTAATGCCTATGCCAAAATCAATGTAGAAAATGTTCCAAAAAAGGCCCATCTCTGCAAAATAATTTTTAATAATTAATGTACAAATCTTTTACTACACAATCCAGAAACCAGGTCACCACTGACAGTAAGCCACTATCTTGACATGACATCATGTGTCGCAGCTTCTGACTGCCATATGGTAGAATGAGCAATGAACACATATGCTATAAGCAAATAATGATAAAGGCAAAATGACAACATGATAATATTATTTAGCAACTGCTAACATTTACAGAGATAAGAAAAATCAAAATATCACAAAATATGTGCATATTTAGATTTAGCATCTTTCAGAAGCCTAAAATTACTACAATCCTAGCCTGCAAGGGCTTACTTCACCTCCTGGCTCTGGTAAATTAGGCTGGGCAGCCCCCTACATAATCTGAAGGCTCAATAATCCTACAAATGCCGCTGTGCTGGGAGATTAGAACAGTACAAAACCTAAATAAACAGGAATGAGCTGCTAACAATATCTCCACCAACATATCAATGGCAAAAAGTGAGTAACAAAACAATAAATCAATAAAGAGCCCAGTTGTGAAACCTCTCAAAAAAGAGTTCAAAGTTTAGCTTGTCACCTGTGCCACATATTATCCGTGTCACAGGGTAGGGCTGAAGCTGTCAGGACCTGTGGATTCAGTGAGCACACATCATTATTGCTTCAACAGCAAAGTAAAGTTCAAAGCTCATTCCAGAAATCCACACAAAACAAAAAGCACAGTCAACTCAAGCAGAAGCTGAAACACTTGTACAATTTTTACAAATGATAAAGGTCTGACGAAAGCATTTTTAAAAAATATATCTTAAGGCTATGGTGACCGTTAAACTTAAGAGTTCTTTGCAATGGACAATAACACAGAAGTAGAATACAAGCCAACATGGGATGAAAAAAAAAACCTGTGACAATCCATCCGTTTTCCTCATTCCCTTAATCCAGTTTTGTACACAGGTGTTTATCTGTTTATCTGTTGTGATAAAATATCAGGCAGCGGACTGAAAAAGGTTTGGGGATGGCCACCCGTATACTGAAAAACAGCAGAGCAAAGAAAACATGTTTTACAAAGCAGAGTTGACAACTGAACTGACTAACAGATTGAGGCTGCTCTATAAATATGATGGGTAGGAGTCTGGACCATAGACATAGAATTACTAAACGCCGCATGACCAGCAGCATCATACGTCAACGTCACCGCCATATTGCGAGTGGCACTGCTGTGGAGTGAAGTAATGGATAAAGATGCCTCACGCATGTGCTGCTTGGGATTGTACAAACCACTGTACTCTCCAAACCAGATCCCGGAGGATTACATTTCATAGGTAAGGCTAAGCAATTGTTTTGGTTATATTTGACCGTTAGAAAATCCCGTTTTATAATCTTAGCACTCAAGGTCACCTTACAATAAAATTAAACAACATTAGTAAAATTAAAACAATAGAATGATATATCAAAAAGCAATAATTAGCAAACAAACAAAGATAACTGGCAGTAACAATGCAAAATTCACAATTGGTATGCCAGTTTGAAAAGATAAGTTTTGAGGGAAGTTTTAAAATGAGTTATTGAATCGAGCTGACGTATATGAGAGGGAAGAGAATTCCCGAGTTGAGGAATGCCATGAGAGATGCTCGAGTTCCCACAAAACAGAGTTTGATGTGTGGTACAGAAAGTCGAGCTGCAGATGAGGATCTGAGTGAGCGAGAGGAGTGTCAGTCTGTAGGAAATCAGTGAGGTAGTGGAGAGCTTTAAATGTTAAGAGCGGTATTTAGTATTGTATTCTGTAGTTAACAGGGAGCCAGTGAAGTTGAGAGAGAATCGGTGTAATATGTTCAGTGGATTTACAACAACAGGTTATTATCCTGGCAGCAGAATTTTGAAGAAGTTGTAAGCGATGGATACGTTTTTGTGGGATGCGAGATAGAATATTACAGTAATCTATACGTGAGGTGACTCGGGCATTAACCAATACTTAAGTACTGTGTTGCGTTAAGAACAGGACGAAGTCTAGAAATGTTTTGGAGATGGAAGAAGGCAGTCTGAGAAATGTTACTTATATGGGAGGAATTATTTAATAATAATAATTATTATTATTATTTAATAATTGCCATTATTAGTGTATAAATGGATATAAATAATTGCATTTAAACGATTCGCCAAAATCTGTTGTATGTAAACGATACTGTTTTAAACGTTATTGTTTTTTCATCAGAAAACCCTTTTTTCACGACTACCTGTATTAGTTTAAATGGAACTTTTGCCACTCGCAATAGGGCGAACGCGCTGACGTATCATGTCGACTGGGCAACACAGTGAATGCGGCGTCTACCTATGTATGTCTATGGTCAGGACAGCTGGAACAGGAACTGATGTGGCAGGAAAGGGGGATTCTGAGTAGTAGAAATGATGTCATCAGGGTTGGATGATGTGGTGTTAACAGTGGGTGGATCAATGGTGATGTCATTAAGAGTCGGGGTCTTTAGCTGGGCTGCAGAGGGGGTGAGAGCGCCAACCCCTGGTCTGGCTGACAAATAACAAACCTGTAAACTGTCCCCCATGTGCACATGTATGACACTGTACAGAAATGAGCACAGGCAGGAACTCAACTGACCCTGGATGGGACGCCAGTCCATCTCAGAGTACATTCACATGCACACTATGGCAGTTAAGACATTGGTCAAACTAAAGCATACGACTTGTATTGCAAAAAGTGAAAGATGCACATTATATGCTGTTTGGCTTATTATGCTTATTTATTGTTTACTTCTGTCTCTTGAACTAAATGGTTAAATTTCCTATGAATTAGGCCAACTTGCGCTAATTCAGCTAATTCTGACATTTTTTTTTTATTTTGTATCGCCATTTTGAGCAGCATTGTTTGTAGTTGCTATGGTGAGAGCTGGAGGTCACGACTTGTGATGTCACAAGTGCGCCCTTATAAAAGTCTGACACTAAATCTGAGTCTCTTCCGTCTTCCCCCAGCATCACATCCATTGTGTAACCTGCTTATCCAGAGGAATCAAAAGAGCTGGTGTCCATCCTGGAAGAAGCAAATCCCTCATCACAAGGTACACTCGTACACGTACACAAATTTACTCACACTGTGCCGATTTCAAGTGCTTACTTAAACTTTTTGGGTTGTGGGAGGAAACACCACAGAAAAACTCAGAGAGAAAACCAACAATGGAAATTCAAAGGATATGGCAAAAACTCCACACAAGCAGCGCTGAGAGGCAGCAGGGCTAACCTCTGTGCCATCACACAGCCCTTTTTTTGGTTCAGTACAGTGTAATCATTTACGAAGATGTATGAAGAAGAAGAGCTTCAGAGAAAAAATATTTTTTTTTCCATTCTTCGTTTTTATCAGCATTATGAGTCTTGCAAAGCTGTGGCGCCTTAATTGCACAATCAAATGAATCACAGCCTGAAAGTGAGACAATGTCCAGATGTGGCAACATCTCAGCTTCCCTGTTTTTTTATATTTCACTTTAATTTTACAATACGAACAGCAAACCGGCCTGTTTTTTCCCCCCAACAACTCTTCTTTCTTGCAACTCATGTGTGAGTGTCTGGGGAGTTGGCGTGCAGCATTGCAGAGAAGATGAGGGGGCAGAAACAGACATCAGTGTAAACAGGCACTTTCCGACCCTGTTCTGTACAAAACTCTTGCGTCTATTTTAAACAGTGCTGCGTGGGGTGGGGAGATACCAGTAAACAAAGGCTTCATGCAAAGTGCGGAAGAGGAATTTTCATTTTTAGCCCAAAATGCTATCCTGACCTGGTAAACAAAACAGAGAACAGCAATAAGTGGTCAAGCTGGCCCGCTGCTTTCTTTGGGAAGACGTACATATGGAGGATTCTCTAAACGCTGCACACCTTCTCCACAAACCTAACACTAACCTCAAACTCGGCCCCGGTGGTTATGGCTAATTGCAGCCTTTAACTGATTTCCTGTATAAAGTCTTATTTTTTGCTCTTGTTTAGTGAAGGGTGATTTAAGCTGCACGGGGAGATCTGGTTTTGAAAAACTTTGCATAGCAAATATAAATACGCTACCGATTTCAGTTAGTGCTCACTCACGAGCTTCCAGAAACTGTGTGACCTCCTTAGCCTTACAAGTATACATTATAATGTCCTCAAAGGACAGGTTTCAGCTACCCTGGTGTTTAAGTGTGCAGACGTCTCTAATTTTTGGGAGATATATATCTACTGATATTTAGGAATACAATCTGAATTACAGGACTCGGACATAAGCAGGCCTCTATCTATCTAATACATGTATATAAGAGTTTGTGAAATGAGAGGAGATCAGGAGTGCTGTCACATGAAGCTCTAGCAAGAAGAAAACAGTTTAGAAGCTGACACTGAGAAGGTAACAGATCAAGAGATGTGAACCAGAAAAACAAGAAAATATTTATAACCGGGGAGTCACACAAACACTATCATCAAGCCTGTTATGTTTCAGCAAGGGATCTCCCCCTGGCTGGAATTGAAATGTTTAAGTTCTGAGTTTTGAGTTTTGTCGGTGGTCCCCCTTGGAGGACTGCTGTCCTCCCTATCAAGGCTGAAGAAAACCCACAGTTTTTTTTTTCCTCTTTTTGAGTATTTCCAATTTTCTGGATTTTGGTGCCTCTTTGCTCTGTTTGTGTATCATTCGTTTGGATGTCATATTTGGACTGTTTTTGCATTTGGGATTGCTTATTTTAAAGGCATTGTCTTCAGTGCTTCTTGGAGCGTTTTTGGAGCCACAGAACATTTTTGTAAAAATAAATCCTTTTATTCTAAATTTGCCCTTTTTGTTACTAACCAGGTTTTGATGATTTTACCCCATATAATGGACATTTTGAGTCATTTTTGGGACTAGTTGTACTTAAAAAGCCCTAGCTCACAACAAAGCCAAAATCAAAAACACCTAAATTGTAGCCTAAATTACGTAGATCTGAAGTTGTTTACCAGAAGAACTAACTCAATAAACACACTTTTTTTGTTATTTGTATACAAACTTAGACAGAAAGTAAGGCCTCTTCATGAACTTTATACCCCGGACAAACAACGGAGTCATTTCCCTAGTGTCACACACGTGCGATTAGGGGGCAGCCAGAAGGACCGATGGACCACAAAAACTCACCCGACAGGTATCTAAGATGGCGTACTAATGCTTCTCTCGTTTTTTCATTGAGCGCTTTGAGTAGTGAGAAAAGCGCTATATAAATACAAAGAATTATTATTATTATTATTATTATCAGAAAAAACGAAGATCAGACGAATCCTGGTACGTGAATTCTACACTAAAACCCAATCCCATCATAGGAAGAACTTCTGCAATCTGACCGTCCCTCCTCGATGACTTGACCTCCAAATCCAAAGCGAATCCAAAAGCTTGGAGACTTAGAGCTATACTCCAATATTATAAATAAAACCGGCAGCAGACATAGCAACCTTAAACAACACATCGACAACCGTGAGACACAAGCATACAATAGTGGCGCCCACAACAAGTAACCATACAAAGTGGCACCATGGTGACTCACCATCAGAACGATATAAAATGAGGAAACATCCAAAGTCCAATAAATCCACAAATGAATAATTCTAAATTACACAAGTCAAAGAAACAAAATTATAACAGATGTAATCTGGCAGTTGTCTCTTAATGGATTAAGCACAGCTGTCTTGGAGTCCCTGCAGTTGAAAAAGAAAAAAGATTTAAATGTTGATGGCAGGAGACTCTAAAAGTTATAACACTAGAGACAGATTTCATCCACAGACATTAATTAGATGTCACACAGTTTCCATCCTTTCACAGAGACATGCTTGGGGTAAAACCCATCGGAGGGTAAATTCCCAGTGATGCACAAACTTGTGAAAGTCCAGCAATGTCTTTAAGAAACTCAGTCCATAAACTGCTGTCAGTATTCTGCCAAGATGGAAAAAAAGGCAGACAGTCCTGAAAAATGGACCAGGAGATGACCTGAGGGAGAAGCGCCAAAAAAATAGTCAAGGCTTGATTGTCAAAAGTCTCAAAAATCAAAATGGAAAGAAACTGTGACGTGGATATGCTAGAAAATATCGAAAAACTTGGATGACTTGTGACTCTGTTTTATATCAGAGCGTCATTATACCAGGTGCCATGCAGGTGGAGGTCATATCCCCGACAATTGCCATAGAAACTGTAAACACGGAATAACTAAAAGGCACAAAAATAATAAACGTGGAAAGTATGAAATGAATAGGGTGTAACCCCGACAACCCTGAACTGATGCACTGGTCTAGATCTCAGGATCTGAGAAACCAACATCGCCAATTCCTGAGGACTCCCAAACATCAGCTACATTTTTGTGAGACTTTATTCTCAGCTTTTGTCTTTTGCCCATATTATCTCACCATTTTTAACCTCAGAACACAGAGACTATTGAAAACACTCTCCAGAGGCGTATTCTTCTGAAAATGCCAACTGTAATGCGCTCTGATTTGTTTGTTCTTGTTAAATAGCCCTTCCCTGATTGATCCTGCCCTTTATAATGTCTACCCTTGATGAAGGAAAAATATATTTGACATAGCAGACAGCGGAGATTTGCTTTTCGTGGTGCACATTATATTGCGTTCATATTATTCATCTAAATTGTGGCTTGAACAGTTTCAATGCTTCACACGTGCATAAAGCTAAACAAATTAGTAGTCGCTACAGTTTTTTGATAAATCCCTTGGCGTTACCATTCCTTCAAGGATTCTTCTGCTGATGTGCGCGTAGTCATTGTAGGCAACTGCCTACGCCACATGCTTTTTTTGTTTTTTTGTGTGAACAAACATCATTTTAATTTAAAAACGTAGTAGTGTGGATGTAGGCTAAAACTCTACATGCCAAAATGCCCAACAGTTTGTGTTATCACCTTAATCTTTATGCAGTTTTGTTGGCAAGAAGACCTCTCCGGCTGTTCTCTTATCATTACAGATTGTAAGAAATGCACTTAAGGGAATTAAGGTATTAAAAAAGTGAGTATATTGGCCAGAGAGGGTAGTGACCACGGAGAATTAAATTAGTAGCCAAGTGATCATGGAGAATTAAATTATTAGCCATCATGAAGGATTAGAGTTCACGCTGCCAGAGGAATGAGACAGTAGCTTTTGAAGATCAGAATAAGGGTCTTCACTGAGTAATCAACATCCAGTCATAAAAGAAGACGTGTATGACATTGGTCAGAGAGGAAATGAATTCCAAAAGCTAGGCAGAAATAGAACACCACTCACCATGGGCAAATAGATACTAGTTATTAGAGAAGAACAGAAGCTATCAAGGAAGAATTAAATATTAGATGGCTAAAGGGAAAGAACATTACTCATCAGAAAGGAACAGAATACTAATCACAATACCAGTGGCTAAAGAGGAATAGAATATTAGTCAGCAGCAAAAAATAAAATTGTGTGTTTTTATTCAGGATTAGAATTTCATGAAGCACAGAGCAATAGGATACTAATTACAACAGTCTAACAGTATATCAGCCATCTGCATTTAGTGGAGAGTGATAGTGATTTTCTTCATAGAAGACTAATTCTAACAACAAGAGGAAGGCAGAATGGCGGGTAGCACAGAGGAACAGAACACTAGTCAGCACAGAGGACTTGAGGAACAGAAACACAGCAACTACAGAGGGACTGTCACTGGTGAAATATTGTTCAGGGGCTTTCCCTCTCTGATTCACATCCTAACACGGAGGAGGCCGGCTACAAACCTGGGGCCTTCGAGTCAGTAAGCAGCAACCTTGCTAGTTGTATTAAAGGAGACATCATTTGGTAAAATGGCAAGGAAGGACACCCTGTAATCACAAAGTTCAAGTCTTGTCACTCTTGATGTCTCGGGGAGGACAAGTGGCTGAGAAGGGAGTGTGGCTCTCAGTGAATTCCTGACCAGAGACCGGAATCAAGTGCTAATCAGTACACTGGACCGAAACACTAGACTTGTATTCTGTTCCTCTTGGGCTTCTTCTAGTCTATTCTACAAAGTACTATGTTGCTTGGTATTTTATTCCTTTATGGTGAATAGAATTTGATTCTACTATGATAGTCGAATAATTTGATTCCATTATCTTAGAATGGTTTTCTGTTCCTCTTTGTTGACTTCTACTCTATTCCTTCATGTTAGCTGGCATTTTTGTTCTTCTCTCTTGACTAACATTGTGCTCATCTCTGTATTATTCAAAAGACTTCAATAAAATACAACTCCACAAAGAGAACTATAACAGAGGACTATGACAGAAATCTATCATGGAGGAATACAACATAATTGAGAGGAATAGAATACATTTTACTTTGAAATTAATCTTTACTATTCTGTCAATGACTATGAGGTTGATGTATTCTGAGTGGTCTCTTTTCTAGTATTCTATTATGATTGCCTGCCATTTTATTCCATTATGCTAAATCCCACTCTCTCCCACCCTGTTGACTAATATTCTACCTCTCTTTTGTCACACACGGGAGAGCAAAGATAAGGATAACAGAGTTGGAGAGTAGAGAGATGCATTCTCTGGCTCTCGAAAACCCATGATGTCACTTCCTAATTGGGCTCAAAAGTCCCACCCTTTCTGCTGTATCTCCTATTCAAAAGGAGCAAAGACTGGAGATCAACATTCCTTCCCAAACTGCAACTGAACTTCTCAAACTGCAACTTCAAAAACACTTAATTCCTTATAGGAGAACATATTACTGGATGGTCCCAGTAATCGGAAGGTTGCCAGAAGTCATTCCACTCCATTGGGCCATCGAGCAAGACCCTTAACCTGCACTTGCTCCATCTTTGGTATGACATTAACCTGAATACAATACAATACAATACAGTTTATTTTTGTATAGCCCAAAATCACACAGGAAGTGCCACAATGGGCTTTAACAGGCCCTGCCTCTTGACAGCCCCCCAGCCTTGACTCTCTGAGAAGACAAGGAGCAGCCTGGCAAGCAGGTCCTCCAACTTGAAAGGGAAAAGTTAGGAGTCGGTGGCAGGACTGGCACTCCAGCCACTGTAAAAAACCTCATGCTGTTCCGTTCCATTCAAGCGAGTATGGTGCTGAGGTGTTGCACAGCTGTGCTTGAGTCCTAATTTGGAATCCTGAGGTGGTTCATCGTTAGGTGGGTGCGGCAATGTGCTGTATCACTGCATGCTGCCAACCTCTAATCTAATTGCACAATGTGAAAGTGAGTGGTGAGGCTGCAAGTGTAGATATGAAGGCCACTGAAGAATCTGTTAAAAAAACGGCCAAACTTACTACTGAAGAAGGGTATTTGACTGCACTGTGTGGGTCCACTTAATGACCAACCTGTCTGAGCAGAACCATATGTGGTAGTTAAGTGTTGCCTACCTGTATTCCACTCTGATGATTTTTTGTTGACTTGAATTCTATTATTCTATTTCTCTTTGGCAATTAGCATTTTGTTCTTTAATCAATCATTATATACAATTTAATACTATGCATATGTATGGTGTTCACGTCAATACCCCGTATGTATGGTGTTCGCGTCAATTCCTTGACTCGATACAAGATAGAACCATGCAATGGGACTCTGCCTCTGTAGTTAGAACATAACATGGCAAACGTAGACGCAGTATTGCATGACTGGCTAAGAATGTTCGAATGCTTCAGTGACGCCGCTGGATGGCCGAGTATAGTAATTCGGTGTTGGTTCGAGCAGATAACAGTACGTTCGGTTGGTTTTTGGAACGTTGGTTTGGTGGGGCGTACTTTCCAGGGCTAACATCGTCGACTGACTTAAACCCTTCGACAGCTCCGGAACCGTAAGTAATTTAGAACGTATCGCCATTTGCTTATTACGTCAAAATCTATCTTTGGCCAGTTCGGTTTTGGCATCCGTCCTTCTGACATCTATTGGCAAACTGAGTAATGACGGCTGGGTATTAACAACGGTCACTGTTTGAATTTTAGCCGATCTCAGATCTAAAATGACCACGCCAACATAATTATTACTCCTACTCTGATTAGAGTCGTAAAATACAGTTTGTTTTGAAAATTTCTTTGCCAGAAAAAATCTAATGTGGTGCGCCGAAGAGCTGAGTTCATGTCTCGCAGCCCCGTTTAAACAAGAAGCTCTTCATTACATCGGCTGAAAAGGTCTATTTTAAGCACAAATCAGTGCCATGATAACAAAATCATTTCAAGGACTTAAAAAAACAAATAATTCTTTGCAGAGAAAGTATGGATTTCACAAACGTAGAATTTGTAGCCCTATTCGATTGGGCTCCCAGTCGCTTCTCAATTAATAATGCAAGAATGAGATACCTTCTATCATTGAGATCAGTGTACTAGTTAACAGAATACTAGTAAAAAAGTCATCCGTCATGGAGAAATGAAATCCTAGTCACCAGAGAGAAGAAGCACGCTGGTTATCAGAGAGGAACAGAATGCCAGTTATTAGAGACAAACTAGAAGGGCTAAAAGGAAAAGCATGCAATCTTCAGGGAGTAATAGGATATCACCGGCCATAGAGAAACTGAATACTTGTCACTCAAGACAGAGAATCCTTGATGGCGGAGAGGAAAAGAACCCCAGTTACCCCAGAGGAATCAAACCTTTGGAGTTACAGGAAAGCATTTGCATATCACAGCAACATTAAGTGACCTGTGAAATATGGGCAAGTTTCGCTTAATGGGATAGATTTCAACCCAGAGCTTCAGTGTTTTTAATCAAAGTCCTTGTCAAATCTGACATTATTTCGACTGTTGCCATGGTGCCAAAGGAGGAGAAGAGCAGAAGAATCTTTTCAATCAGACACCACACACTTTGCTCCAAACAGTTTTACGGAAGCTTATTCATACTCAGGGTGTCGAAAAACAAACCGGAGGAGTTGTTCTTTGCCCGCGTTCACTTTTCATTCTACCTTTACCATCTTTCATTCCTTCCTTCCTCCTTTTAGTTCCTTCCTGCTGTCAAAATACATGAAGTTCCCCAAATCAAAATAGCAGTCTCATTAAAATGCAAAACATAGACAAGTCATTTCCTGGCGGTAGCACCCTTGAGTCTAATACAGTTAAGAGATACACAGAGTGCAATGGGGTCCGAGGGGAACTGACTCAAGGAACCAAAAAATCTTTCCATTCCTGCAAGCTCAACACACAATAAGAGGGCAGGATCACACACTGATCACATAGTCATCCCCTCAGCTACGTTACGACACATTTGGTCCTGTAATGGCATGTGTGTTGTTAGTCAAAGGGACTTCCTAAAGTGCAACACACCCCAATCTGAGGAGACCATCTGGCTACACATGTCCATTCTTTTTGTAACCTGCTTATGCCATTAAGAGTCTATGGTGGTGGCAATCACTGCAAGGCCGGAATCCATCATAGATGGCGTGCAACTCCATCAGAGGTCAATTTACAGCTGGTATCTAACCTTAGTCTGAGGAAAGCTGGTGAAAGAAAACAACAAAACTACATGGAGAACTTGCAAACTCCTCACTGATGTTACTGAACTGGGACTTTACAGAAGATTTAGGATTTTAATAGGAATTTTATTGAAATGTATCTAGTCAACAGGTCAGTGGACCTCGGACCTCAAGGCGGAGAGTTCAGTTCCTATCTATGTCTCACTAAGTAATCATCAGCATGTTGCTAAACCTGCTCACCCTCCAACTATTAAAATAAAAAGATGTGATTTATAAAAATATAAATCTACAGAAACATTAGGCTTCTACCTTAGTTCAATAATCCTTAAAACAAAAACATAAATGTACCTTAACACGTCAAAACTAAAACATTGAAATTGGCATAAGTCATACCTGACTGTCCATCTATCTATCTCTTGATATTTATATATAGAAAGGTTTGTAATAGTTTCCTCTCCTTCCTTTTGAATATTTCTTCATGATTATTAAGGACTGTTTTGAGCCTGGGCTTATCTTATGGTTTAGTTTGGAGAGACGTCCATTTTGAATAGTAGAACTCAGAGAAGTCTGAAGTCCAGTTCGGGGGGGGTCAAGGCCTTGGCGTTTTGAGTTTGGAGCCTAAAGGTAGGAAAGCCTGCGGCTCCATTTCAGATGTTTAGGCCTCGTTTTAAATTGTATATATGTTGTATTTTGAGCCAGAAAATCATAAGTTATTGGTGCTTAAGTCGATTTTAATCCTTTAAACGTATACAGCAGCTTGAAGATGGTAATATGAATCAATATAGCCGGCATGAATCAGACTGTCAAGTTCTGGTGGGCTGAACCTTGGTACTTAAAAGCTAACAAGTTGAAATATTTAGATACTTGTGCACCTCCAACGCTTTATTTTAAAACGTGTTTAGATAAGAGCCTATGTGAATAATGAACTTGGATCAAAACTGAAAGCTTTTGGTCTTCACATGCCCTTCCTGCTGAGTACATGACACAAATCAGAGTTGTTCATCCTTGGACCACTGTAGATGTGGTGGAAACAAGACATGTAGTCCATGTCAGATCAGAAAGATGTGAAACACAGACACACACACACTGCCCATTAGAAGGAGGAGGGCAACATCCAGTGGGATTCAGAAAGCATTCAGACCCCTTCATTTTCTACACACTTTATTGGGTTGTACATTTAATTTTTAAAGCATACATTTGCCATTTTTTCCCAGCAATCTACATTCAATAACCCATAATAAAAAAGTGAAACCATGTGTTCAGAAAGGGTTACAAATTTATTATAATCAAAAACTGAAATCTCTCGTTTCAGTAAGTATTTGAATTCTTTGGCATGGCACTCCAAATTATGGTCAGGCATTTGCTTTAATTCTCCTTGAGAGGTGTCTAGAACATTACTGGAGGCCACATGTGGCAAAGTGAAGGGACTGAGAGCCGAGAAGTCCAAGGAACTCTCCACAGACCTCCACAACAAACTGTGATGAGGCATTGATCAGTGCCAGGGCATTAAACCATTTCTAAAACTTCAAGTGATCCCAGCAGCATGGTGGGCTCAATAATTGTAAACTGAAAGAAGTTCTAAAATTGGCAGGACACATTGAGTAATCAGCTAAGAAGGGTCTTGTTCAGGGAGGTGACCAAGAACTTAATCATTACTCTAAGAGAACTTTGTAAGTCCTCTACCGATCTGGGAGAACCTGTCAGAAGGACGAACATCCCAGCAGCGCTCCATCAATAAAGTGTTTATGGTAGAGTGTTTCGATGAAAGTCCCTCTTGAGCTAAAGGCATAAGATAATATTTAATGGAATCTGAGAGCACGAGGAAAAAGATTCTCTGGTCTGATGAAACAAAAGTTCAACTCTTTGGGCTGAACTTTAATCACTATGTCTGGGAGCTACTATCAGCTTTCATCATGGCAGCTGTGACAGATTGAGGGCGCTATCGTCCTCTTGAACCCTCGAACAATACGTCAGACACCAGATAAAAGTCCAATAATTATTTATTTGAACTATAATACAGTGCACAAGCACCCTCCTCTCTGCAATACTCATAAATTCTCCACAATACACAATCAATAATACACTCCACCACTCCCAGACGTGTTGCCACCCTTCCTCCCAGCTCAGCTCGTCGTCTGGGGATTTCCCACAGTCCTTTGTAGTCCTTGACCTGGAAGTGTTTCGCTCTCTCTAGTCATGTGACTAGGAACACTTTCGGGTCAGATAAAAAACTCCTTTTTCTTCAACCCAGAAGCACATCATTCCTCTTGTCCATGTGACTTGGACGTACTTCCAGGGCATAGGGCAAGTAGTCCTTGATCCTCCCTGCAGCATCCTCTGGCGGCCCCCGTGGTATCCAGCAGGGCTGTGGATAAAAACTCCATGGTCCATAATTACCTGCTGGCATTCGGAGCACCTCCATGCTGCAGGGAGGGCTCCACCAGGCGACCTGGGGGTATTGGCCGGGATGACTGGCCGGCCATATTCCACACAGCATACAGCCAAGAGAACGCTGGAATGACTTTGGGACAGGTCTTTGAGTGGACTATGCGTTTCCAGATATTTCACTGAGTGAATGTCTTTGATTGTCTACAGTGCATCCGGAAAGTATTCACAGCGCATCACTTTTTCCATATTTTGTTATGTTACAGCCTTATTCCAAAATGGATTAAATTCATTTTTTTCCTCAGAATTCTACACACAACACCCCATAATGACAATGTGAAAAAAGTTTACTTGAGGTTTTTGCAAATTTATTAAAAATAAAAAAACTGAGAAATCACATGTACATAAGTATTCACAGCCTTTGCCATGAAGCTCAAAATTGAGCTCAGGTGCATCCTGTTTCCCCTGATCATCCTTGAGATGTTTCTGCAGCTTAATTGGAGTCCACCTGTGGTAAATTCAGTTGATTGGACATGAATTGGAAAGGCACACACCTATCTATATAAGGTTGACAGTTCATGTCAGAGCACAAACCAAGCATGAAGTCAAAGGAATTGTCTGTAGACCTCCAAGACAGGATTGTCTCGAGGCACAAATCTGGGGAAAGTTACAGAAAAATGTCTGCTGCTTTGAAGGTCCCAATGAGCACAGTAGCCTCCATCATCCGTAAGTGGAAGAAGTTCGAAACCACTAGGACTCTTCCTAGAGCTGGCCGGCCATCTAAACTGAGCGATTGGGGGAGAAGGGCCTTAGTCAGGGAGGTGACCAAGAACCCGATGGTCACTCTGTCAGAGCTCCAGAGGTCCTCTGTGGAGAGAGGAGAACCTTCCAGAAGGACAACCATCTCTGCAGCAATCCACCAATCAGGCCTGTATGGTAGAGTGGCCAGACGGAAGTGGTCCTTAGTAAAAGTCACATGGCAGCCCGCCTGGAGTTTGCCAAAAGGCACCTGAAGGACTCTCAGACCATGAAAAATAAAATTCTCTGGTCGGATGAGACAAAGATTGAACCCTTTGGTGTGAATGCCAGGCGTCACGTTAGAAGGAAACCAGGCACCGCTCATCACCAGGCCAATACCATCCCTACAGTGAAGCATGGTGGTGGCAGCATCATGCTTTGGGAATGTTTTTCAGTGGCAGGAACTGGGAGACTAGTCAGGATAAAGGGAAAGATGACTGCAGCAATGTACAGAGACATCCTGGATGAAAACCTGCTCCAGAGCGCTCTTGTCCTCAGACTGGGGCAACGGTTCATCTTTCAGCAGGACAACGACCCTAAGCACACAGCCAAGATATCAAAGGAGTGGCTTCAGGACAACTCTGTCAATGTCCTTGAGTGGCCCAGCCAGAGCCCAGACTTGAATCCGATTGAACTTCTCTGGAGAGATCTTAAAATGGCTGTGCACCGACGCTTCCCATCCAGCCTGATGGAGCTTGAGAGGTGCTGCAAAGAGGAATGGGCGAAACTGGCCAAGGATAGGTTTGCCAAGCTTGTGGCATCATATTCAAAAAGACTTGAGGCTGTAATTGCTGCCAAAGTCGACAAAGTATTGAGCAAAGGCTGTGAATACTTATGTACATGTGATTTCTCAGTTTTTTTATTTTTAATAAATTTGCAAAAACCTCAAGTAAACTTTTATTCATGTTGTCATTATGGGGTGTTGTGTGTAGAATTCTGAGGAAAAAAATGAATTTAATCCATTTTGGAATAAGGCTGTAACATAACAAAATATGGAAAAAGTGATGGGCTGTGAATACTTTCCAGATGCACTGTACATGGCCTGTGATCACCCAGGAACCGGCCCCAGAGCTCGTCTCCTTTACACTCGCACTCTGGTGGGCACTCATTACTGTGTGGGCAGGATGGGGTGGAATGGACTGTAGCAGCTGTTCTGCTTCCTGATCAAAGATGAGCCGCAGAGTCGGGTTCCCACTGACTAACCTGAAAATAGCGGTTGCATTAAAATTTCACACCGTTAACAAGTCATTTCCTGCTGGCATGACCCCAGCTCTGGAATTACAGTAACAGATCCCGTGTCAAGGTTAAAGTGTTTTTTATGAGGCAGCTATCCATTACGAACACTTTTCACCCTCTAAGGTGTCACGTTGGAGCTTCCCTGGCTTATTAAAATATTTCTCTGTAAATATTGTATGCGTGTTGAATGAAAAAAAAAAAAGATATTTCGTTCTTTTTCTCTCTTCTTAACTTTAGTTAAATGCAGATTAAGCTCTTACAATTCCAATTCTCTTTTCCCCATTTATGTGTACACCTGATAGGAGGTATAAAGTTCATAACCTCCATTTTACAAACCCGAACACACAAACAAGCCTTCACGCTCAACATTCGCAAGTCTTAGCCAAGCAGTGTGGTGCAGCAGCGAAGGACTGGGGGAGATGTGTGTGTGTGTTGACATTCAAACCACAAGACTGCTGGTTCACTTTCTGCTTTCGACCCCCAGTGCAACCTTGAGCTTATCTGCTTGTCCTCCATAGTTGATGTAAACATTTCTCAGTCCCTTTCTTCTCACAACAAGCCAGGGGCCACTCTGTCTGCTGCACCTCATAAAGCGCTAATGTGCTTCTGTGTCCAGTCTGTCAACCTTGGATCCAACATCTCTCTGTTCTGGAAAAGTACAAACGTGGTCAAATATTCTGGTTACCTTTTTGAAAAAAACCCAAAAAACTCACTTTTCCATAAACCAAGTTGAAATTTACAAAAGGATTTGCTCTCCACTTTTCTTTATTTCGTATTTAATAGAACAGAAACTTTGCTTTTGATTTATGAGCTAATATATTCATTTAAACTAGACAACACATAGATCTCTGGTCCTCAGGGCTGTCTTAACAGCATGACAGTCCCCTGTTCAAAGTAGTGCACTGGGCCCCCTGTTTTGATAGCAGAACAGAAACATACATAGGCATTAGAAACACCGTGGACCCCCAGGTAGTGCCCATACATTAAGACGGCCCTGAGGTCCTCAAATAAAGGTGGTTCATATTGAGCATTTTGGCCACACTTTCTTTTATTTTCAGTATTTATGTTTAAATCCCACCCCACAGTGAGAACAACATCCAGGGGTGGACCTACCATCAGGGCTCTCTGGTTGGACGTCTGGTTGACTACCAAAGCGTTTGATGTAACTATGTAGTATTGACATGCTGATATAACCAAGAGGGGTGATGAAGCGATCTAGTCTTGCACCAAAATCAAGAGTGAGAAATACTGCGCTTCATGAAAGCACTGCAGTGTCTGCGGACTGCATTATTTAAGGAGCCAAGTCACCCAGCGGTCTTAATCTGACCTTGACATCATCAATCTAACCTTTGTAAGCAGAGCTCTTCAACCAAACATTGATGTAATGCTCTAAAAGCACATTTCCATTTGGGTGGAAGTTGGGAGTATTGGACGATCTCCGTGTACGGTGGTTATCGTTCTTGCATCCTGTATCATGGAATATTGGTACTTGTCTCTTTCTGTCACATGTGCATTCTGTTTCCAATCCTTAGCGGGTGGCGCTGCCATTCTGGTTCTTCTTGCTGTGAGTGGCCTCAACAGCGTTTCATCCTCAGTTGACGTCACCGCTTTTCATGTTATCCACTTGAGCAGTTTGCACTAACAAAGACGCAAGCCTTGATAACTTTGCTAAGGTTACCATAACTCCAATTTTTCCTTCATCAGTGTGTATTATTTCATAAGCTTTCGATTAAGGCCATGATCAAAGTTCTAGCTCCAGTGGTTCACGAGTAATCACATGACTGATGGATACAACCATTAGCTGTAGTATATATAGATAAATACATGTAATGAAAATGGCATGGAGGAAAATATTGGTACCCTTATTCTAACATTTCATCACACAGCCTTTGAACACAGTGACTACAATCAACTGCTTTCTTTAGTTCTGTTTGAGATTTACACACTTTGATGGGTTTGATGGGTGTCTTCCCCCAAGTGTAAGTTTCAGCCCTTTCCACCGATGTTCATGTGGATTCAAGTGAGCAGGCCTCAACGTAATGGTCCAGTGTTGTCTTCTCATTAATTCTTCTGTGCTTTTTGAGGTAAGTTGTAGGTCATCATGCTGCTGGGGCACACATGACCTGTGACTGAGACACAGGACAGAGACTCAGGGCTGTGTGTTTTGTTTCAAAGTGATAGTGTTCTGATGTCCTTGAGTGGGGGAAAGTAACCCCAAAATGATATAATTCACACTAGGGGGAGTCTTCTTTTCTTTAAAAGCTTTGATTTGCTTTCTGTGAACACAGAGGGTTGGTGTCATTTACCACAATGCTCTTGGAAGATGGGTGTTTCTGGGTTTTCTGTACAGAAACAGTTGAGGTGACTTGAGCTTAAAGGTCAGCTTGGATCTGTTTTGAAATTTTCCCTTGTTCTTTCTCCTTTATTTGGACAGATTTCTCAGGTTTGATGCGTAACCCACAATGTTCAATCAGATTCATAGCAGGCCTCTTCAGAATGGTCAATGTTGTCTTGACGTTCATTTTTGGATGGTTTTTGAAGGATTTTTCAGGTCATTTTGCGGCTGGGGTGTCCATCGCCTGTGACTAGGACACAGTTTTTGACACTGGTCTGTATAATTTGCTTTGAAATGATAGTGTCCTGATGTTCTTGAACAAATTCAAGGCACCCAGTGTCAGAATCAGCAAAGCAACCCCTAAACATCACAGAGCCTCCTCCATATTTCAGCACAGAGATGGTGTTTGTTTGTTTAAAAGCTTTGGTTTCTGTAAATGCAGAGTTAGTCTGATTTACCACAAAGCTCTTATTGTTTTGGTCATTTAAAGGATGTTCTCTGAGAAGGACTGTGACTTTTCAAAATTGATGAGGGAAAATTAAATTTGAGACATTAGTGGCATTTCATTTCTGGTGAAATTCGCACCATTGACACAAGAAAAGGGCATTTAGTTCCTGCCTGTCACTTTGTAGATCTGATTCTATTACAGAGAAAACACCCTTTTAGTCAGACAGCACTTTAACAAATATGTGCAAGTCTCATATCTCACAGTAACAAAAACCTTTAAAGCTGGTTAATTATGGAATCCGTTCATTACCCTACCCGGCTCAATTTTCTGTTTTGCTGATTGTGCACAGAGCTTGATAGCACTGATGGAGAAGCATGTGAGTTCTTTTAATTTCCCCGAAGAGACAACTCGAAACAAACGAGTGAAAACGTTTATCGTGTTTAATGTGTGCCTTTAAAAGACTCCAATGTTTAGATTGGTCGTTCTATACTATAGTTAGTAAACTTGTGAAATTCGCAGATGACACAAAAATTGGAGGAATGCTAGACACTGAGAAGGCTGCCAAAAATTCAAAAAGACCTGGACAAGCTTCAGAACTTGATGCTAAAAGTGCAACAATGTGGACAAAAGAGATGGAAAACCTTGTCCTACAAGGAGCAACTTCTGAAAATAATTTGGGGTCTTATGTTGATGCAACATTTTCATCATCTATGCAACGTGCAGAAGCTATTAAAAAGACAAACAAATGTTACGTTATATTGTAAAAACTGTTAAATAAAAATCAGGAGATGTTTTTGCTCAAACTTTATAAAGCACCAGTAAGTACTGTGTGCAGATCTGGTCACCACGGTACAAAGAAGACAAAGCAGCACCTGAAGTTGTGCAGAAGAGATCAATGAAATGCACTCCAGGACTTAAGGACGAGTCGTATTCTGACAGACTTGAAGAATTAAACCACCAGATTGTATGGGGAGCTAATCCAGGTCTTCAGAACTCTCATGGCATTGATAAGGTAGATCCAGCAAAATTCTTTCAGATTAAAAATAAATTATATACTCAAGGGTCCCACTGGTCTGCCCAGAGGGGGAGCGCACAGAGTCAGGCCAAGAGCAACCAAGATGGGCTGACTTCAGCTTACACCAGGGCAACCATGTATTTCCAATTTAAAGTTAAAAAAATATATATATTTTTTTTAATTGTCCCAATTATATCAAGAATAAACAAGTAATACTACTAATAATAATTAATTACATTTATATAGCACTCTTCGCTTCTCAAAGTACTACCACACCGGAAGGACCTAGGATGCAAACCCATGATCTCCTTAGGCCAGGTTTATACTTCATGTGACGTAACGCATGAGCAGCGGACGCTTTTGCTATACAAGCGTTTTACTGTTTATACTTGCGCGCGTACTTTACGTAAATCTGGAGGAATCCAGCAGGTGGCAGTGTGAGATATTATCATGGTGAGAACAGGTTCGGCTTCTCTGTGCTGTGAATTGTCCGGTATTCCGATGAAACCTTACTGCAATATCTTTGAAAAGGATTTTTTATGATTAAATCCATCAATCCAGGGATGTGTCAGTTCCAGCAAGCATTGGGCACGAAGCAGAAACAATCCCTGGACGGGGCTTCAGCTCATGGCAAGGTGAATACAAGCACACACATACACTGGAGTCATTTTAGTGGCACCAGATCCCCAAATCTGCATATCTTTGGAAGGAAACTGGAGGACAGTGTGGAAACCAAGCAGGGAATACCAGCGACGTGACTCCCTGCAAGACAGCAGCGCTAACGCTCCGCCACCGTGTCACCCCCGTGTGTGTAATTATTAACAGTATTCATTATTTAAACGAAATTAACAATTTATCTGTAAAATGTAACATACATACTTTAATACATTTTATCATGAAAGTGATATCAAGTATACAGTAAATCTAAAGGTTCTAAATGTGCAGAGAGTTGGAATATCATACATTTAATTTGTTCTGTGTGCTAATCTATTGCTGCTTGCTGCTGCTGTCTGGTCCAAGAAGCTCATAGCGATTAAAAACTGGGATGATGTTTACGACGGTCTGCTTTAATAATAAAGTAAACTACGAGTTTAAAGTGGACATTTCGAGATTAAAGGCGAAATTTCCACTTTAATCACAAAATACACATTTTCACCATGTCCTTAAATTTTTTTTCCTCTGTGACTGAAATACAGCGCTGTACATTATGTTGGTGTTGTGAAGCTGCAAAAAAAAGACTGCACAAAAAATGGTATGTGAGACTTTTAAAATGTACTGCATCGTGTCATTACGATCGGGAATATGCGACGCTTGAATATAAAAGCACAACGAATACATCTGTATGTCGGCATTTTGCTTCACCACATCGAACCATTCATCAAACATCGAAGCGTGCACACCGATCTCATAGGATCCGCATAGAGGCTTTCTGTCACACATAGATAGTAAACAGAGTCTCTGACGTCACATTCCAACTTTTATCACACTGCACCCCCCAACTTTTTGCTGGTACTGCAACTCACGCAGACGTTGTGTTAATTTCTGAGGACCTGCTCAGAGAATGCATCAAATGAATGCTGGGAACGCGTGGCAGCCATGATGCCTGCTCGTATGCATTCTGAGCGTGAAGTATTAACGAGCCCTTACAGTGAGGCAGTAGAGAACAGATGACTGCAAACACTTGCCTAGGAGACCAAAAAAAATTCAAAGAATCGTTATAAATAAAAGATTTATTTCAAAAATGCTCTAGCAAAATAAAGCTTGAAAAGCAGAAAAGGACAAAAGGAGTTGCCTAAAAGAAGGCAATCTAGTCACAGAGTTCCAGCAGACAATCCAAAAAGAGGGGTCAAAAAACAGGGCAGGAAGGTCAAAAATCCAGTCGAAACAAAAGGAATGTAATAGGAAAACAGAAATTCCCACCAAGCTCAGACAAAGGTACTGCAGACAGACTGCAATTCCCATGAGCCTTTATTGGAGTGGGAGCGGTCCCTCAATAGAGACTGACAGGTGGCTCCGCCTCTTGGGGATCCACCCATAAAATATAAGCGACATGGCAGGATAAGCATCCATACATTGAAAACCAAGCAGTTAATAAAACTGACACAAAAAATGCATAATTATACGAAGAATAAGCATAAATAACAAACCTATAAATAACATAATAAATAAATAACAATGAAAGAAAAATAATTTTAGAATGAAAAAGAATTTAAACGTAACATTTGGACTTAAACCTGAAAGCACATCTTTACACAGACTACCGAATCGTGTCGTTGAAGCAAACACTTTGACAACCTTTAAGAGGTATCTGGATGAGATTTAGGGACAGCTTAGTTATTAGCTAAACCAACGAGACTGATGGACTCAATGGTCTCCACTTATTTGCCAAATTTCTTATGTTCTCATATTGTTTCTTCAGGTTCAAGAATAAATTGTGGTTAAAATGAATTTTCAAATTGCTTTTTTGTGTAACTCTGAACCCTATTTGCAACAAATGTTTATTAGGTAAGAGCAATTTTTTGTGTATATAAACATTTCTTCCTGGGTTTTTATACATAGGTAGAAATTGTTTTTAGGGTTTTTTAACCCCAAAGAATGTAATTGTTATATTAGTTATTTGAATTTTTGCCTTATTCATGGCCTCATTTTAGATGTTGGTCCATTTCATAAATGAATGTTATCATGTTTGAGATTTTAGTGTGCTTTGTTGACAAGACAGATTCCCATGATCCCTTGGGAAGAGTGCGATTGTTGCCATCATGCTGTGCTACGGTATAAAGGATCACCTTAGGACTTTATTCGCGATCTGAAATTGAATGAAAGCTTTGCGGTATGTGCAATTTACTTTCTTCTATTGTTATTGACCCCTAAAAGTCTTTTTTTTTTTGGTTTGCATCTTGTTTTTGATGATCAGTTTTCTTGATCATCCATTATTTACCTTGCTTTGTTTTTCCTGACTATCGTTATCTTCTATATAAAAAACTAGCAGAATACCCGCGCTTCGCAGCGGAGAAGTAGTGTGTTAAAGAAGTTATGAAAAAGAAAAGGAAATATTTTAAAAATAACATAACATGATTGTTAATGTAATTGTTTTGT
>JANRMT010062840.1:2971035-2993649 GCA_026402145.1 Polypterus bichir lapradei | reverse complement strand
CAGACTGGTTGCTCGTCAGTATATCTTGCCTCTTTTTTACTCTTCTGAGCATTTTGTTATATTTTCAGATTTTCATGAATAAATCTTTAACTTTTTAAGATTTTTGAGGATTCTACCAATAGCTAGAATTTTTGAAGTGCTGCTCCTGGAAGAATGTACTTTGAGCTTTTGAGACTCTTTGCTGTTTCATTTTTTACTTTACAAGCCTGTTCTCCATTTTTGAGCCTAGTCTGAAGCCTCTCAGTTGCCTAGATTCAGGTTTGTCTGGGTGAGGCCTATAATGGGACAAGCCAGACAGGTTTCTGGAATGTTTATCGCCAGTCTTTTTGTAGGCCTAACCTACTTTTGTTATTTTGTGGTGCATGACACACATCAGCACCATGACTATATTTATACTAGGAAATCCGCTGACATCAAAGACGTGACAATCATGGTCATGTGGCCTGTGAATTGTGGCACATAAGTAGTAAATGAAATGTAATATAAATGAATCCGAAGTCATAAAAATACAGGCATACGCTCCAGAAAGGGGTAAACAATGTATAGTCTCGAATCAGGTGGGAGTCTAGTAAATCCAAAAATGTATCCCAACGTCAACTTGCAAAACTTACGTTTTGCCACTATCCATGGCAAATAACCTTTCATCAGTGTTATGAAGAAACAAGAGTTCATGTTTTTGTACTGAGAAAAGTAATCAAATTCAAAATGGATATTGTTATTTGCCTCAAAGCGAGCTGTTTCAAATATATCTTCTTGTAAGTTGATATTTTTGTTTCTCTTTGAATGATTTTATTGATATTTTTGAACATTGTTTTGTGCATTCCTTATTTAGCATATATGTATTATGTGTAATAATTATAGATTCATATTTTCTGTTATGTCCTCTGTCCCCTGTATGCTGAGCCTCAGGTGGTGGGGCCGCCGAGACGTAACAACTGGAAAAAACACCCTCTGCCTAGAAATTTAGGGTGGACAGGGAAGTTCTCCAGAATGCCAATGAATCTGCTAACATAATCGCGTCAGGATGGATCTACCATCAGGGCATTCTGGGTGTGCACCCAGAGACAAGTGACAGCTCAGGGCCTTTTCATGATTCAACCCCCTACCCCCAAAGCCCCAGCACAGTGAAAGAATTTAGCACACAAAATGACCTGGGGAACCAACCTGTGCACTATGAAACAGTCTGCTGTAGTCTCTGAACACCGAAATGGCTAAGGGGAACCACACACCCGCTTGATGAAACGATTGAGTCACCGCACGAGATTTTAACATAGCAATCTTCACAGCGTTCACCTTTCCAGAGTCCGCGTGGTTCATTGTTAAAAGTATGATCAACTCTCCCTTGAGGAGCCAAGTCCCAGGAGTCTATGGTGGTGGGGTTGGGGTCTTAATCCAGGCTTGAATGATGTCCTTCGCAAGTATTGTTTTTAGATCATTCTGCTCTACTTTTATTGATTACCCTATTGCTTATTTTTGCAATAAGTTGATTATTTTTGCAGCCAGAGGTTTTTAATAGATTCCTCTCCTTCCTTTTGTATATTTCTTGATGATTATTAAGGATTGTTTTGAGCCTGAGCTTGTCTTATGGTTTGGCTTGGAGAGACGTCCATTTTGAGTACTAGAACTCAGAGAAGTCTCAAGTCAGATTTTAGGCCTCATTTTGGCATTTTGAGTTTGGAGCCTGCAGGTAGGAAAGCCTGCTGCTCCATTTTAGATGTTTAGGTATTATTTTAAATTGTATATATGTTGTATTTTGAGCCAGAAAATCATAACAGGCATTGGTGCTATGGTGGACGGCTGGGGCTCCATCCTCCTGGGATGCCTGGAGGATGGAAGGACCGGGAGAAGAACAATACCTTCCCTGGGACACAGGAGGGCAGCTGCCCTGGTTTGCATCGGAGCTTAGAAGCTTAACCCTGTTGGGGCCTGTGGCCACTGCCAGGGGGCACCCGGATGGTTATGGAGCCATGGACTGCAGCACTTCTGTCACACCAGGAAGTGCTGTCGGAACAGGAACTGAGCACACCTGGAGTGCTTCTAGGTGCCCATATAGCACTTCCTCCACACCAGGAAGTGCTGCAAGAAGTTCATCAGGGCGCACCTGGAGCACATCTGGGTGCAGCATAAAAAGGGGCCGCCTCTCTCCATTTGGGTAGTCGGAGTTGGGAGGCAGAGGATGGAGCTTGTGAGTAGAGCAGTGAGGAAGGCAGAAAAATAGAGAAAAGGAAAAGTAAAGATGGGACTGTGAGCAGTAGTGCTGGTGATTTGTGCATTAAACGTGTGTGTTTTGGGACTTCTCTGTGTCCTGTGTCTGTCTGTGATCCGGGCATCTTCCACAGTGCTTAAGTCAGATGTAATCCTCTAAACATATACAACAGCTTGAGGAGTAATGTGAATCAATATAGCCGGCATGAATCAGACTGTCAGGTTCTGGTGGGCATCAGCTGGATGGTAAGGGTGCTTAAAACTAACATGTTGAAATGTTCATACAGAATTACCTTGTAGATGCTTGAGCACCTCCAACGGTTTATTTGAAACGTGTTTAGATAAGGGCCTATGTGAACATGAACTTGGATCAAAATTGAAAGCTTTTGGTCTTCACATTCCCTTCCTGCTGAGTACACGACACAGATCCTTGGACCACTGTAGATGTGGTGGAAACATGACATGCAGTCACAGTCAGGTCTGAGAGATGTGAACACAGCTATGGGAGACACACGCACGCATGCACACACACACACACACACAGACACGCTGCCCGTTAACAGGTGAAGGGCTACATCCAGATTTACTGTTGAAAGCACGCAGACTCCGTCACTTTCTGCACTCTTTATCATGGTGTAGATTTCATTTTAAATTGATAAATTTGCATTTTTTGCTCATCAGTCTACATTCAATAACCCATAATGACAAAATCAAAACATGCTTTCAGAAAGGTTTGCAAATTTATTAACAATTAAAACTGAAATCTGTCACTCAGAGGCGTCCTTAGGGGTGTGGGGGGCCTAGGGCTGACTAACCCCAAGTGGGGCTGGTTACGTCAAATGTGTGGACTGAATAAACTTGTGTGCGAATTTAATAAAAATAATGTTAACATACACCGGATTTTCTCATTACAGTGTTCAGCTACAATTTTGCAAGATAACATGCAGACTTTTTCAAAATATAACAATCTAATCTATTAAAAAAGTGCAGTTCATAATTCATGACAATATCACGACAGTGCGAAATGCGATGCGGAAATTAGCAGGGCCTCGTCTAGAAAAGCACCCAAATTGCAAGTATACTCTGAGTCTCGATATGCAAGATGTCATAGTCATAACTCACATTGATGTCATGTCAGACGGTTATCATTAGAGATACATGTTTTTGTGCATTAATATTCGGACATATTTATGACCTATAAATAAAATGTGAGTTTCAGCGTTTCGACAGGAAATGTGAAATTAACGTAGAGGTATCATCATGAAATCTCTTACCAGTTTCCAGGTTCAGAGACGAAAATCCAGACCTAAAATGGCAGTTCACATATGCTTCCCATTCAATCTAACAGAGCCTGAGAGGATCTACCAGGAAAAATGAGATAAACTGCTCAAATCCACGTGTGCATAGCTTGTAGAAACTTACTCAAGAAGACTGCATCCAAAGGAGATTCTGCAAAGTGCTGAATTCTTCTTCTCCTACTTTCGGTTGCTCCTGTTAGGGGTTGCCACAGTGGATCTTCTTCTTCCATATCTTTCTGTCCTCTGCATCTTGCTCTGTCACACCCATCACCTGCATATCCTCTCTCACCACATCCATAAACCTTCTCTTAGGCCTTCCTCTTTTTCTCTTGCCTGGCAGCTCTATCTTTAACATCCTTCTCCCAATATACTTAGCATCTCTCCTCTGCACTTGTCCAAACCAACACCATCTTGCCTCTTTGTCTCCAAACCATCCAACCTGAGCTGCCCCTCTAATGTTCTCATTTCTAATCCTGTCCATCCTCGTCATACCCAATGCAAATCTTAGCATCTAAGGGACAGGATACAAAGTGCTGAATTATGGGTCTTAAAGCTTATGTAAATGAGGGATTTCAGTCTTTGAGTTTTCAAAAACTTGCAGACCATTCTAAAAAAGCATCTTCACTTTTTTTGAATGTCGATTGATGGGAGGAGATGGCAAATTTGTCCAATTAAAATTAAATCTACAACACATTAAAGTGTGCAGACAGTGAAGGGGTCTGAATACTTTCTAAATCCACTCTAGGCTGTAGGTCGCTGTTTGGGTAAAAACACTTTGAGAAGGTGTTCATCCTAAGAGGTGTTATATCCTTGAAACACTCATGGATGACTAGGTGGATTACGGCCTGATGCAAGTGTAATTTACCAACCCTCGATTGTTAGACTTACTGGGTGCTTTTGAGGGTGGCTCACCCTTTGCTCTTTCCCCCCTCAAGCCTCCACAACACTGAGATCAGCAAAGACAAGCTACACATATGGTGGTTGGCTTGTGATCCTAAGCTGACTGCAGCTGTGTACCTGCCCACAGCGTCCAGGTGCGGCTGCCGTTTCTCAAAATAGAGTAAAACAGGTGCAGAAGGGTGCAGGCCTCTGCTACGAGGAAGTAGTGGCTTGAGCTGAAGTGAATGAAAATGGATGAGGGTGAACGGCAAGCCAATCGGAAACACAGACAAGCAATAAATAGGAGCTAAAAGTCGGCTCAGGCACTGACACTCCTACTAACACAAACAAAGAAAACAGCAACAGCCCCAGGGTACTAAGTTTAATAATGAAATCTGGAAAGCCCCAGAGAGTACTCATGAGCCAGACACACCCTGAACGCACCAACAATCGTTAAGAGCTTGAATTCTTGCCAACGTATGCCACTCAAACCGGATTTGAAAAGAGGTGGGGTGGAAGACGCTGAAGTGAGCTGTGTGGAGCTAAAACATCCATTACTGTTGACTTTGGAAACGGACGTGTTTGATCATGGGAGTGTAGTTATATTGTTTTGTTTTATTTGGGCGGGAGGAGGTCAATAAGATGTGCCTCAAAGGATAGCAGTAGCGCATCAAAGTCCATCTTGTCACATGCGGATGTCACCTGCTAGGGCTCAAACAAACTTGTGTAACCTTTATGCACAGTCTCAAGTCTTCTAGGTGTGCGGTAATCTTTAATTGTCTTTCTGTTTTACCAAACAAACATTTCCTTCCCAGCTGCAATAAAATGTTAGGAGGTCACAAGATCAGCCAGTGGCAGTAATCCTACCACCCCACATACTGGCATTGTGGGCTGCAGATTACTTGTTCAAATTCAATGGAATGAGACGTGTTTCTCCTTATCAGTTATCAATGGATTACTTCAGGCTTTTCTTTTTTGTTAAATGTTTTTATAGTGAGCTGTTCCAAAGCTCACAATTTGCAAAATAAACTTTAAAATCTATTAATATATCTCTCTGTTATATAAAAAAAATCCTTCGACATGATGAGACTTTTTGGAAGAGAGATTTTTTTTTTAAGTCCCGCGAGACAACACTTTGGCCATGAGAATTTTGCAAGTCCCGCCCTCCTCTCAAACATTTTCAAACAAGACCACGGCCCACTTACCTCTCATTCACATGAATGCTTTTGTCAGACACTCTTCCTGCGCTCTTAGCACTTATAAATTTTAACGTTTTCCTCATTTTAAGTTCCCAATTAAAGAAGATGTATTATGTCCAAATCTTATTGACGACTTTCATCACGAAGGGTTATCAACAGAAAAAATGAGTACACGGACAATCCTAGCACCAAGAAATGAGGAAGTCAAACGAATTAACACCAAAAATGTCGATCGGTTACATATCAAATTGGTTAAATGCATCCAAAAATGTTGAACGGTTACACAGCAAATTCGTTAAATACATATCAATAGACTATGCTGAAACAGTTGGTGGTGATGGCGCAGAAGATGAAAACATCAACTTACTATATCCCAAAGAATATTTACAACTGTTAACACCGTCCGGTCTTCCTCTGCACGAATTACTGTAGAAAGAAGGATGTATCCAAAAAAGGCAATGTAGTACATCTCCCACTGATAACATTAGACAACAAAGGAGATCTTGATATGCCATTCACATTAAAACGTGAACAGTTTCCCATTAGAATAGCTTTTGCAAAGACAATTAACAAATCTCAGAGCCAAACATTCGAAAAAGTTGTTTTTTTTAATAGAGAGAAAGAAATGAAATTCAATCACGTGCAGTTATACGCCGTGTTGATGCATATGTAACAATTCCCATGAAAATAAAAATCTGCTTAAATCATCTGCATCCCCATGCACGGGTGGCAGAACTGCAAAGAGGCTAGCACATAGTGCAGGCCCAGGGGGTTAGTGAGCGAAGCGAGCAGGGGACAAAGCCCCCTAGTATATTGTAATGAGAGACAGAGTGACAAATCAAAGTATTGGGAAACCAGCTTGGGTAGACCAAGGGTTCTGTCTGTTAAGAAATGGCTGATCCCTCACTCGAGGATCTACCTTCTGATGAAGCAGAGTCACAAAATGAACGCCGACTTCCGGTCTGCATGTTCATTACATAAGGACGAGCTTTAGTGGCCAGATGTGGGGCAACTCATGTCAGGATTTTCCTCCTCCAATCTGAAGGGAAGTACATAAAGGCAGAGGCAGTGAGATGCTCCCCTGGACACGGAGAGGGGCACCAACATGTCTTCTTTGTGGGAACTAACGTATATATTTTTTTTTTGTTCTTTATTTTGCCTTATACAATTTCTTGTATTAGGAATTTGTTAGTTTTCATATACCCCTTGGGGTCAGAGTGCAGGGTCAGCCATTGTACAGCGCCCCTGGAGCAATTGAAGGTTAAGGGCCTTGCTCAAGGGCCCAGCAGAGTAGGATCTCTTTTAGCATGTCACGGGGATTCGAACCGGCAACCTTTAGGATACCAGCACAGATCCTTGGCCTCAGAGCTACCACTCCACCCTAAATTCATGTGCATTATACAATAGACTGGCTACAAAAAGTATTCACCCCTTGGAAGTTTGCACATTTTTTTGATAAGCATATACATGGCTCGTTAGACACTTATCGACAGAAAAAGACTGTTCAGTGTCGAAGAGAAACCAGATCACTGCACAGCACTCAAATGAGTTACAAATTTGAAACACAGAATAACTGATTGCATAAGTCCTTCAGGTCAGTATTTAGCGGATAGCATCCATGACAGCCTTGAGTCTGTGTGCACAGGTCTCTATCAGCTTTGCACATCTGGACTCTGCCATTTCTCCTCATTCTTCTTTGTAAAGCTGCTTAAGCTCTGTCAGGTTTCATGGAGATCATGAGAGAACAGCCCTTGTCAAGTTCAGCCATGGATTGTCAGTTGGGTGGAGAGTTGCACTCTGACTCGACCAGTCCTGGACATTAACGTTGTTGTTTTAAGCCATTCCTGGGTAGTGTTGGCTTTAGGCTTGGGTCATTTGTCTTTGCTGCTAAACAAATCTTCTCACAAGTTGCAGGTTTCTTGCAGACTGTGTCAGGTTTTCCTCATATTTTGCAGTATTCATTTTACCCTCAGAAGTCTTCCAGGGCCTGCTGCAGAGAAGCATCCCCAAGACCTGATGCTGCCAGCGCCATGCTTTATGGTGGGATTGGTGTGTTTTTTGATAATGTGTGGTGTTCAAACATAGCATTTAGTCTGATGGCCAGAAGGCCCCATTTTAGTCTCATCTATACTAATAAAAGGCAAAGCCCTCACTCACTCACTCACTCACTCACTCACTCACTCACTCACTCACTCACTCACTCACTCACTCATCACTAATTCTCCAACTTCCTGTGTAGATAGAAGGCTGAAATTTGGCAGGCTTATTCCTTACAGCTCACTTACAAAAGTTAAGCAGGTTTCATTTCGAAATTCTACACGTAACGGTCATAACGGTCGATAACGGTCGACAACGTCCGCCATGTTGAACTTTCTTATTTATGGCACCATCTTCACGAAATTTGGTAGGCGGCTTCCCTGCGCTAACCGAAACCGATGTATGTACTTATTTCGATGGCATGACGCCACTGTCGGCCGCCATATTGAACTTTCCAACGTCACTAATTTTCCAACTTCCCGTGTAGATAGAAGGCTGACCCCATCTTCACGAAATTTGGTAGGTGGCTTCCCTGCGCTAACCAAAACCGATGTACGTACTTATTTCGGTGGTATGACGCCACTGTCAGCCGCCATATTGAATTTTCCAAACATCACTAATTCTCCAACTTCCCGTGTAGGTAGAAGGCTAAAATTTGGCAGGGTCATTCCTTATAGCTTACTTACAAAAGTTAAGCAGGATTCATTTCGAAATTCTACGCATAACGGTCAACAATGTCCACCATGTTGAACTTTCTTATTTATGGCCCCATCTTCACGAAATTTGGTAGGTGGCTTCCCTGCGCTAACCGAAACCAATGTACATACTTATTTCGGTGGTATGACGCCACTGTCAGCCGCCATATTGAACTTTCCAATGTCACTAATTCTCCAACTTTCCATCTATGTAGAAGGCTGAAATTTGGCAGGTTCATTCCTTACAGCTTACTTACAAAAGTTAAGCAGGTTTCATTTCGAAATTCTACACGTAACGGTCATAACGGTCGATAATGGTCGACAACGTCCGCCATGTTGAACTTTCTTATTTATGGCCCCATCTTCACGAAATTTGGTAGGCGGATTCCCTGCGCTAACCAAAACTGACGTATGTACTTATTTCAATGGTATGACGCCACTGTCGGCCGCCATATTGAACTTTCCAACGTCACTAATTTTCACAATGTCCGCCATGTTGAACTTTCTTATTCATGGCCCCATTTTCACGAAATTTGGTAGGCGGCTCCCCTGCGCTAACCGAAACCAATGTACATACTTATTTCGGTGGTATGACGCCACTGTCAGCCGCCATATTGAACTTTACAACGTCACTAATTCTCCAACTTCCCGTGTAGGTAGAACGCTGAAATTTGGCAGGCTCCTTCCTTACAGCTTACTTACAAAAGTTAAGCAGGTTTCATTTCGAAATTCTACACATAACGGTCATAACGGTCGATAACGGTCAACAACGTCCGCCATGTTGAACTTTCTTATTTATGGCCCCATCTTCACGAAATTTGGTAGGCGGCTTCCCTGTGCTAACCGAAACCGATGTACGTACTTATTTCAATGGTATGACGCCACTGTCGGCCACCATATTGAACTTTCCAACATCACTAATTTTCCAACTTCCCGTGTAGGTAGAAGGCTGACCCCATCTTCAAGATATTTGGTAGGTGGCTTCCCTATGTTAACCAAAACCGATGTACATACTTATTTCGGTGGTATGATGCCACTGTTGGCCGCCATATTGAATTTTCCAAACATCACTAATTCTCCAAATTCCCGTGTAGGTAGAAGGATGAAATTTGGCAGGGTCATTCCTTACAGCTTACTTACAAAAGTTAAGCAGGTTTCATTTCGAAATTCTACACGTAACGGTCATAACAATCAACAGCGTCCGCCATCTTGAACTTTCTTATTCATGGCCCCATCTTCACGAAATTTGGTAGGCGGCTTCCCTGCGTTAACCGAAACCAATGTACGTACTTATTTCGGTGGTGTGACGCCACTGTCAGCTGTCATATTGAACTTTCCAACGTCACTAATTCTCCAACTTCCCGTGTAGGTAGAAGGTTGGAATTTGGTACTTTTTTCGGTGATATGATGCCACTGTCGGCCGTCATATTGAACTTTTCAATGGTCTTTGTTACTTATGGGCCCATCTTCAAGAAATTTGGTACACGGGTTCCCAACGCTAACTGAATCCTACTTACGTACATATATACGTCCATAGCCTGCAGCTCGATCACCGTGTGAGGCGGCGTTGGGTCCCCCATCCCAACGCCTCCCACGTTGTTGGCTGCCTGCCTATATAAGGCCGTCTGTCGCTCCAGTCTCTACATTCCCTTCCTTGCTTCGCCACGGTATTCACGTCTCCCTGCTGATAACTACAGCCTTTTTATTTAATCCACGGCTTCTCCGCTGTTTTATTGTTCATTTATTACGATTATAGTTATTGTGTAGGTATTTTAGACTTACTTTACATTGTTCAGGTACCCATTTCCTTTATCATTCCAACCGTACCCCCTTTAACAGGTCTATCGAGGTGATTGCCATCGATCAAAGAACTGTCACTTACCAAGTGGTTTCCATGCCCGGAGATGGCACCTGCCTTTTCCATTCTCTTTGTTACATATTGCACGGCCATATCAGCTCACTCTTGATATCCGGAGGAACATTGTGTCTTATGTATTGAATGACTGGGACAGGTTCAAGGTGTGGACTGATGACGGTACAGGAGATAATTATACTACACAGGAGCACTAGAAGAGTGAAATGCTTAAGTGTACCGAAATGGCCAAATATTTCACACCTTTGGACAACCGCCAATGCCTCTTAAACATCTTAGATTCACGGGTGACGATTTCAGTAGTGGACACTTTGATGTTTAGAAATGTTTAAACTCTCAAAAGCTGGATGTGAAGTTATCAATCAAACTGGTTGTATACTTACAACGCTTGACAGATGCCGAATGTCTCTTCAACACAAGTCCTACAAATACTGTCGTAATTGAAACAAACCATGAAACTCAAACCGATTATGACAGCAGCAATCCAAGCTGTGAGATATTGAAACAAGATTACTGTTCACATGGCCAACTGTACGTTGCATGCTCAAGAGTAAGCTCAGCGCACAGCTACAGCTTGGTCATATTACAACTGGAGGGCCGAACTGACAACATGGCATACAAAGAGATCCTTAACAAATAATTATTGGTATATTTTCCCTCAGTTTTAAAAAGGTTTAATTGTCGTCTTAATAAAAATTTTAAGGCAGTACTTTGCCGCTGCGAAGCGCGGGTATTTTGCTAGTCAGACCATAAAAAATACTTCCAGCTGATGTCAGAGTCCCCCATGTGCCTTCTGGCAAACTCTAACCGAAATGCCATGTGATTGTTTTAACAGTGGTTTTCTACTTTCCACTCTCTTCCCTTATAAAGCTGAAACTGGCTTGTAACTTTTCAGAGTTCTCAGAGGTCTCTTTCTTGTCCCCCTCACTTGTTCAGTTTTAGGGGACGGCCTGCTCTAGCAGATTTACAGCTCCGCCATACTCTTTGCATTTCTTAATGGCTGATTTCACTGGACTCCAAAGATTATTCACTGAAGGGTTTCTTGTCTCCGTCCTCTGACTTGAGCTTTTCAATCACCTTTTCATGGAGTTACTCGGGACTGTCCTTTTGTCTTCATTGTGCAAGTGAGACCACCATACTGACTCACCACAAGTTGGACCTTCCAGCTAAGGAGCATTTAGACGACAATCAATTAATCTCCATTGAACTAACGATGGGCTGCAGCAGTGATGATTTGGGGATGTCATATGAAAGGGGGGGAATACTCAATGCGATCAATTTGTTTGTGCTTTATATTTGTAATTAATTCAGACTGCTTTGCAGAGATCTGTTTTCACTTTGACATGAAGGAGTCTTTTGCTGTCGATCAGTGTTAACAAAGCCAAATGAAATCCACTGTGATTCAATGTTGTATAACGGCAGAATGAGACAACTTCCAAGGGAGTAAATTCATTTTATAAGCCCCGTAAAACGATAAAGGTTGTAAAATTTAGAGAAACAAATATAAAACAAAACGAATATAATAACAAATCATTTCCTGCTCATTAGGCATTGTGCCTTTTGTAAACCACTGGGATAAAGAACTTTTCAAAATAAAACATTTAAGGCAAAGCAACATGCAGAGAGACAGTGAAAATGAACAGTGCTCGTTATATATGGAACATTTCTGGAGAGATGTATGGCTCCTGTCATAAATATCATTACATTTAAAAAAAATACTTTAAAATAAATCAACATATAGACACAACTAAAATATAATAATAACGATCAATCTGTTAGGCTACGTAGCGCATTTTGGGGGTGAAGTAGAGTGTCTTCCATAAATATCGGCAAATTAAAAATCATTTTTTAAATGCATTTTGAAATGAATCAACATATAGAGATAAACAGTTTATAATAAACATGCTCAATCAGACAGCCAGCGTTCATCAGGTATAATACACTTTTGGGAGAACTACAGGGTCTTTCATAAATACCACCAGATTAAAGTGCGTTTAAACTAAAATAAATATTGTAAAAGAAGCTATAATAGAGTGAGAACTGAAATATAATAAAAATAATCAATCATCCATCCAGTGTTCATTATGGCACGACAGTTTCCTGTTGAATATTAAATCAAAGAGTTAGTAAAGTGAAATATCTTGCATTTCAAAAGACGCTTTAGTTTAGGCATGGAGTTTGAGCAGCTGTTAAGTGTCTCGGTGTTGTAAAACACATTGCAAGCCTCATTTATGTGATATAAAACAACGGAAATTTACAGATCTAAAGAGTCTTATCATTTTATTGAGAATTTATTACCGTTAATAGCATAGTGTTAAGTGTGGTGTCATCGCGTGCATACACATAGGAGGCAGCCTAAGGACTCTGGTGATGGTGATCACCTGCCAAACCAGGGCTTGGCGCTGTGGACTGTTCCTCCCTCTGCCAAAATAAAAGATTGAGAGGCCGCTCCACCGCTGACGTCACTTCTGTTTTACGCCCTCCTGGACCTGGCCCTTCCTGCCTGGTCACCACATAACCTGGAAACAGCCATGTTGGTCTCAGTTTGTTTTGGAGCTCTCTGCAGCTTGTTACGTGTATCTTTGTGTTTTCAGTTCTTCTAATTATATGGGGAGTCTGAGTGTCTGGGCTTGCGAGTGTAAACCAACATCCAGGCCTTTAATGGCCTCTTAGGCATAGCCATCAGCAGAGTGTGTGTTTGCGGAGAGAGCGTCGACCTTGTCGAGAGGTTTACTTACCTGGGCAGTGACATGCATGTCTCTGGTGACTCTTCCTGTGAAGTCAGTAGACGGACTGGGATAGCATGGGTGGGGGGGGGGGGGTTCATGATGTTGCTGGAAAGGTGAGGGTGGGACTGGGCTGCATGTCTGCCTGGGTTTGCTGTTTCATCATGTAGGGGAGATGTGCCAGTGCACGCTCCCTGACCTGACCTGACCTGACCAAGGTAGTGTCCACTCTCTTTAATGTTGTTGTGTGTCTCCTCTTTACTGTGGTTAATAACTGATTTATACTACTTACCTAAATTGTGACAAAAATAAAATGAATCAGTCGTTACTTCATATAGATATATCCTGCCTTGCAAAGTGAGAACTAGATCAGAACGCTTTGTTAAAAAAATTAAACATATTATGCAAAAATAGAACACAAAAAGGAAACAGAATACAAATCTAAATCATCACCTATCCTGTACCTGTTTATTTATTTAAAGAGCTTCTGTATAAAGCCAAATTTCCAATAAAGTTTTACAAATAGTATGTCTATCTAGGACATGACACATCATACTTAGGGAGCACTAAACTCAAGGCACTCGATGAAGCACATTTCACAATGATTTGATATTCACACATAGTAACGAACAAATCCATTAAGTCCATCTTTATATTATTCATATATTGCTTTTCTTTACCAGCACTAGAGGGAACCTCTTAACACGTTCAAACCCAGGATGTGCACCAAGGGGTGGCTGCAGTGCCCTGTCCTCCTCAATGGCCCAGGTGCCCATTCCTTCCATTAGGCATGTGGCTAAGCAACTAGAATTAACGGGGCCTGGCAAAGCTAGGAGGGCAACTGTTTTCTATCCCATATCATAATAAAGTATGGTCTTCAACAGGGGCGTCACTGTCTTTTTTAAGATGGACACCACAAATGGAACTCCCAGAGCAGAAGTGAAGCAGCATCTTCTGTAGATAAGCGCGCCCATCGAAGTGACAGGCTTTAATGGATGACTATGAACTAAACTGTTGTGACAGAACCACTAGGGGCATGCCAGCCACCCAACCCGACACAGACAGACACGGGAGGCACACTTATAAAACACGAGTGCTTTTATTTTTTTTTCACTCGTGGAGAACATCTTCCCTGTTCCCACGAGCCCACAACTCAGTCCAAACACAATCACTGTATTCCTCTTTTCCTTCTCTTTCTCTCTATTCTCCTCCACTTCTCCTTGGCAAGCTTCGTCCACCTTCTACCCGACTCTGTCTTCTGGCCCCTTATATAAGGTGCTCGTTGCCCCACTTCTGGTAGCACTTCCGGGTGTGGTGGAAGAACCGTCCACATGGACTCAGGAACAGCTGCAGCACCCCCGGATCCCAACAGGACTGTAGACAACTTTATCTCCCATGAAGCCCTGCGGGAGTCCTAGGCACTGTTGCAACTCATGGGGGCTGCCAGCTAGCATCCCGGGAGGAGGTAACGCTCTGACCAGGCTTGCTCCCCCAATCCTTCCAGCAAAGATGTGTCCCGGCTGGGTAAGAATCCCAGCCCTCTGTGACACTGTCTATGTTAAGCAGTACAACAAAATGGTGCATGATTGTTGGTCAGTGAGCCTTCAAAAATGTAATCTGTAACCCCTTCATGAAGGAAACTGCCAAGAGTTGATACTAAATACACTTCATTAGTTATTGTTATAAATTTAAAGTTTATAAAAGCACAAATAAAAATAGGCATTAATTTGCGTTCTGAACTAAACCATAACAAACTCTATCTTGTAAAGCGCCCCTTCTCTCCTTCGTGAGCCACTGCCCACCAAAAGGTCTGTGCACGTCACTAGAGGATTAGAGAGGACTGCTGGAAAGAGCACATGCAATCAGCCTGGAGGTCCCACTTCATGACGTACTGCTTTACAGAGTGTCTCGAGACGGGGACAAACCAGGACAAGAAAAAAACAAAGACAATAGCGTAACGTAATAAGCTGGCAGAGGAACTGAAGAGGAACTTATTCATAATGTTAGGCGTCAGCTTCCTTTACCTCCTCCGTGAATTCCTCTTGTGAGATAGTGTGATTAATGTAAACAGCAATGAAGTGGCGTTGTCTGCTTTTGGTTGTCATTTGAACGTGCAGGCCATGCTGTCTGGGTACATTTACCAGATGTAGAAATGTTTGTTCTCTGAACTCATCTGTGGGTGATTGAAAATGCTGAAATAATTAGAAAGCATTAGGATAAGAAAAACGAAGCAGCATGGTGCAGAAGGAAGGAAAAATAAGAGCAGTCTGGGATGGTGTGAGTAAAAGTCAAAGTAAACGATGTATCAAGTTACAGGAATATTGAGCGCTCTGAGAGGATCCTACAAAGAAATGAACCTAATGATGGCTATGGCTTCAGTGTCCAGCTTTAGTGGAATGGTGGGGTGGAGATTAGCACTAGGGGCTCATAGCTCCAGAGGCCTACCTGATCATTTTGTGCTTCCTCTCCATTTCCATGTTAGTTTTTGTATGCGCTCTTCAGTTTTCCACCCATGTTAGGATGACAGTTGATTAGAGGCCCCTCATGAGTGGTGGTCAGTGTGGTGCTCTGGCCAGGAAGGCTTCTGAGTCCTGCAGCCCTGTTCTGGACTAATGGAGTCGAAAAATGGATGGAGTGATGACAAGCAAAGCTTATCAGTCTGAGGAGTAAATATTCTTTATGCCTCATTATCCCAGCACTAAGGAAGACATCATTTCAGCTGCCAGGATGACATTTTTGCATTCTTTTTTTGTGCAAATATTTCTGACAGCCATCATTACCCAGCTATGCCTGCTGTTCTTATCTCACCACCTTTGAGCAGTGGACATGCTTGTTTTCCCACTGATGTTGATTTTGTTCACCGGGTACTTCTGTATGTTTGTGTGTGTGTGTTCATGTCAGCCTGCCAATGTCTACATATGCTCCTTTTGAATTGCATCACTTTCCCTGGAGCTCCTATTCTCTTTTCTTTTAATTTAAGCAAAGTATACAGATCAAAAGCTGGGAAGTGTCACACTAAAACAAATAAACATAAAGTGAAAAAAAATTTAAAAGGAACAACATTTAAAATCGACTCTCTCTATATAAAATCCTAAGCCTAAAAGTGCAATGATTTTATGTACCGTTTTAATGTCAATTTTTTGTCACGCTTTAAATCGGGCTTATTTTTAAACCTAGACATATATGTTTGGTATCATTCTTTTCAGAATTTATCGAACTTTACTGTGATGTTGTCAGATTTTCAGATTCTTATTCCTTTTTCAAATTATAAACTAAAAAATATCAAGAACTGACGTCCCACGAGACAAGACTTTATGCCAAGAGATTTAACCATGCCCGGGACTGGAAATAAAAGACAAAGAGTAGGACAGCTGCTGTACAGGCTTTTAAATGTTCAAAAGCAGCAATAGATGCAGATCATGCGGCACGGCAGCAGCAGCAAGCCAGCAGCTGATCAAGCAAAGAGGAGGTAAAAAAAAAAAACTAACTGTATTTGTTTCCCATTGTATCACTGTTTAAGAGGGGGTTTCGGAGGAGCGACCGCGTCTCCTTGGTGTGTGTTCAGCCCCCCTCTTCACAAAGCGAGCGGCAGGACCAGGCCAAGGGGATGCCCATGTAACACCTGGCTGCGACACATAGATGGTCATTTCTGGGGTGACCGTGTGTCTGCCTGTGGAGTTGTCAACCAGGATCCTAAGCTGTTTCGTCGTACGGTTGGTGCACAACGTGCTGTACCAGTGCATGCTCCCCAACCTTACCTTATACCTCACTGAAAAAATGCTGTATGCCTCCTGAAATGTGATGAAATGAAAAGCAATTGTCCCCTGAATACCTGCATGCCTTTGACATGTCATTGAGTGAAGCAAAGCAAGTGTGAAAACAGGACACGTATTGCTTATACTACAAAGATATTCTACAATGACCCGGACACATTTGTTGGTACGTAATAAGTAATAAGCAATTCGATTTGAGTGATTTTCAAACTGTTTTTTTCTTTAATTCATATCACACATGTCTCCTATTGTACAATCAGTCATTTGGCCTATTTAAATGGAGTAAAGTAGTTACCCTTCTGTTTAGTGTCATTGTGTGTCCCACACTGATCATGGACCATTAAAAGCAAAGGAGAGAGTTGTCTGTGGAGATCAGAAAGAAGAGATAGACAAGAACGTTAAAGGCAAAGGCTAGAAGACCATCTCCAAGTTGCAAGTATTATTAAGAAGTTTGAGGTCCACGGGACTGTAGCCAACCTCTCTGGATGTGTTTGCAAGAGGAAAATTGACCCCATGATTGGCAAAAGGATATTGGGCAAAAAGCCATGGACAACTACCAAAGAGGAACAAGCTAAACTCCAAGGTCAAGGTCCATCAGTATCTGATCGTACCATCCATTGCTTTTTGAGTGACAGTGGGCTCAATGGAAGAAGACCCAGGAAGTCTGCACCGTTGAAAGAAAAACATTAAAAAGCCAGACTCACATTTTCTAAAATGCACATTGACAAGCCATAATGCTCATAGGAGAATGTCCTTTAGACAGATGAAACAAAACTAGAGCTTTTGGCAAGTCTGCAGATGAAAAAAATGAAGCTGTCAAAGAAAGGAACACCATACCTACTGTAAAACATGTTATGGAGCTGCTTTGCTGCGTCTGGCATGGGGTGTCTTGAGTTTGTAGTGGGAACAATGAAACCTCAAGATCATCAAGACATTCTGGAGCATAACGTACTGCCCAGTGTCAGAAAGCTCTGTCTCAGTTGCAAGCCATGGATCCTCCAACAGGATAATAAGCCAAAACACAACGAGAAGCACCCAAGAATGGCTAAGAACAGAACATTGGACTATTGTGCCTTCAATGAGTCTTGATTTAAATCCCATTGAACATCTTTGGAAAGAACTGAAACCTGCAGTCTGGAGAAGGCTCCCTTCAAACCTGACACATAGCTGGAACAGAGTGGCCAAGTGATGTGTGGACAGGTGAAGACGTCTGACCGAGGGCTCCAGGAATCGCTTGTTTGCACTGAGTGCCTCTAAAGGTTGTGCAACAAAATACTGGGTTAAGGGTCTCATCATGTTTGTCCACCCCATTTTCATTTGTGTGTTATCATTTGAAATATCATATATACTCGTGTTTAAGAAATTGGTAACTACGGTGCTGCAACAAAATTTGATGTGTCTGAGAAACTGTGAGATTGGAGGAGGCAAGAAGATGTAAAAAAAAAAAAATGAAGTGTCATATTTTTGAACAGGCGTATAAGTTGGTGTCTGATTTTTATGATCGATTTTTCAGGTTTCAAAACCCGACTTATACGTGAGTATATATGGTATTCCATTGGATCGAAACGCTAAAGCAAATTCTGATTGTTCTTAAATATGGAATAAACAATGATGGGTGTCGATTACTTTTAAGTTAATTCGGAGACAATTGTAGGTTCTTCTTTTTTCATGAACAAGTACCAACGTATTTCTTCATGTCAGTCCAAGACAGAAGGCAGCTGGGTGCCAGTAATGCGCTGTGCCTCCTTCACCACCCTCTGCAGTGCTTGGCATTCTTCAGCTGAGCAGATGCCATACCAGGGTGTGGTGCATCCAGGATGTGTGAGCTCCACCGTGCAGACATCTGAGGAGGGAGTGGTGCTGGTGAGCCTTTTTGATGAAAGGTGAAATGTGTTGCACCAGTGATGGTCATTACCAGGAATCTGAAGCTGTTCGCTCTTCCGACAGCATCTCTTCTGGTGGAGATGGCAGTGTGTTTTATGAAGTCAATGACCAGCTCCTTTTTTTGATGACGTTTATGGTGAGGTTGGTTAAGCCTATGATGGTGGTGCTATGATGGAGTTGGGGCTCTGTTTGGCTCAACAGTCACAGGTAAACAAGGAATGCAGCATAATACCTTGTGATCATGTGCTCTGTGAAGGGCGCTGTATAAAATTAACATTAAGTGACATTAAATTCTTCATAGTGTCTTAGAGGGAACATTCACAAGTGCCATCTAAAACCTCTGTTGGTCATTCTCACTGTTGTATTAGACAAGAACTGTCACCTGAAAGTGCTAGAGTGAGCAACTAAAATTCCCATGAGTTACTAGGACAGCCTTCTGCTAATTCATAAATGCTCTTCACGTGAAGAAGGACACTCTGTCAGTCAGATAAACACAGAGCACTGCTTGATGCTCAGAACAGTTTCTCATAAAAATGGATCCTAACTTTCACTTCGAAGTGTTCTAGTTAAACATATAAATAAACAAAAAACAGTCGGCCAAGTGAACCTGAAATGTTCCTGCGCCTGCCAGAAAACCAGAAGTTGCCCACGTACTGCATGGAACATGCTGTCTGTCTTCAGAACATAAGGGAAGTTAAAAATAAAGAAGAGGGGCCGCTGGAGCTCAACCCAGCTGGCTCGGTCGGCCGCTGGAGCCGATTTGAATATGGAAAAAGTGCTTCAGAAAATTGACAATACAAAAAATGAAGCCTGGAAATGCCGATCAGTCTGTGGAGGTCTTCTCAGATTGTTTTACCAACCACTTAGCCTTTTCTATTTTTCCTGTTAGAGGGTCACCTGCATATTTTATGGAGCTTGAACTCACTGTGGACCTCACTTATCAGATCTACTGAATATGAAGAATGTGCTCTGGAACATCTTTTCTTGGGTGAGAAACTGTAATTTAGTGCAAACAAATGCTAGGAGTACTCCTGTTTCATAAGAATCACACTTCAGCTTTACAGTTCACTCCATTAGAAACTGGGAAGTAAGCCCTTGAACACAATCTCCAAACATTTCACAGCACTTCTCATTTCCTAGATCAGTGACTTGGGATGTGGGGCCTGGCATCTGTACAATACAATGCAATACAATTTATTTCTGTATAGCCCAAAATCACGCAAGGAGTGCCGCAATGGGCTTTAACAGGCCCTGACTTTTGACAGCCCCCCAGCCTTGAGTCTCTAAGAAGACAAGGAACCCCCCCCCCCAAAAAAAAAATGGAAGGAAGGCAAAGAGAGACCCCTTTCCAGGTAGGTTGGGCATGCGGTGGGTGTCAAAAAAAGGGGGTCAATACAATACCCAGAACAGAACACAAGTAATCCTCAATACAATACAATAGTGCAATAGAAATATTACAAATGCAGAGCAGAATTCAACAGTAGATGATATCCCATAATACGATTTGGATTGCCAATCCACAGCTGAGTCAGCACTGGGCCAGCCAATCCGATGAAAGGACCCTTCTACCTGACAATTCCTGTGATCCTCCATCAGAGATGATTTTACCTTAGGCAGGCAGAACAACTTGGCAGGTGGGCAGTGGTACCAAGTGCGAGGCAACACCAGCCTCTGACAGGATGCCAGTTCATATCTCTATTGACAACATGCTGCCTCCCATCCACAGCCAGCTTCCATAAACCCTGTGTGTCATATCTTCCTCTGAACTCCAAAGCTTCCTTCCTGCGCCCTGCACAAGACTGGCTGTCATCCAAATCTGAATGAAACCCAAGATAAGAATATGGAGAGTTTCCTCTGTGTGCTCGCTTTTCTGGTGTGTGTTTGGCACGGTATCGCAGGGTGTGGCACAACCGTCAGTGAGGTGGAATTCTGTAGAAAGCCATTGAGAACTCGACAAACGAACGCTGAGCCCTGGCCTTCATTTGGATCATGATACGCGTTGGCTCAATTTAGCAAACTTTTCTTTTGGTGGAGACTGTCTGACCATTTTCTGTCAATGAACTGAGCTTGTTCTTGTGCTTTTTGGCTTGTTGTTCATCTTTTGGTGAAGAGTGAAAGATACAATTACATGACATTTCTGTGGATTTGCCCTGGAACTACTTAAGATACTGCCATGGACTGACTGTCATCTCAGCTCTTCCCTTGTCTGGCCAGGAAACTAATACAATAGATGGTCAGTGAGTGAGGCAGTGGTGGGATTGACTTTGGTCTCAGTCCGTGCCCAGGCCAACGCTGAAATCAAGAAAGATTGTCAAAAATGTTCATTCACAGTTTTTCCACTTTTCTTGATATAATAAAAAGTTCTGATTAGAATTCTGAAAAAGAATTCAACTGTCTGTCCAGGAATCTGTATTGTTAATACCTTTTGAACGGGACGGACTGTATCCGATGCTAATGTGCTGAGCTGATTAGATTTTGGACATTTTCTGTTGCTATCTTCCATGGGCTGATATATAAACTCACTTAAACATAGAGCAAAAATTAATTTTTCATACCTATCACATTGTAAAAAATTGATGATGACTTCTTATAGACACCAGGGATGGTTTAAAGGGTTCTTACCTGGCCAGGAGGCCAGTGTAACGGAAAGACAGAGAGAGACTAAGCACATGAAGTATTTGTTCCCCTGGTAGAATAGGTGGCAGATATCCTGAACCACATGCCTGCATGGATACCTGCAGGGCAGGATGGGAATTGCAGTCCTGTGAGACAGCACTGTTGTGGTCCAAGGGTGCTGCCAGGGAGAGCTGAAGGAACTGATTGTTCCTACTTTAAAGAACTTCTGTCTGACCCAGAAGTGCCTCCTGGATGTAAGAAGTTGGAAGAGAGTGGATGAGACTACGTGGGAGGTGTGGAAGGAGACAAGAAGATTTTGTTTTGTGGAGAGGATTTGGAGGTGTTGTAAACTAAAACAAAAATATCTTCTGTTGAACCCAGGACTGTGTTGTGGAGTTGTGTTTGGGGTGCTACTACACCCCCTGCTGGTCACATGGAGAAATCAACATAATTATACACAAATACAATTTAACTGTTTATTTTGCAGCTTTCTCCAGCATGTTATCAGACTTAAAATATTTTAGTTAATTAGGATGAGATGGCAAGAAAGTACTGGAACGAGCACTATCATGAGGAACTGTTCATACCAAGATGGCTGAGACAGACCAGGGTGTTCCCCATCTCAGCCAGGAGGTTGGTATGGGATGCCAGTGTGGCGAGAGAAACAGATGAACTAATATCCCAACTTACTTGGCCGGGAGGCCAGTATAACGGATGGACTGCATAAATGGTGGAACACCCTGACCTGGGAAAAGGAAGACTGAAACAAGTAAGGGCCATGTGCACGTTGTACCCCAGAGTGCTTTTAGAAAGCCTAATTTGGGTTCCCACAGGGCTGCATGGGAGTTGTGGTTCCATAAAGCTACCCTGTTGGGTTCCATGATTGCTGCCAGGGAGAGCTGTTGGAAAGACTGTCCTAGTGTGGTTCTGCCTGACCCAGGGCATGCTTCCTGAAGACAATGGTTTGGCACTGGAAATACTACTGGGCATGGTTTAAAACAGAGATGGAGCTGGGATATACATAGAGAGAGAGAGATAGTGTATGTGGACAGGAGGTTTAGTGTTTCTTTGACCAAATATGATCAAAGTTACTTTGACTTAGATATAATTGTTGGTGCTAGATATGGTAATTCTGACATCTCAGAGACAGCTGTCCTCTGGGAATTTTCACATACTATAGAGTTTACAAAGAATGGTGCAATGAAGGGCAAAACATTCATTAAGTGGAGGATTCTTATGAGAGAAATGGCAGGAGGTGAATGGTCAGAATTTAACAGAAAGTCCAGCAAAACAGGGAACGGCTCATTTCGGATGAATCACGTAACAGCTCATGTCGACAGTAGTATTGGACATGGGCTACAGCAACAGATGACCACAAAAGATCTATCTATCTATCTATCTATCTATCTATCTATCTATCTATCTATCT
>JANRMT010062840.1:2937529-2958531 GCA_026402145.1 Polypterus bichir lapradei | reverse complement strand
TTGCACTGATACGAAATAGCTGTGTGTGTATATATGTAGATATGTATGTATATGTATATATATGTTTATATATGTGTGTGTGTATGTATATATATGTATTTGTGTGTATATATGTGTGTGTATGTATATATGTGTGTGTGTATATATATGTGTATATGTATAGATATGTATATATATATGTTTATGTGTGTGTGTGTAAATATATATATATATTTATATATATATATATATATATATATATATATATATATATATATATGACAGCAACACTCATCACTCACAACAGTGACAAAACAATTACATTGACAATCATGTTACGTTATTTTCAAAATGTTTCCTTTTCTTTTTCATTGCTTCTTTAACACACTACTTCTCCGCTGCGAAGCGCGGGTATTTTGCTAGTTGATTATAATTAGTAGTAGATAACATTCCATACAATCAAGTCATACTTAACAGAGCAAAGCAAAGCAAAGTTCAACCCTCACACAAGAGAAAGGGAGGGAAGCCAGCAACCAAAGCTACTCTCTATAGGAACAAGAAATGAAGAATATCCTTTTCCCTGAAGTGGAAGCTAATTTTAGAATCTTATTGATTAGAACCTACCATATTTTTTAAAAAGTTTTGAACAGATCCTCTAAGTGATTTTTTTTTTCCAATTTCAAGTAACCAATTGTATCTCAAATGTTGAAGCCCCCAAGTGTGTCATCACGCGCATAAGAGATAGTACTTTATCTGTCCCAGAAGGGAAATTTAGCTCAATCAATATCATAACAAGATTATATCCATGTCACTGAATATCCCTTGGAATCCAGTTAAATCAATCGTTAAAAGTACGGCACAACTGTGAATCTGCCTACAAAATCTGAATGATTGTGCAAGAAGGAGATGAGTGAGGAAGACCACCAAGAGACATCCGATAGCTCTGAAGGAGTGACAAGTTGTAATGATTGAAGAGACTGTGCAGACAACTGTTGCTTAACCAGTTGCAGCTTCATGGGAGGGTCTATGGTATGAAAAGCACACATTAAACCTTGTCCCGAGTTTGCCAGTAGGCAGATGGGTGACTCCGATGTTAGTTGGAAGAACGTTGTATTGTCTGATGAGACCTTGCAACACTTGAACATAACACAATACCAAAAACACACCATCCTGTCCATGAAGCATGGAGGTGGCAGCATCAGCAGGGCTGGGAATGCTTGTGAGGATGGAGGAAAAACTGAATAAGGAGAATCCTTGAAGAAAACCTGACGCAGTCTGCAAGAAACCCGCATCTTAGGAGAAGATTTGTTTTCTGACAAGACCACAACCCCAAGCATGACGACAAAGCTACAGAGGAACGGCTTGAAAAACAGCATTAATGTCCTGGAGGGGCTGAGTCAGAGTCCAGATCTCAATCCCACTGAGGATTTGTGGGTGGACTTGACAAAGGCTGTTCTCTCACAATCGCCTTGCAAGCTAACAGAGCTTGAGCAGCTTTGTAAAGAAGAATGGGGAGAAAGTGGAAAGTCCAGACGAGCAAAGCTGACGGAGACCTGAGCACACAGATTTGAGGCTGTCATGGCCGCCAAAGGCGCATCTACTAAATACTGACATGAACGGTGATTGATTATTTTGTGCTTTATCTTAATTAATTTGGGCCACATTGCAGGGATCTGTTTTCACTTTGACTTTAAAGAGTCTTTTTCTGCTTGTTAATGTGAAAAAATGAAATGAAATCCACTGGGATTCAATGTAGTATAATAATAAAAAGTGAAAACGTCCAAGGGGCGAAAACTTTTATTGGCTAAGTTAAAAAAAACTCCAACTGCTTGTGTATCAAGTGGAAAAATGGCCAACAGCAGCAGCGGCCTTTTCACATGTGCGTGTTTACGGGTCAGCTTCTGAGACGTGCACAGTTGCTATATGTGTGTTTGTGTGTGTACACAATGGCGTAAGGGTAGTTTCACATACTGTATTTACTCTATGCTCAGCAGCATAATGGCAGGTGTGTATAGTGAACATGTTATTGCACGTACATTGTGTGTGCAGCAGCATGGAAGTGAATGGAAGCGTTTCTTTGTGCCGAGGGTGTGGATCTCTGATCTTGATTTGGTATGGATTTATAGGGTCAGTACTGCCACACGTAAAGAGAACAGTGCCAGTCAGCATGCACCACATTTGCTGTTCTACATTGCCATCATTATGTACCTTAGCGAGAAAAACGCTATATAAATGTAAAGAATTATTATTATGAACAAGGAGGCTTGGCCCCCTGCTCGCTTTGCTCGCCAGCCCCCCTGGCCTGTGTTACGCGCCAGCCAATTCACATCTCTGCCGCTTTTGTTGTGAAGAAGGGGGCTAAACACACCCCTAGAAGACGCGGTCGCTCCTCTGAAACCCCCTCTTAAATGGCGATATAGTAGGAAACCAATACAGTTTTATTTTTTACCTCCTCTTTGCTTGATCAGCTGCTGCTGTGCTGCATGATCTGCATCTCGCGTGGCGCTTCAAACATTTAAAAGCCTGTTGTCTCACATGCTTTGTCTCTCTTCTCCTCCGGACATCGTCTGCATATTTCTGTCATATCTCCTATGTCCATATATTTGATCTCTTTTTGCTTTTACCTTTTCATCAATATCGCATTGAATTTGGATTCCGTATTTAGAATTACATCGTGACAACGCAACGTATAACTGCCCGTGAGTGAATATCGTTTGTTTCTTTCTTGAAGAAAGAAAATTAAACGTGTGTGTTTTGGGGCTTCTGTGTTTCCTGTGTCTGCCTCTGATCCAGGCATCTTCCACAAGGCCTTAATCATTGCGCTGATATTTCAAAATGAACTTAGTAAGTACATCACATGGAAGCATTGAATTGCCAGATGGCAGTGGGTGGAGAAGACCCCCGCCAGAGGTGCTTCTAAGCCCTCCGTGGTAGAAGGAGCCTGTGGCTAAAAGTGCTCCATAGTGGCCTTATTTCAGGTATGGAAGGGGTGCTGTGCTTATTACTGGTGCGTGTTTAGTTTTATTATGAGGCTTTCACTCAGATTCACATTTCTGGTCTCCTGTGAGAGCCCCCAAGTTTAAAGTGGCACACTCATCACCTCAATGTCAGATTTGGTCATGTTCTGGCACTAGAATGGCCAGCATACAAATCTCTGAGTATGACTGTTTGGAGGAGCTTGCGACAGTGTCTGCGGGCAAGTTCCTTACTCGGCGTATTCCCGGTAATGCTCTGACGACACGTGTGTGATGTAATATGCCACACATCAGAGTCATGTCTAGCCCCTTCTCAATGGACCTGCTTACCTAAGTGTCGCTGGTCGCAGTTTTCTTCAATCCCGACAACTTGCTAGGATGTCCAAGTGCTATGCTGTTGAAAATTTTCTAGCTGAAGTAAACGTGCTGCCAGACAGCCGGCGCACACGTCAGTGTGGGCCCGGGTGTCAATGAGATGTGCTGCAAAGGTCAGAGAGCTTTCATGTTCTAGGTGATAATGTGCTCATCGTCTTCAAGCAGAGCGTTGCATATTTGGCACGTTGTAAGGAATGGGCACCTTCTCCTAGGCCACCTGACATGCAGGAGAGACTCTGGCTGCTGCTCATCGCAGTACACCGAGTACCCCATGCTTCAGCAGAACGAGGGAGCAAATGTCATGTTCTTACATGGTGTCTTTTCTTTGCCCCTTCGGACTGGCGTCTGGCATGGGCTTTATCACCTGTGCGCTTTGTTTTTCTGTACACCTGCGCTGCATTGTGTGCTGGATTAGCATTCACTGGTATAAATTAAGAGAAGTCAGATGAACGGATTATGTGCACAATGCAGGAGTGCTGCACGTTTTATGAGATATCCTGTGAGGATGGCAATGTAGCCAACTAGCTACTAGAAGATTACAGATTCATATCCCTCTTTCTTTGTGACCTCGTCCAGGTCACTTTAATCTACTCTAGGAAGAACCAAATCTTCTTGAAAAACATTACCCCAAAAGCTGCTATAGAAAATAAAACGGGCCTAAAGATAAGATAAGCCTTCTGAGCAAACCAGTCAAAATATACAGTACAATAACAGAGGTAACAACCTGCTTGGCTTGCCACCTGGTTTATCAGAAAGCAAGTGGCAACGTGAATGTGTTTATGGTGTCCGATGATTGCCAGTTGTGTCAACACCACGCGCACAGGATGCTGGCTTCCCATTGGGATTAGTTAAAGCTGAGAGGATGGAAATGAAAAACTTCCTCCGTAACGGCCCTTGTCTGCTTACTTCTGAGAATCCCTGCTGCTCGGCTCGGCTTACTTCCTGACGCACTGTTTGCTCATCTAATTATAAGTTGCAGAAGCGCCCAGACTCTTCACCAGGCTTCCGTTTCGGCTCTCTTTTTGGTTTCCTTATTATCAGGTTTCCTCTGCCCACTGGCTCATCAGTGGAGTGTCAGTGAGAGGCTGTAGTCGTACTGTGCTTGTGTTTTGTGATTTTTTGCACAGCCACAGCCGGGGAGGAGTGAGAGGGCAAAAATGAATATCTGGTTGCTGTGTGAATCTCGTCATCAGCACAAACACGCAAGGAAGACCTCAGGAAATGCGAGCACGTTGACCAAAATTTTGAAACAATCTTCCATATTTCCATGTGAGTGAGAGCCACAGTTATGCAATTGCAATTGGTCAGTGCACAAAAGACATTATAATTACGTGTATAATACATGAATAGACTTGCACATCCATGCAGAAAAAAACTCTAAAACACAACAATCCCAAACGTATACTAGTAGAAAGTTATACGATTGTACCACCCTACCCTTGCCCAGAGGGGACTGGGCGGTCTCATGGTCTGGAATCCCTGCAGATTTTATTTTTTTTTCTCCAGCCGTCTGGAGTTTTTTTTTTGTTTTTTCTGTCCACCCTGGCCATCGGACCTTACTTATTCTATGTTAATTAATGCTGATTTATTTTATTTTCTTACTGTGTCTTTTATTTTTCTATTCTTCATTATGTAAAGCACTTTGAGCTACTTTTTGTATGAAAATGTGCTATATAAATAAATGTTGTTGTTGTACCCTGAACAGACATGCCAAAAACCAGACAGACAGACCTCAAAATAGCCAACAGAAACCAACAGAACATAAACCCCTAGCTACCCAGACAAGAATTACCAAAGGGATCCTGTCTACCTGGTAGGGTGGTTGACTCATGAAGCCAACATCCAAAATACAGAACACAAGAAATTCACAAAAGAGCTTCTCCCATTTGCCATCACTAACACTCTGCACTCCAGATTCAAAGTTCTCTGATCAAGGAATGACTTTTAAGCTCTGTCTCAGTCTCATAATTTGAGAAATTACCAGAATAGCTTCCAAGGTTAGGAACCCATGGCCTATCCTGCAGAGCTTCTTCTACTGATCTTATTTCTTCATGCATCCTTGAGCCTCAATACAAAGCCATACTAAATGGCATTTTTAAATGAAAACAATTTCCATTCATGCTGGTATTTAGCACCTTGTTTCTGAAAGTTGTCCAGCATTCAAATTGTTCAAAACGCAATTTAGATGCATAAAGTTAAGCAACACAACCAGCGTCATGGAAAGCAACTCCTCTCTGTCCAGTTTGATGAGTTTAACCCAATACAGACCACACTAAATCGGTCAACAACTTCCCTTTTCCTCTGGCCAGCATCTTTCAAATCCAATCTCTCGTTACAGCCCAAAGCCAGCAGGAGTCAATACAATACAATACACAGAACAGAACACAAGTAATCCTCAATACAATATAATAGTGCAATAGAAATATTACAAGTACAGAGCAGAGTTCAACAGTTGATGATATCACATAATACAATTTGGATTTGTTCAGAGTCCGGGAGACCTCGTCCATCCAGCTGCCTTCCCCCACTGGCCATTCCACAGCTGAGTGTTGGGTTCGAGAGGCTCCTAATTGGGAAGAGGGAGCATGGAGCATGGAGCAGGACCCACACCATCACAGGCGGTCCTGAATAGACTCCAGAGAGGAGTTACCCAGAGTCACAGCATGGCTTCCGGTCTGAGTGCTCCATAAATGACATCATCTTTCCCTTATGGCAGCTACAAGAGAAGAGTAGAGAGCACAGGATGCCTTTGAAACCTGCCTTTATTGATCTGCTCAAGACCTTCAACTCCGTCATTTGAGATGGTCTGCTAAAGATCCTTGGCAAGACAGGCTCCTTAGCCTGACCAAGTCCTTCCACACAGACATGAAGGGGGTGGTCCAGTTGAATGTTGTATCACCTAATGCCTTCAGCAGTGTGAACCAGTGTGAATCCTTGCTCCAGCCCTTTCCAGCCTCTTCTTTGCTTTGATACTAAGACATGTCTTCAAGCAATCGACTGAGGGGGCATATCTTTGCACAAGGTCTGACGGCAAGCTGTTCAGCCTTTTACATTCAGGAGGCCCCATGCTAGGTTTTGAATTTCTGTCTTGTTGAACGTTTCTTCTCCTGGGGCCTCATGCATAACACTGTGCATAGAATTCACACTAAAACATGGCATAAGGACAAAAGCGGAAATGTTTGTAAGCACAAAAAAATACAGATGCTTAAATCTGTGCGTTCGCCAACTTCCACGTTCTTCGGCTCCATAAATCCCGGTCAGCATGAAAAATAACGCACGCGCCTGCTTCCCCACTCCAACTCCTCCCAGAATTACGCCTCTTTGAATATGCAAATCAATATAAATGGCCCTTAAGCTCAGCCTTCTGTGAAAAGGCAATAGCAAAAGCACAGGGGGAAACAGAAGAATTTCCGCAAATACCAAGTGGAGGCAAGGAAAAACGTACAATTTGTTGGTTTAAACAGTGGTATAAACAACAAAAAGAAGTTGATCGAGTGACATAGAGTGTCGGAGAAACTCGAAAGCTCAAGTTCACAAAGTCGCACAGTGCCCAAAATAAAAAAGAAGTTGTCAGATATCAAAGTCACCGTGAAAAGGTGAGTCGTAGCCCACCATCTGAGTGTCATATGACACTTGATGGAGCACTTGATGGACTGATTGTGTTTATAGTTCTTGGGATGAAACTGTTTCTGAACTGCGAGGAAAGACTTTGAAGTGTTTGCCGTATGAGAGCAGTTCAATAGACAGCATGGCTGAGGCAGCGTATGCTTGATGCTGTATACCGATAATTCTCTTTCCGATCAGCTGCTGTACAGCTGTGATTCCACACTCAGATACAGTATAGTGATATAAATACTCCGAGTGGTGCTGTTAGAGTAATATGGAAAAAGATGATCCGCTGTGGCAACCCCTAACGGGAGCAGCTGAAAGAAGAAGGTGCAGCGAGAGTAACAACGCTAAAGCAGTTATGGTATTTAGAATAGTCTGACCATTCTATGGACCATTATATTGTTACAGATTAATTACAATCAGATGCCTTAAACTAATAAACAATATGCGGTTAATTTCAGTGTATTTATAAAGCCACGTCAGGGATGTGGATCTGAAAAAGAAAGGGAAACCACACTGGAACAATAGCACTGCTGTGACACAGGGTTCCAACAGTTTGCAAAACCGAGCGGAGAACTTGCGTATGCCAGGATTTTAGCTAGCGTGAAAATGTGCGTGGCTTTATGCTAAGTTTAGGTTTTCTACATCGTGATTTGAACGTGGAAATAGGAGTACGCAACATTTTTGTGCATACACACCGTTTATACAGACCCTTGTCATTTCTTTTCATTCTGATTGTCTTTTGTAGTCCTAGGAATGTCACAGAGAAGCCTTTCTAGGTCCCTCTGGCTCCCACAGAAGCTCGGTGGCTACCTTATTTAGCACAGTCAGCTAGTGTTGCTGCCCACTTGCTTCCTGGGTTTTTACTTCCTCCTCCAAATGGCTGCCTCTCCTTGAAAATCTTAACTTGGCACCCCCAGGTGGAGTGGTGGCTCTGTGGCTAAGGATCTGCCCTGGTATCTGGAAGGTTGCCGGTTCAAATCTTGTTACTCCCTGAAGGAATCCTACCCTGTTGGGCCCAGGTTGCTATACAATGTCTGACCCCCAAAGGCCACGTGAAAAGACAATTTCCCCTTTGGATTAACAAAGTGCATCCAAAAAAAAAATCAAGGTAATGGTGTCCTTTCCAGAATGTGAACTGTCTTGCCATAACTTTGCTCACACAGTACCTGCCACTGTTATGTCTGTCCGGGGATTTCTTCTTTTCTCCTTACAATATCTGCCAGTCCATCCTTCTTCTCTACCCCAACAGGGATAGGACTGGCACTGATCTTGACTGTTACTGGGTAGTCAGAACTCTTGATGTTGCCCTGTGGCTTGTGGTGTTGTTTGGTAAGTTAAGGACAACCAGGGAGGAAGCGCATCAGTTTTAAAATTGTAATTACAAAGAATGAATCAGTAGATGAATACTCCGGGTTATATGGTACATCATGTCTTTTAGTCCTATGATCACGCTGCTTTATTGTGTGCTAAGACGTCAAGTAGGCAGGACAAGAGATGAACACATAGATGGTACAAAAATGACAGTTGTGACATTCTGCAGGCTAGGGTGTAGCTCAATTTCGCCTCAAGGGAGGAAGAAGGACTTCAGACCATATAATTCCAAAATATATTTCGGCCATTTAAAAGACAACAAAATTACATGCTTTCCATGCTCAAGTCATTCTGAAAAATACGAAAACAGCGCAGCCATAAGCAGCCCACATCAGGTTTTATGGGACTTTGAAGCCTCCCAAAAGAAGGCCTGACCTCAGGATTTCTGAAACTGCCACTTTATTTTCTTATCAAAGGCGATGCAGTAGTTGGAGGGATCACTGCCGCTGCTTCATGGATGCAGTCCCCTGTGTTTGAACCCTGTGTCTGGTTACTGTCTGTGTGGAATATGCACATTCTCTTCATGTCTGTATAGATTTTCTTTGGATATTCTGGTTTTCCTCCCACATCCCCAAAGACACGCAGGCTTGGTTAACGGGTGACTTTAAAATGGCCCTGTCTGAAGGCACACTCATTGAACAAATTCTGAGCCTTGCCTGTCCATGCAGATACCTAAGGTACAATGGCGGCTCCACACACTTACTGGTATTCTGAGACTGGATGAAGACGGTGTTGGCAGGCGATTATGATTATTAGTGAATTAATTGGAGAAACTAGAGAAATAAATCCCTTAATGAATTGTGTCATAGCAGACACAAGTTGGCTGGCACCACATCCGGGGTGGATGGTTATACCTTTCCTGGCCAGGAGGCTATTATGAGGGAAGGACAGAGTAAGACTGCCTCCCAGGGCTATGTGTTCCCCCTGTTCCCCCTGGGAGTTGTAGTTTTGCTGGATATGCCTTGTGGCTGGGTGTAGGAATGACAGGTCAAGCAACAATAAAAAGCTGGGACACCAACCAGATTGGCCCGTTTAGTACAATTGACCAAACAATAGATCACACCTTGAGGCGGCAAAGGGAATGGCCACTTGGGCATAATAACAAAAAGAACAAACTCTCTTAAGCTGTCAAAAGTAGTGGTCCTTCCATGGAGCTCCATTCAGCGGATTGCTTTTAATGAGAAATGACACCTCCTTCCGGGCAGGCGGGCATCTTATAGTACACACACCGGAAGGGGCGGGGCTAAATGCCCTCACTCAGTGCTACAGGAGGAGAAGGAGAAGAGAATGTTAGCAACAGCGCCCCCTGTCACCCCGGCTGGTTATCACATACCTCGATTGGGCCCATGAGGAGCTCCTCCGACACATGTGTGTGACACCCTGCTGGGGTTCTCGGGTGCCACTAGGGGGAGCCCCTGTTAGGGAGAGGTTCTGCTGTACCCAGAAGGTGGACAAGGCTTGCTTGGAAGAGAGGAGTGGAGGTGAAAAAGGAAAAAAAAGGAATTGTGACTGATTTATCAGGTGATAAAAACCTATAAAAAGTATTTTATTTAATACAAATATCTTTCTTTGAACCTGTGATTATGTGGTTTGGTTGTGTTTGGGCCTACAGGTCACAATTGCTTATAGCAGTTTGCCAATAGAAGAACTTTACACCTGTTTTAAATTCTCTGTTGCTTTGCTATTAATTTCCAATTAATTGCAGACATTACTTTGTGTGCATGTTCAAGCCATATTGAGAAATGTCATATCTGAGGAAGATGGCACAGGACTTATGAAAGCCATATCTTTTAAGAACTTCTCTGCCATGTAGGATGTGCCACTTCGTGTTCTGAGAAAAAAAATGAGGATGTCCTCAATATGAATTAATATTTAAGCTCTGTGAAGATCACAAAGAATGTCATTTATAAAGGCGATGCATTTATGAACCCACTAAATAATATCTTCCACTAATCCCCCTGTTGTAAGCGCAACACCAGTCTTACTTTATGAATATTGTTGACCTGTCTGAGCAAGAAGTGTGCTAAGGGGAAGAGATCATCCTTCTTTATTATTACTCTGTTTCATCAATTCATGGATGTAGTAAGATATTTGTCATACCTGCAATAAAGAATCGAGCACCAAAAGGACTGCTGGACAGGCTGATGAATCTGTTTTCAAAGTTTTCCGGAGTATTTTTTCTCCTTTGCCTTAGATCTGGGAAGTGCATAGATAAGGGGGCTCCAGGTAGCAAATCAGCAGCACAAATTAAATTCACAATTCCAAAGATTTTTGCTTACAAGAGACTTTTGCAAAATGGTGATAATGTAATGGCAGAATCTCAATCAAGAGACACAGCAGGATGGATGATTCATTATAAGCAATGCTGGAAACAATGGTCTCCTAAACCTCTGTATCATGGGAGATCCAGGTTGATCTAGGGTTCTTTTAAACAAGACAGAGATAAAATAAAATCAGACATGGGTTTTTATGAAAAAAGGACATTTCTTATAAATGCAGACAAACAATTTGCATAATTAAATTGGATCTTAAACTTTTCAAACTCCCACTTCTAATAGACTGCTCCCCCAACAGACAACAAATGTGGCTCAAATGTCACAGACACCTTCCTAATAAAATACACAGAGGTCTTTTGCCCTGAATAATGTTTTAGAAATATGACTTCCTCACACTGCAACAATTGTTTTTAAGTTATGAATCCAGAATCTTGGACACCAGGATTTGAATACCCTAGCCTTACAGACGTCTTGGTTTTTAATGTCATAATGTGCAACCCCATGGCATTGCGTGATGTCAACAGGAATACGACAGTGAATCCACAAAACGATGTCAACTACTATGAATCAAAGTCATGTCCAAAAATAGAAACAAATTTAAAAGACACAATAGCAAAAATAAAACAATATTTATTCAAAAACAGACCAAACAAAGGAAAAATACAGAAAGTCTTCAAAATTATTACATCCTGAATGTTGTCATTCTTGGGTGAAATCTTTAAAAGAGGCCAGAATACTTTAAAGTAGGCCTCAGGGCCTAAACCACCAAAGAGCCTACGAAAATCACAAAAGGTGAAAAGTAACAGTTTAAAATACCTGAACCAAAATAAATAAAACTAATGATTACTTAATGTTTTTTTTATTTACTAGACAAAAAAGTCCAAAAAACACTCAAGAGTACAAAAACATGTCAAAGGAGGAGAATGCAAAAATGCAATACTCCAAAAAAAAAAAAAAAAAGAAAACCAAACCTACATACTCAAAAACTAAATCCACAAAAACAAAGAATTAAAAATAAAAAAGACAGAAGATCCAAACAAAACTGACAAAAAGAAAACAAAATTTATAACATTCCAACAGGGATGGGGAGCCAAAGAACATGAGCTAATGCGGTAGGAGCCTGTTTGGGGCCTACTAGGCCCTTAAATTGGGAAAGATAGATACTGTAGATAGAAATAATAAATAGAATAAACAAAAGCCAGTAAACTTAATAAAAATACCGTATTTATTCGTGTACCACGCGCCCTCATGTAAGACGCGCACCCTAATTTTTACAAAAAATCGTGAAAAAAGTTTTGCCCCGTGTATGACGCGCATTGTGATTGTATAGGAAGTGTTTAAAGAGAGAGAGAGAGAGAGAGCGCTGTTGAGCGAGAGTGCAAGCGAGAGAGAGAGTGAGCGAGCCCAAGCAGAAGAAGTAAACATTACAGAATTACATTTCCTCGTGTATGATGCACACCTGATTTTCTAATGCTAATTTTCGGGAAAAAATGTGTGCGTGGTACACGCGTAAATACGATAATTACATAACTATACTATGTACATTTACATAAATAATTACATAAATATATTGTGCATATTTACATTAATATATGCGCAATACTATATAACAAACTCAATTTTATTAACAAAACCAGGTGCTTTTTTATTCAGATATTTTTTGTATACTTTGTGTTCTGTCTGAATTTATTTTGTTAACTCTTTCAAATTCATATTGTTAACTCTTTATCAAATTAAATAAGGGGACGCCTTCCTTAGCGTGGCATTTTTTCTTGATTTCCGTCCCATTTTGGGGTACAGTAGGATCTCCATATTCGTAGGATCTGCATTTGAGTATTCATGGATTTGAGTTAACAAGCTGACATCACTTACTAAGCCCTCAGACATCACTTCCAAATCAAACAAAGCCACACGAACAAGCCACAAATGGGAAAACAGAACACAAATCCAGAAAAAAACACATTCTATAGGGTAGTGCTAATTGTAATCCAAATGAATGGGGTTGCTACAGCTGTGCCAGTGATATAGTAACAGGCACACAAAACAGTCACGGCTTCCTTTTTTCAATCGAGTGCCTCATCTTCTTTCTCCCAGCAACTCCAAAGTGAACAACTGCATCTGCTTAGTGGCGCACTAATACTGAGGCTGCTGGGAATTGAAGTCCTTTTCATGTAGCACTGCTGCAAAGTGAATTTAAAATAAAAGAAAAGCCAACTTCTTTTGATGATGCTTCTGCACCATAAAAACACACAAATATACAGCCTTGGCTAATCCTTCTTCATCTACAGGAACAGAACCTCCTACAGCAAGCAATTAACCTCATGTGCTACAACATTTTTTCTCTGTTCATTTAATTGTATAGGCGTATTGTTGCATTTTCTTTTTTTTGTTGTTTTGTAAATTATACCCAAGTATGTAAGCTTAAAAAAAATTAAATTGCCCTGCGGTGGGCTGGCGCCCTGCCTGGGGTTTGTTTCCTGCCTTGTGCCCTGTGTTGGCTGGGATTGGCTCCAGCAGACCCCCATGACCCTGTAGTTAGGATATAGTGGGTTGGATAATGGATGGATGGATAGTTATTTTAAGTTTATCTATTGATTACGGCTTTAAATCTCTTACATAACATTAAAGATATCTTTTATACCTTTTAAAAACTGTACACTAGTTTTATTTGCTTACATTAAAAACATTTAAAATTGCATATTAAATGCTAGCTATAATATTTACCAATCTCAATATTCCTGGGTGGTATTGACATGTAAATCACACAAATACAGAGACCCTTACCATATAATAGTAACAGCTAGCACAAGAAGTGTTTTTGTGATTCTGGCATCAGAAAATAGCAAAAAAAAGGATGAGGCCTTCCAAAATACCCACAAAAAACAGGCCAGGATAGGCCTCACCCAGGTAAGCCTGACTCTAGGCAACTGGGAGACTTCAGAACAGACAGCCCAAAAACAGAGAAGAACTTTTTGAAGTTCAAAAACCACAGAAAAAATGCAGGTTTCTCAAAATATGTCTCACAAGAGGAAAAGAGACCAGTTTAGAAGAATCTCAAGAAAGGTGAATATTTGGAAAAGCTCCAAAGAATAAAAAACAAGTTGCCCGAAAGACAATCCTGAGGCAAACCAGTCCCAAAAACACAATTCCAGGCTGGGCTGGCTTTAGCATTTTTGCTTCCCTAGGCATACCTTCCACTGCATGACCTTATGAGTAGATGCCCATATGCATTTCAAGTGGACTAAAGAGGTATTTTTAATCAATTTCTTGGTAATGTTTGCCAAGTAAAACTAGCACTTTTCTACATTTATCAGGTAAATGAATGTGAAAACAGTACAATAATATCTAAAGAACTCGCTCAAGTGAACCGCGGGGACTTGCTGTTCCAGCCTGAATATAAAGACTGGAGGCAGTCCCCTGATGATGAGGTAAGGGTGGCCCCGCCTCCTGTGGATCCACCCACAAAATACAAGGAACAAAGCAGAATAAAAATATACATATGGAAGCAAAATAATCAAAAAATAAACTACAAGACAATTAATTAAAATACATAACCATATTTACATAAGCAGAAGGGCGTGTTACACTTGTATCTGAGACCACTACTAAACCAAAGTGCAAGTCAGAACTGTAAGTCAAGATGAAACTAACAGCCATAATGATGAACCCCAACCATTTTCTTAAGTGCTAGTCTCTTGTGGGTCTTCCTTAAGTTTTTACAGCATAACGGTGTTATGGTTGACGTTGTACTGCTGGTTACTTGGAACGTGCATCATTACATAAATGCAAGACTGGGTGGTTTTACGCCCAATTGAGCTATTTTTAAAATTGTCGTGTGTGAAAAAAATATCTTGGGCGTGACTCGTTATTTCGGGCTATTTGTCTTGAAATTTTGAAAGATTTTGTAAAGATGATTGTCAGCCTCCACATTGCTTTAGCTTATGAAACCAGCTCTTCTTCTTTCCAGCCTAGAACAGTGAAATGTCACACAGCTCCTTTCATTTAAAGTTTATAACCTGTTCATTTCATAGATAGTTACAGTTCATTGAACCAACGACCAGGCAGTCATTATCAATACAATTGGCCGTTTCAGTAGGTATCAATCAATTGGGGCTGATAAAACAGTTTGCCAGAGGTGGGACAACTGTAACTCCACTCATGTTGGGCAATGTTTGCTAAACATGGGTAAAATATTAAAAATATTTTTAAAATATATAAAAATGTATTAGAACACATGGGAAGATAACCTTGAAGTAAAATAATTGATTGCTTCTGCACTTTGAAACAATATGAAGGCTAAAGCCTGCAGTGTAGTCATTGAGTAACCTTTTCTAATCTGAATGCAACATTTATAACAAAACATTAAATGATTTTATATTTCACAGTATATTTTTATTAAAAAGGTGCACTGGAGTAGGGGTAGGGGTTGACTTGTAGGCAGACGGGCCTACAAACCCAAAGGACCAGCTCATCAGAACTATTCAAAGCCAGCCACAAGTATATATCCATCCATCCATTATCCAACCCGCTATATCCTAACTACAGGGTCACGGGGGTCTGCTGGAGCCAATCCCAGCCAACACAGGGTGCAAGGCAGGAAACAAACCCCGGGCAGGGCGCCAGTCCACCGCAGCACAAGTATATATTCTTTTCAAAAAACAGAAATAAATATTTTTTGTGTTTTTAGGCTAAACAAAACAAAGAGACACAAATGTCTTATGTGATGTTATAAATTACTTGCGAAAAAATATTGCAGCAGAGCACAGAGAGCTCTCTCCAGGCAAGACTGAAAGATGGTGGTCTGCGGGTGCTTCACAGTCTGAACGGGTGAGATATGAGTCTGGAAGCAGGCTGGGCAGGGCGACATGTTTGAGTGGCAGCAGCACACTAAATCAGCAGGGCTTGAGAAAAAGGGCAGAGACTTCCTTAGAAAACAAATAAATCAGAGCCTCATGCAGGTATTGCAGTGTTATTGTATTTAATTGTTCGATATACAAGCCTGTTATTGGGGTGATCCTATGGCAGTGCACCAGAGAGGACTTCAATTCCCAGCATTCAGCAGGAATGTGCAAGAGCTCACGAGAGATTAATGTGCCCTTTTGAAGAAGTTGGTGTCGAACTTTAGACTTCTGTGGGAAATGGAATGGTCGAAGAGAAGCTGCAGTGGTCTTCAACAGAGGGAGTTTTAATCCTATACGGCACAAAAAGCAGCTTTTGCTTATTTTTTGTTTATTTGCATATAATGCAATTCAGATGCCATAAATCTGTGTATCTTAACTGATAACATTTTCCATATCTATTTTATTGTGTGCTCCATAGTACGAGAGTGCGATTTCAGCATTCACCCAACGGGACTCCCTTGATTACTCCGAACACAGACCACACAACCTGTTAATAAGGATGTGTCAAAGCCAAAATAGCGATTTGAAATATTTGAATAAAAATAAAGGAAAAAACGCTGGAGTTGCAAACTGTTTCAATATTTTTATAATAATATTACTGCTGTTTGTGCAATAGAATTAAAACAAATTGACCAGGCAAAAGACTGAATGGTTTCTACTTTCAGAGGAGTGGCAGATGACCCAGATCTAATTATGCACTTTTCATTATGCTATAACTTATTAAGTTTATTACATAGAAAATCCATCCATCCATCCATTTTCCAACCTGCTGAATCCGAACACAGGGTCACAGGGGTCTGCTGGAGCCAATCCCAGCCAACACAGGGCACAAGGCAGGAACCAATCCTGGACAGGGTGCCAACCCACCGCAGGACACACACTAGGGCCAATTTAGAATTGCCAATCCACCTAACCGGCATGTCTTTGGAATGTGGGAGGAAACGGGAGCGCCCGGAGGAAACCCACGCAGACACGGGGAGAACATGCAAACTCCACGCAGGGAGGACCCGGGAAGTGAACCCGGGTCTCCTAACTGCGAGGCAGCAGCGCAGCCACTGCGCCACCGTGCCGCCCATTACATAGAAAATCACCCGAAAAATCCCGAACCATCGAGAAGTGTGCAAACTGATAACATGAAGAATCGTCTTCACACCGAACTGGAATCGTCCCCGCATAAATCAAAGTCATCCAGACAATCTGGATCTGCATAATTCGATCTGGACCACCCTGTATTTAAAGCAAACAATCTTCTTCAGTGTGGGGTCCCAATGTCTGGTATTGTAGGAAGAGGGCTTCAAATTTTACACTATGGCAGTGGAAAAATGAGAACGAAAGGCGTTGTTTTTAATCAAGATTACATCAATTGTAGACGGAGGGGATGTCAGACTTGGCGACAGAAATTGATATTCTAATCGCCGGAGCATGTCATTTTACACAACTTGAAAGCACTGGACTTGTCAAATTACATGGTGGTGTGATGACGTTTTAGGCCATTTTCACACTTCCAATGAATCTCGTGCCTGCCCGTTTTTCTGACAGCCAGTGATGTGCTGTTTGGTGGAGCTGGTGCTCTACAAAGGTTTTACAGTCCAGCTGCAGTCTCTGCCCTTTTTCATTTCTTTTCCATTCCGTCATATGCAAACATAAATATGCAAAGCGCGAAACAACAGACAGATGAGCCTCTCTTCTGTTTGCAGCATCCAAAACGCCAGCGTTCCTTATTTCACGTTGCTGCATTGCACGCTTTGTACTTCCGGTTTGGGCGCTTATTGGTTGTCAGCTCTCATGCAAACAGAGCCTGTGTCTACAATTAAACACAAAATCAAATCTTGAGTATGCAGCTATGTCAGACTGCGCAACTGGTGGTCAGGGAAATGCATTGCGTCTGCCTCCGACTCGCTAAAATGATGTAAATGAAGACGGTAACTGAAAATTGGATGGAAAAGTCGCATAATGTGACTCGGCCTTTATTGTGTTGCTTGGGTTTAGTGGTGTCACGCATTTTTATTAATTAAGTACATTTAAATTTGCATCTTCAAAGATAAATTGTTAAGGGTAACTTCCACACCGTAAAGTTAAGACGCATGTTTTGTTGACACACCCTATGGAGGCAATGCAGCTGAAATGTTGTGTTTCTTGCCTTCTTTCCTTTTCGGTGTGGAAATCACCTTTAATATTTTTTCTTTGCAGATGCCTCACTAACTTTCTGTTCAGTTGAAACACACACATAACCTCAGACATTCACAAAACTGCTCTCATAATGTAACTTCTTAGTTCCGTCTCCTCATGCAAATTTAATGGCAAGTCATTTTCATGGAAGTCTGCATTTCGGAAGGCAGTTTGCTTGCTTGAGGAGGACTAACCCACACTTGGCTAGATTTGACAGGAATACATGAGATATTAACTGTGATTGGGTGGTCACCCTGTTGACATACCTAGCAACTGTACAGCATCATAGCACACACCAAATGGAAGTGCCCGTGAATGGCACTTCCTTAGAAAGTACATGTAATAGCTCTAATGTCCCAGGTTTGGGATTTAAATCTGAAAAACAAGCTCTGTTTATAGTGATTTTATGGTATTGCCTTTCTGGTTTATAACCTCAGATTTTGTTATCTGACTCTTTTTTTCAACTTTTGATTTTTGGTGTTTCTGGGGATTTATTACCCCTCTGACAATGTCTCTGTCTGCTCTTTAATTTTGTCTCATCTCCCGGTCTTGTTTTTGCTCCTGTTATAAGATGATGGCTGAAAATAGTGAACCCATTTGTGTTTATGCCATTATAAAAGAGATGCAAAAGTCCAAAAAGAAAGGAAACGTCCAACATCTTGCAAATGTAAAAGGACACAAATTAAATCCTGAAAGAAAAGCCAGCTCAATGTAAAACTGAGTAAAGGTCCTGCAGAAGGTGAAACAAGCTTCTTGAAATATCAATTATTGAAAAAATAAAACTAACTGAGAGTGGTGTGTCAAAAAAGTGCCAACAGTGAAGTATATGCACTTAGGGGATTTGAATAAACAAGCACCACTGGGAAATTCCAAATACCAATTTGTCTGTCTGCTATCTTCTAGTTTCTCTTCTTTACAGAAATGGCTACAGGACAGAAACTTCTCTGAGTGGGTCTGTGATATAACACAGAGAAATCACATTGTCTGGGGGCACAAGTGTTTATCACCTGGCAGAGCAGATGGCATCTCCAGGTTCACAAGCAGAGGAGTAGTGCGGACCCCGACACTGTTTATTTACTTTTATATACTGTGCACCACTGTTCACTGTTTTATTGTCTCATCTGATTCAATAAAGTTTAGCTTTGTCCATAGTTATATGAACAATGGAATGATTTTAATTTCCGGCTTTATTTTTACTGGCAGAACAAGCACAGATAAGAATGTCAATGTGCTAGTCACTTGTGGCAAATAAAAGTTTGAACTTGAACTTGAACCTACAGAAAAGCAAGACATTTGTCGTAATCGGTAAGGCGGAACAATCCAGAATCACAATGTTCTTGCCTACTTACACAACCCCAGCTAACCCAAACGACCCCCCACCCAAACCCAAGCTGCTAACTGTTTTTTTAGACATGCAATCAACAAGTAGAAATACCTGGGATGACTGTCATCGGTTTGCATGGCACAGCGAGCAGCGAGTGTGCAGAGAATTAAATGTCAGCAAGTCAGGGAAGGTCTACACTGCATTCATTAACCTTTTTCAAGAAGCAGGGACACCTTATCATTTGATAAGACCCCGGAGATGCTACCTCTAATAAATCATTGGCCACTTTAGTGGCTGTCGACAGACAGCCCTGCTCTGTAGGCAGGAAGCAGAGGGAGGTCTCTATGTAAGTAAACAACAGGTGTCACCCTCCTAGCATGTGCCCTCAACTGGCAGATGCTAATGTGCGTGGGAGGCGGGCAGCGTGGCCGACTGGGAAAGGAGCTGGCCTGGAAATCTTGGGCGAGGAGGGGCTTTTTAAATGTCGCGGCCTATTCTCAGTAAGCAGAACAAAGTGCCTTTTTCTGAGGTGTGTTGTCACAGTCACTTATGCTACAGAGCATGGGCATGAAAGGCGCCATACGGGAATAAGCCAACTAAGAGCTCTAAACAAAGAACAAATAGGGGCTAATCCTAGAAATTTCATGGGCTAACATTTACATCGGAGTCAGAAGGGACTTAGTCCTATTCACTTCCTGCATGCTTTATTATGTTGTTCATATCATTTTAAATGAATGCATTTGCCTTTTTTATTTCTTTTTTAAGCAGTTTATTGATTTTATTAAAATCAAATAACATTGCATAAAGGCAAATCAAGTTTTAACAAAACTAGGTTTGAAACAAATCAACCCCCACTCACGAGAAAGAGAGCTAACATTTGGTGGTCACTGCCATTTTATGTGCCCATCCCTAACACTGTCCCAGTGTGGAGCCATCATGTGTGAATTAACAGCTTTGCTTTACAGTTGATTCATCCTCACCTGCATCTGCACACTTTATTGTGTCATAGATTTCATTTTTAATGGATACATTTGCCATTTTTGTGCATCAATTTACACTCCATCTTCTCATATAATACGCTACCATGGCTGTCCGTTTGTCTGTCCAGGATTTTAAATCACCTGTAGCTCACAAACCGTTTGACCTATTGACCTGAAATTTGGTACACATATACTATGTGCTGCGGTGGGCTGGCGCCCTGCCTGGAGTTTGTTTCCTGCCTTGCACCCTGTGTTGGCTGGGAGTGGCTCCAGCAGACCCCCTTGACCCTGTAGTTAGGATCTAGTGGGTTGGATAATGGATGGATGGATGGATATACTACGTGACATCTACTATCCACTTTCAGGGTGGCAATTGACCTCCAAGGTTATTCCTCTTTTTATTTTTATTTTATTGTAGAATCACCTCTCGGCAGCAGGCGGCAGGGCAGCCTTCCGGTGCATGTGTACGGGCGCCATTCTCATGCCTACCACCTTTGCCATAACTTCCCCCACCTCTTCATATCTTAAATCATTCTTGAGGAAGATTGAAGACTTAAGTGCCAGATGATGTGAAAAATTAAAGAAAATGTACTAAGTAATTGCAACACAAACACTGACTTAATCAATTTTAACGTGAAAAGATGCCAACGAAAGAAGAGAAGAAGCGGGCTGCTAGGGTGGAGAAAAGAAGAGCTGCTCAGGAAGCAGCAAGCGCATCAACCTCTGAGCAAACGAATGGTAAATGTACAGAGAAGGAGGATGAGGACTAGGAATGCCCAAGTCAAGTGTATTCGTGCAGTGCTTTGTTACTGGTAGCCCATAATGACAAAGTGAAAACGTGTTTTCAGAAAAGTTTGCAAACTTATTAATAATCAAAACTGAAATCTCTTATTCACATAAGTATACATACCCATAATTCAATACTTTGTAGAAGCTCCTTCGGCCTCAACTAGATAGATAGATAGATAGATAGATAGATAGATAGATAGATAGATAGATAGATAGATAGATAGATAGATAGATAGATAGATAGATAGATA
>JANRMT010062840.1:2904486-2937519 GCA_026402145.1 Polypterus bichir lapradei | reverse complement strand
ATAGATAGATAGATAGATAGATAGATAGATAGATAGATAGATAGATACTTTATTAATCCCAAGGGGAAATTCACAAAAAGTAGTAAAAATAGTAAAAAGTGTCCAGGGAGCGATTCCATATAAAAGAAAGTGGTAGAAGTAATCAGTGAAATAGAGAAAAAAATAGAAAAAAAAAAGGTAAAAAGATAAAGTCATACACGGAGCTGCTGGAATGGCTGCCACTCGCATGCAGCGCTGGAAATGAATAGTGATAATAATAATAATAATAATAATAATAATTACAGCTTTGTGTCTCCTTGGTTAAGTCTCTACAAGCTTTGCTCACCTGGATTTGGGCAGTTTATGCCATTCTTCCTGGCAGATCCTCTCCAGCTCCATTAGATTGGGTGGGAGGTGTCTGTAAATGACCATCTTCAGGTCTCTCCACGGATATTCTGTGGGGATTAAGTCTGGGCCACTCAAAGACAGACAGAGGCTTGTCCCAAAGCCACTGCAGTGTTGTCTTGGGTGAATGCTATGGATATTGTCAAGCTCAAAGGTCTCCCCCGTCCGAGGTCACTTGCACTGTAGAGCAGGTTTTCTTCAGAGATTCCGCCTGTATTTTGTTGCATTCTTCTTCCTCTCAATTCTGACCTATCTTCCCTGTCCCCAAAGCATGATGCTGCCACCATCAGGTTCCACCATAGTTATGGTATTGGGCAGCTGATGAGCAGTGCCTGGTCTTCACCAGACATAGTGGTTTGAGTTCTGTCCACTTTTTGTGTCATTAGACCAATGCAGGGATGGCACCAGCATTAAGGCAAGCATTCACCTAGGGGGTAGAACATAAGGGGGGAAAAACCCAGCCATATGGGTTATCTACAGAACAGTTGGTTGATGCATTAATAAGCTTGACTTAGGGTGCAACAAAACCTAGCAGTGGCACTGCCCCCCTTGCCATCAGAGCTCTTTAAATGCTGCTTAGCAAACTCCACGTTGGCCTCTCACATGCCTTTTACTCAAGAGTGGCTTCCATCCATCCATTGAACCATTAATGCCTTATTGATGGAGTCCTTCTGACAGGTTCTCCCATCTCCGCTTGGCCAGTCTCCTTGGTCAAAGCCCTTCTTGCCGGTTACTCAGTTTGGCCAGATGGTTAGCTCTAGAAAGAGTCCTGGTGGTTCTAAACTTCCTCCATTTCATAATTTTTGAGGCCACTGTTCTCCTGGGAACACTTAAAGCTTTAGAATTGGTGTTATCCTCTTGTCTTGATCATTGCCTCTCAACTATTTGATCATGGAGGTCTACAGAGAGTTCCTTGGACTTGGAGAATTGTTTGTTGTACTGACGTGCAGTGTTAATTGCGGGACATTCTGTACACAGGTACATGTGTGCCTTTCTAAACAATGTCCACTCAGTTCAGTTTGACACAGGTGCCCACAGGTCAAGTTCTAGACACATCCCAAGGTGAATTAAAGCAAATGTCAATAGGTCTGACCAGTTCTATGAATGAGAGATTTCAGTTTTTTGATTGTTTATTGTGGTGCTAACAGGTGAACCTTCTCCTCTGTCTGGGGTCATGTGCACTTTTCCTCAGTTGGCTGCATTCACCCTTCCCTCATTTCTGACCAGTCTGCCTGGTGTTGCCTCTGAGATGAGCCCATACAGCCTGATGCTGCTATCACCACCAAACCTCACCACAGGGATGGTGTTAGGCAGCTGATAAGCAGTGCCTGGTCTTCATCAGACATGGTGCTTGGAGTTCTGCCCATAGAGTTACATTTTTGTCCTATCAGACCAGAGAATCTTTTGTCTCACGCTGTCAAAGTCCTGTAAAAGCCACTCTAATGTAAATGCTTGTTTGATGGAGTGCTGCTGAGATGAATGTCCTTCCAACAGGTTCTCCCATCTCAGCAGAGTATTTCTAAAGCTCTAGAGTGACCATCGGGTTCTTTGTTACCTTCCTTACCAAGACCTTTCTTGTACAGTTTCTCAGTTTGGCCAGATGGCCAGCGCTATGAAGTGTCCTGGTGGTTCCAACTTTCTTCCATTTTATTATTATGCTCCTGGGAACACTCAAAGGTTTTAAAAAGCTTTAATGCCCTTTATCCTAATTTATTTCCAGTTTGATTCTGGAGGTCTACAGAGAGTTCCTTGGACTTCATGGTTTGAATTTTGTCCTGACATGCAGAGTGAAGTGTGGACCTTAAATAAAGGGATACACGTGTGACTTTCTAAATGATGTCCAATCAAATTGCATTTGTCACAATCAGTTCTGGGCACATCTCAGGGAGAGTTTAAGCAAACAGAAGGCACCTGACCACCATTTGGACTGCCACAGCAATGAAGCTGAATATCTGAATGAATGAGAGATTTCAGTTTTTGATTTTTAATGAAATTGATTGATTTGATTTTTTTTATGCTTTCCATTCAGTCTAACAGAGCTGGAGAGGATCTGCCAGGAACAATGGAATAAACTGCCCAAATCCAGGTGAACAAAGCTTGTAGAGATTTACCCAAGGAGATTCAAAGCTGTAATTGCTGCCAAAGGGGCTGCTACAAAGTACTGAATTAAGGGTCTGTACACTTATATGAATGAGAGATTTCTAATAAGTTTGCAAACCTTTCTGAAAACATGTCATGACGGGTTATCAAGTGTAGACTGATGGGCAAAAATTGCAAATGTATCCTTTGAAAATGAAATCTATGACACAATCATGTGTGCAGAAGGTGGTGAATCAACTGTAAGGCCGAACTGTTAATACACACATGACGGCTCCACACTTGGGACAGTGTTAAGGGTGGGCACATAAAATGGCAGTGACCACCAAAGACTGTTTAGCTGGTTGACTGTGTATCACAAGCCAGCAGATTGTAACTCAAATGCTCAACAAATGTGCTTTATTGTTAGCTACTGGCAGGGAAAAGTCTATGGCAAATTGTAGTTTTCATTTTTAAAAATTAAAGAAGAAAGTGTATGATGGAGAATTAAAATCCGTTAAAGTGTCAAGCTCAGGTTTTTGGCTGTAACACACTAAGCAGGTTAGCAGGTCATTGTGGCACCTTGCTGATAAAATGACAGTGTTAGAGAAATACTAAATCCTTTTAATCTTTATAGATAATGAAGTCATGACATTGCTTACTGGGTACATGTTTATTCACCCCATGTGTAATGAGCTGTATGGGACAAATGGGCTAACCATTATTCCCACGCTGAAACGGGAAGAAGGTTAAAGGCCCAAAAGTTTCAGCTCTATAGCCTTCATCAGGTGTGCGCCTGAAAAGGAAGACGCAGGTGACATGTATAGGAGGGGGTACAAAGCGAAAAAAGGAGAAAAGGTCAGAGTAGGTGAGTAAAAGATGCCATTAGAGAAGATTTAAAAGTTAGTTGCTCATTAAGACCTGTGGAAATATATGATCCCAGGCTGACGATGAGCTTAGCATCTTCTGATTTACTTTGAAAAGTGTCTTTCAGGCCCTGTGAAAAAACACAAACAGAGAGCTCAGTGTAGCTACGATCAAAAGATGTGAAGTGTTCCACAATAGGCTTTGTGATGTGAGGTTTTTAATAGCTTGAATTTGCTCCCTGAAAAGGTCTGCTCCATCTTTCACTTAAGTAGATGGCTGGACACATCTAACAAGTAATGCAGCAAATACAAATTTTAGACAGGCAAGAGGCCTGTTGTTTTATTTTGAATATATTAGAGGGATTGCAAACATCGGTGACATTTTTTTTTCAAGTGACACAGCAGCTCCTGCTACAGCTCAAAGTACCTGGTGAGAAATGCGGCTCTCCTCTGTGAAGTAAACCGAGATGAGACATTTGTGGAGGTTAGGTGGTCAACCCAAAGGAGATTTAGGGAAGATTAGGAGAAAAAAAGGTTTCTGTGGAAGGATCAGTCTGAGAAATTTATTTTAATGATCTGTGGGATAGATAGAGTGTTAACAGTGGGACGGGAGGACTAGTGGGATGTGGGTTTCATTATTGGGGTTCAATCTTAGAGTGGAAGTGTTGAGGTCTGCTCCTGGCTTGATTGAGAGTCCTGTCTACAATATGAGAGGAATATCCTCTGTCAGTGAAGCAACTCCTCATTTTGAGTGCTTCATAACAGAAGTCAGAGGTAGCAGAGTTTAAGGAACTGTGAAAGAGGCTGTGCATTTTAACAAGGCCAGAGACAGATGGAGCCATAGGGAAAGTGATTGTTGGCTCGTAATAGACAGAGGTTTTAAGTTCTGGAAAGCTGACGTCAACTGTAAACCTGAGAGATGGATGGAAACTAATAAAATCCTTAATAGATGCCTGTAGCTGGCTTCTAGAGGAAGAAGTGGACCCAACACAGTCATCAATGTATCTGTTGTACATGAGTCACAGTTAGGGAGCTCATGGCCTCTTCCATTCATTTCTCTCTATTATAATAAAAAAAAATCCTGCGACGAGACAAGACGTTTTGGAAGATTTTTTCAAGTCCCGTGAGTTGAGACTTTGGCCATGAGATGTTTTCAAGTCCCGCCCTCGTCTCAACCATATTCAACAATGCACACGGTACTCTCACCTCTAATTCGTGTGAATGCTTTTGACAGACACAGTTCTTGCTCTGATTGATGAGACAAGACATTTCATCATGAAGGATTATCAACAAAAAAAATGAGTATACGGGCAATCCTAGCACCGAGAAATGATTAAGTCAAACAAATGAATGCCAAAAATGTTGATCGGTTACACTGCTAATTGGTTAAATGCGTATCAATAGACTATGCTGAAACAGTTGGTGGTGATCGTGCGAAAGATGAAAACATCAACTTACAATATCCTGAAGAATATCTCCAGCCGTTAACACCGTCTGGTCCTCCTCTGCATGAATTACTGTAGAAAGAAGGATGTATCCAAGAAGGGTAATGTAGTACATCTTCAGGGGATAACATTAGACACCAAAGGAGATCTTCATATGCCATTCATATTAAAATGTTAACAGTTTCCCGTTAGAATAGCTTTTGCAAAGGTGATTAACAAGTCACAGGGACAAACATTCGAAAAAGTCATTTTATTTAATAGAGAGAAAGAAACGAAATACAATCACGTACAGTTATACGTGGCATTCTCACAATGAAAGTACAAGCACAGAATCACAATTCAATTTGATATTGGTCAAAATTTAATTCAAAAAATAGTTTTTACTTAAGTTTTACAGTAAAAGTGTAAGTTTAAAAATTTTTTGCGTGTTAATTTCAAAGACAAACAGAACAAAATCGTATTATGCAACGAATAACTCTAATGCAACATGAAACATAATTTACATTCTAATTATTACATTTTAATATTTTTAATATGGTTAATTACTCGCTGTAATGTAAAATAGTTAGTAAATTGTACATCTGCATCCCCATACGTGAGCAGCAGAACCACAAAGAGGATAGCGCAAGCAGGGGGGTTGGCGAGCGAAGCGAGCAGGGGGCTAATCCCCATAGTATACATAAGTGAAATTTGCTTTCATCGCTTGTATTTTTTACTTTTTCAGTTATAAAAATCATTTAACTTGACTTGTTTGACTTCAGGAGAACTGATTTGATGTTTTAATGGTCTGAGTGAGCCAATAATAGGATTGCAGTTTCCATTAGATGGAGACTCAGTAACTTAAATTAGGGATCGGAAGTGTCTATCAAATGTGTGAAAGAGGAACATATTCCAAATATACAAGGTGAAAAAACCTCTCTTAAGGTAAATTTGAAAAAAAGGGAAAATTAGTCATTCATTGAAGTTCGACCAAATAAGACAGACTATTTCAGAAATCCACCAATGTCCTTTAAAATCAAGTTTCTCAGATTTTGCATTTGGGATATCTCAATGTTAACTGAATGTTCCTGAAACATTTTCTTGAAGAATTAAATGTATCAAATATCAACAAATTCAGTCAACTGGGAGCTGCATTGACTCATGTGGAAAGACAGACAGACAGACATGATGATGACAATAGGTTGCATTTTGTGTGAAAGAACCTAAATAAAGACCAGATTGCATTTGCCTTTAAGCTAGTTGTATTGTGACATGTTAACGCTCAGGTCTCTCTCAAGGCTGTGTCACATTAGGCAAGTCTTCCAGTGATTTCCAGCTGCAGGCTTAATTTACATAGACATAAGAAGTCCGAGGCAGCCAGTGGCACACTCCTGTGAAGGCCAGATGTGTGGTTTGACAGACTCACTTTACCAAAGTTAAACAAGTTTGATTTTGTCTTTAGTTGTACAGTCAGGCTTTATGTGCATGAGAGCTGACGATCAATGAATGCTCATTATTGAGCGTACAAAACATATAATGCTGCTCTGAGGGATACGGAACACGGAGAAGCTTATCTATCTGATATCTCATGTTCTACATACCATGACAGAATGAAAAAGAGAATAAAGGGCAGAAATTGCAGCTGAACCTGTTAACTCTTCATACAGCACCGGCTTTGTCGGAAAAAGGGATGAGCACAACTATGCAGGAGGGTCAGCAAGCAATCGCTAAATTTGACAAGCCGAGCGATTTTCATTTGTACAAATCAACATGGTCCAGTGACGAGATCAGGCACCTAGAAGTAATGTGATATCAACTGTACACAGTGGTGATTCGAGTGTGTGACCTGGTAATGTAAAAGGCTTTTTCACACCAAAGATGAGACCATACAGTATATGCTTGGTTGTCATGCTGGGACTTGACCTCAGAAGTTCTAAAGCTGATTTTCCTCAAGATGTCGATCACATATGACTTTGGTCTGGTAATTTAGTGGTATGTTCCTGGGACAGCCTGTATAAGCAAAAGAGACTAAATTCAGTCACAAAGGTTTGTTTCTTGAAATTAAAGCAGGTGAAGTGTGTCGTTTTACAGTGAGTCAGCGGTGGGATTTCATTGCGCTTTTGAGAAAGTAATATTGCTAAACAAGTAAGTGTATGTGAGCCTCGGCTGTTTACTCAGAAAATGGCCCTGGAGAATTTAAAAATGTCCTCCTCCAGCCAGTAGAAGTTTCACACAGTGTTACACAAGAATAGGCCGTCTTGCTGAGGAGGGGTGGTGGTGCAGGCGTGGGTGTGGGGTGATTTGGGGGTTATCCTAGGACTTGATGACATGACGGCCTAACTCCAACTGCCATGAGTGATTGTTCAACTTGAGGTTTTTGGTTTCGTTGCTATTGTTTTCATTTTCCCAGAGCTTCACAGAATGCTAATATCTATCAGAAACTGAGCTACAATGTGCAATACACCATTAGACTTATTAGAAGCTGACTGCGCCAAACCCAGCTTTCTAAGCGAACTTCCAAACCTAAGCACTGTGACTCATGCCTGGCCGCGTTGTTTTTGGGGCACAGTCTTCCATTCCTAGACAGTTAGGAGGAAATTCCACCCACCAGCGCTTTAAAATAAATTCTCAAGTGGAGCTTCAGGCTGTAGCTTGTCTGCTTAGCAACCACATAAACCCAAACTACATGTTTCCTTAAATAAGGGACACCGAGCCAAAAAAATGAGTTAACAGCTGCTCTATCTTCAGGAATGGGGTGACAGATTATCCACGGGGTTCTTACTTGGTGCTTGTTCCTTCTGCCAGGATTGGCGTCAACCTCTTGGGTTAAGAAGCAGAGTCACACACACACACTCAATAAAGGAGTGGATTAAACAAACCCAGGCTGGTGACACTGGCATTATTAGCACTGCTGCTTCAAAGTTCCAGAGCTGTGGGTTTGTGAACCCGCTGAGGATGTGCTGCTGTTGAGTCTGCAGGTGATACTCCAACTGTGTGGGTTTTCCTTCCACATCCCGACCACATGCATGTTGGGTTAACCGATGACTCTGACCTGTCCCAGTATATGTCAATGTGGGTTTGTGAGTTAGTGAACCTTGTGTTGGACTGGAGCCCTGCTTGGCACCGATTCCTTCCTTACACTCCATGTTGCCGTAATCATGAACTTGATAGGCAGGTAAGAAAATGAAGCAATCAGTTGTTTTACAGCTTCCAAATTATTTCCATTTTCTTTGAGGAAATTGTCATTAGTTGGAGACTGAAGGAATGCAAGCCCTCTTCTAGAATGACCTAGACCTGCCCTAACCCTAACCTCTGTATGTGATATGGAGGACTTACTGGTAATGCATTTCTGAGCCTTCCAAGCAGAGGCACCCTTTGATTTAATGCCTGAAGTTCTTTTTTCTTTTTATTGCTGTACTAGGAATTCTTATTTTTAATCCCATCTATTTTTATCATTATTTTGGTGACATTATTGCATTGGGATTTTGTGCATTTGTTTTTCATGGGGGGCCACTTTCTTGATTGATAGGTCTCTATGATGCTCCATGGTTGCAAGGCTCAAGGCGCATATGCCATGGGACCTTTGACATCATGACAGCCACAATATACAGTATAAGATGACCACCCAACATTAACCACAATGGGTTATGAAGACACAATATGTCATCTCTGTATATATAAAATCCAACATCTTTATGTCTGTCTGCTTTTCATAAGAGAACTACTTAACGGATTTAGATTGAGTTTTTTTCTATAATTTGCTTGTACATTCTGGTTCATTTTGCGACCTATCTCATCACGCTAAGTATCATAGTTCGCTTGTGGTACTGATTTATTTGTGCGAATCCGAGAGTGACACTCATGCATCTGCCTTGGGGCGTAACCTTAACTCCGCTTAGTTAGCAAACGAGAGAACTACTTAACGGATTTAGATCAGGTTCTTTTCTATAATTTGCTTGTACATTCTGGTTCATTTTGTGACTTATCTCATCACGCTAAGTATCATAGTTCACTTGTGGTACCGATTTATTTGTGCAAATCTGAGAGACACTCATCTGGGCCCCCGTCACTGACGCGTCTGCCTCGGGGCGTAACCTTAACTCCGCTTAGTTAGCGAACAAGAGAACTACTTAATGGATTTAGATCCTTTTTTTTCTATAACTTGCTTGAACATTCTGGTTGATTTTGCAACTTTTCTCATTGCGTTAAGTATCATAGTTCGTTTGCAAGAGCAATATCTTCACACTAATCTGAGACAGAGGCTGCGGGCCGAGGGGAGGGGAAAGAGTGACGTCAGGAGTAGGGAGCCAGGCGGGGCCCTCCTCACTCATGCGCCAGTCTCGGTTCGAGTTGGTGTACCTCTGGCCACGTTTTGGAGTGTATCTTGCCTCCGCATAGCTAGTGATACCTGTTTGTTTATTGATTTTTAAAGTTTGTCCTTTTTCACTACTACATGGGCTGAGCCATGGGGGATGGCTAGTTGAGGATAATTATGAGACCAGGAGATGAATCACAACATGAAGACAGGGTCAGGTCAAAACCAAGGGATCAAAAATGTTATGCTGAGCCAAAGCAGGGCTGAAATGAACAGTAAATGGATAAGCTAAATTTGTAGTTAATAACCAGCAAGGATAAGAATCAAAGGAAAAACAAAATCGAAGATCAAAGCCAGAACATATATTTCAAGTGGAGTCCTAGGAGAGAGCAGGAGTTCAAAAACAGAAGGGAAACTGAACAAGAATACAGAGATTTTTTTCCTTCACAACATTATCCACAAACGTGGATAGAAGAACCAGTGCTGCCCTTTGGGACCCTGCTGCATTTACAACACCAAAGGTCACAACCTCAATGACCACACCCACAGCAACGGGGAGTGGCATCTTAGCAATGGGATTCACAAAATGGTGGGTGCACACAGCAGAAACAAAATGACTTTTCAAAACAAGATGTTAAATAAAATAAACTCCTTCAAAACAACCATCACAGAATTAACCAACCTAAGATGTTCCTTGGTAAGCCAAACCAAGAATAAACCATAAATAAGCCGCAGTAAATTTTATCCAAGGAGAAAAATGTTTTAACAGACTCTAGCCATTATGAAAAGTACAATAGCAGGAGTCAAAGGCAGAAAAGCAGAACACAATCCTAACGCTAGGGCCCACTTGACAAACAAGCTACCTAGCACTGAAGATTCTTGACACTGTTTTAATCCACCAAGTGGTAACTCACAATGTGATGGCCGTCATGTTTATAGTGTCACTATGGTGACATCATCTGTATGATGAAAACGGTCACATGACGGATTCCAGACGGCTCCCATAAACTAAGAAAAACAGGACTATGAGAGGATCCTAATGTTCTCATTTTAACTACTAGGGTTGATCTAGTTACTCATTATATGAATTTTGGGAATCAGAGAATTCATATACGATGTTTCATTTTTGATTTCTCAATTTCCTGGCGAGTTGTATCATTTTTTTGGATCGTTTCAGTCACCATTTGCTTCATTACAGCAGCCACTATTTTGTATTCAGAGGTCATGAACCTGGCAATCAATGCGATGAGTTTAAAGGTCGGCTGAAGGGGTCAGTTCTCTATCTGAACTGTGGATTCAAAACTCTAAGCAAACGTTTGCCAGACGCTTTTTGATTGTCATTTGTACAGACCTTTGCTCATTTTCAACTGTTTTGTGCCACACTTTGGTACTTCGCTACTGTAGATTATTTGATCTCTCGAGTTTTGACCCTTTTTTGCCTTGCGTGCATCTCAGGTAGTTTACTGGTTGAACAGACGGTAACAAAAAGCAACTTTGTTAATTCAATTTCAATTGTGAAATAAATGTCAGAAATGGAATCCTCACCTATCAAAACCTCACAATAGACAAAAATATGTTGTGGCCTGCAATGTGCGCTCAGCTACCCAAACCTGACACAGACACATGCAGGACTCAAGTTCAGCAACACACACCGTTTTTATTTTGATGTGGTAAACATTTCCCAAGTTTCCCACCCGCCCAGCACAGTACACAGTCCTACGTACAGATAAAACAGTAATAAAGCGCCAAACACTTTGTCTTTCCCTTCTCTCCTTTCTCTCTCTCTCTTTCTGTGTCTTCCGCCTCCACTCCTCCTCCAGCAAGCTTTGTCCTCTACCTCCCAACTCTGGCTCCCAGAATGAAGTGATGCGGTCCCTTTTATACTGCACCCGGAAGCACTTCAGGTGGAAGGACTCCCGGGTGAGGTTGAAGCCTGATGTAGTAGGGCTAAGTCATTCCTGCAACACTCCCTGGCGGCACCCATAGAACCTAACAGGGCTGTGCAGAACTCCAACTCCCTTGTAGTCTTCTGCTACTCATAGGGGGCTGCCATCTAGTGCTCTGGAGGAGGTAGTGCCCTGCGTATGTCTGCTCCCCTGGTCCTTTCATTAAGGTCCATCACACGACCCCATCAGCAATTCATGGGAAGACCTCATGAGAGACTCTCAAGTAATTTAGAAAAGGACACTTTTGACTTCCATTTTTTTTTCCGATTATGTCTTTGGTTTTGCTGAATACTCTGCCACTCACTATAAATCTGCGTGATAGAATTCTTCTGATTTTCCGTTTGTAGAAAGCAGAGAGCGGGTATCCGTGATCGAGCTAAGAAGCACCAATTAGTGCCACCTTAACCCTCCACTTCCGAATGTGCACACAGCGACATTTTGAAGCCTCACTAACACTGTAAGCAGTGCGCTGGAACAAATTTATTTCTCTCTGACTTGCTGTTGACCTGCTGGTCCGTATGGCATTAGCTTTCTGAGGTAGTCACGTCAAGGGGGTGCTCCCTCCCTGTCCAACCTGTGTCTCCAAGAAGACCCTTGGCTCCCACAGTTATTGCGCTCGACTGGATGGTGACCGAGCGAAGCGTGCAGTACCTGCACACACAGTCAGCCCCGGTTGCCATGGTAACCCTGCAGCTCTGCCAGCCATCTCTGGGGAGTCGATTTATGATGCCGCATATGGAGAAGTGGAATGCCTCTCCCTTCCCAGCTCAGAGCACCTTTCTGTCACACCAGACTGCATGTTCAGCTTTCCTCCGTCCCTTTTGCACACCAACAGTTTCTGTTTCTTTATTCCATTTGTTTTAAATCAAAGAGTTAACTTGTGCGCTAATCGCAAGGGCACCAGAGGAGGCGGTTACTCTGTGTGTGCCAGTTCAGACAAAGCAGGGACATTCATAAGGCAGATAACCCATGAAATGTGCTGTGTAAAGTAAAGGTTATCCCAAACTTGCAATCTGAACCACTTGGAAGGCTTGGAGTTCACTTAGTCGGGTGAAGTCTGATGGAAGTCCATCTGACTGCTTGTGACCTAACAAACCAGGGGCAAAAGAGCTGATCCTGCGCTTTAAACCCACTTGACTTTCTGTTTCATTTGTTATTGGGCCACCTATGTGGACATTTTACCTGAAAAGTTCACCAGCTACAATATGGATGCCCCTGGTGTATAGGAGTAACTCAAAGGGAGCCTGATAGTCAGACAGGGATGTGAGCAGAAGGGAAGGCAGCTGCAGGAAATCTTCACTATTATTAATGAAAGACCCCCTTTGACCGGCTGTCCAAATCTCCAAAATCATGAAACTCACACTCTGCATGTACGCTAAAGCCCACCCCCCCCCACTCCATTATGAACTTGAGTGTCCCCATGGGGAATTGTATGGAATTTTTTTCAAGTGCTTTGAGTCTTCAGGCGTCCACCATATATGGATGTGGCACATTCCAGCCGAGGGGTAAGAAACATTCCATTAGGGCAGTCATGATGTGTGTGGTTTAGATCTCATGGCCATATGTGCGTGTGCTTCTGGAAACTTGGGGGGTGGACATGGGAATAGTAAATCCTGAGTATCGGCAGGTGGTTGGCTTCTTTTTAATAAACACATCACAAGTGAGTACACTTCAAAGAAGGCAAGATACACACAGCGACATCCATTCCTGCATTTCCCGACCCTCCTTGCTCCATTTTTACAGATTGGGGGGCACACATTGACATGTCCTCATTATTCTACTTTAGCTAAATCTGTGTGTCACTCTAACCTGGACCAATGATTTTAAAAATCAAAGTCTTAGAAACAATGGCTGATTACAAGAAGACCCCAAATACTGCTCATAAGCTGGGCTTGAACACACAGGGTTTGTGTGGTGTCCTTGGACTCGGCACATATCACACCCTGGACATCTTGTAGTTCATGGCCGAGAGATCAGGTGAGAGAGGATAAGAAACGCAGACACCAAAGCAATATGGAGAATTACTAAAAGTTATTTATTCCAATTAGTGTGTGCCGTTTGCAGTTCCAGGACCTTTCTGTAAAATGTGATGTGTGTAAAGAATGAAAAATAAAACCAAACTCAGCCCAATCACTATCATCCTCTTTTACTTTATTCAGGGCTAAGGATCAAGAGTTTGAACCAACACATACAACAAGTTGTCAACTTGCTCAAAGACTCTACTTCTTATAGGAAACTCAGAGGATTCACACCAAACGACTAGTTCATCACACCAGTTCAAATTCCTGCCTTCATCCCATAAAGAAATTCAGGCACGGCCCCTTCTCTCCAATGTGAAACATTTAGAACCTGAACCTGAACCATCTGAAGACAAATGACAAAAGGACGATGATACAAGAAGGCAAACTGACGAGATCAGGAAGACAAATGACACAACCTAACATCAGCTTTGCTGCTTTATTCAATCTCGGGGTCTCTACAGCCAGTCCCCCAACCTACACGCCAATCATCCATCACCAATAGGCACACTCATTGCCACTTCCACGATGCTATGTGCTTCAATCACCCTTTTTCACCTTTAATAGGGACCTTTCACTCAGTAAATAAATGCTGACGTCATAACGGCACCTGGAGAATGGCACCTCCGCTCTCCCTACACACACACAGCCTGTGGGTGCCTCCTCCTGGAATGGGCCTCCGTCTAGCCCTACCAGCCACATCATGTCTTCCAGGTAAGTTCTGAGAAACTGTATAAACTAGAAGAAGTGAAAGCTATACATAATATCCCCCTCAGACTATATCTAAGCATAGTGATATGGCCTCTCACAATCTGGCCCCCATAAGTAGCTGGCGAGGATCCCACAGTTGCCACCCATCAACAAAACATCTCAGACCTCACAGTTCTGCCACACTCTCCTCCTGTTTTCTATTTCTCACCACTCTCTGGCCAACCTGACTTTAAATTCAAAGATCCACAGACAGGGAGTTTTCAGTAAGTCCCACCCTGGGGTTACTTTTGGGACTATACCCCCCCACCCCCCCCCCCGAGTTCTCAGTTGCAGTCCCAATTTATACATTAAGGAGCAGACACCTTTTTGCCCTACATAATTTGCTGGAAGATCCCAACTGTTCTGTATAGGGACCATATGCTCTGGGGATGTCCTGCTAGCTTGGCACCAGTCCCCATGAGCTTTTCGTTCACTTTGGTGACTTTGGTGTCACTGTATAAACATAACAGAAGGACTTTAGGGACTTGTCAGTTTCCACTTGATGTTATTTTGGACAGTCTAGGTGAATAGGAGGTGCTGAACGGCTTGTTCTTGTCACAATTGTTTTAATTGCTGTGATGGCATTTTGTTTTTTATTTCTCTTACCCTTTACTCAGACTGTTTATTAGGGGTTTTTGACTGTGAGGATTCCAAATACCTGGTTTGTTTTGTGCCATTCCTGATGCCATTTTGATTTTCTTATGGGCGCCACCATTTTGCGAATCCCATTTCTAAGACATGGCTTCTAGTTACTGGGAGAAAGGTTGCGGATGTCAAGACATTTGGCTGTAGCACCGCCATGTAGAAATCTTATTGTTACACTTTGATGTTTTTTCTTTCTGGCCGGCATTTGCAGACAGAGAAAAAATACCAAACCAATACAAGCCTTTCAATAGTGAAGCAGGCTAATGATTAACAAGAGGACACTTGGACATGGGATGTCTGGTTTAGGGAATACATTCCCGGATGGGTTTATCCATTCCCGGGAATTTGGGAATCCTGCATGTCATTCCCGGGAATCCCATGCTCCCGGGGATGACAGTGCACGGGCATCTCACATGTGAACGGTTTTAGAACGACCAACACTTATTTTTAATAAAACTGCTGCAATATGTTGACACCAATAAAAGACTAACCTTATCTACAAGCAGTTCAGGCTGTCATATAAGTACATGTATCTAGTTCAGGGGTGCCCACACTTTTTCGGCTTGCGAGCTACTTTTAAAATGACCAGGTTGAAATGATCTACCTACATTAAAAATGCTATATTATATATATATTGCATAGTTTTACTGTCAAATAATGCAAAGAGGACGAGACACATGTTTCGCCCTTTACGTTGCGCCACGACGTGTGGTTCGTTTATTTGACAGCATGTAGAGCGGGGTAATTACATTCATGGCATTCGTAGTCTGAATCACAATCTGATTGTATGGGTGGTTACCTACCAGGTAACGCTTGTATAGGCAAACATCCGCCACGGTTCTCTCTTCAGTTGCGAAAAGCAGATCATAGAATGTTGCAAAGTTTACTGTCAAATAATGCAAAGAGTACATGACACGTGTTTCACCCTAATTCTGGGCTCATCAGGCGTACACACTCACTGCACCCCCTCTCGGGAATCGAACCTCGGAGGTCAGCGTCAGAGGCAAGCCACCGCGTGTGGTTCATTTATTTGACAGCATGTAGATCGGGGTAATTATATTCATGGCATTTGTAGTCTGAATAACAATCTGATTGTATGGGTGCATGTGGGATGACCAGTGTGTTAGAAGGAAAGAGATCTCAGACTGGCTGCCCTGTATGTCAATCAAGTGGCAAATGCCATAGGGAGGATATCTACCTCATCAGATACTGATACACTTGTTCTAAACAACGCCTGCGCTTGACGTTGCACTGAAACACCGCCATTTCAGCTTTTACTGATGCATCCAGTTTCTTGTCATCATTCTGTGATGGCAAGTTTCTTGGCACAGATAATGCGGATGCAACAGACTGACGCATTGCAATTGCAAGCTGCTGTTCAAAGCTGTTGTCTGACGGATGTCAATGAAGTCTGCCCTGTCCCGGCATTCGTGTGCTGCCAAGTACAAACTCCTCCCAGTCCACTGTGCTCAGCCTTAGTGGGAGCCGGGAGACTGACTGCTGCTGATCTGTTGTTGACTGAATTAATCGGCAACACACTACACCGTGGGCCAAAAAACCGTGACACTTAATTAGTTTCAACTATAACTGTTATTTCTTAATCGATTTTTACACTTTTACACGCTATATATGCGAGCTTGGCCATTCCCGGTTTCCCGGAAATTACAGCAGTTTCATTCCTGGGAATGCGGGAATGATAAATGTTCGGGAATCCCTAGTCTGGTTGTATGTCCATTTTCTGGGATTTGGATAGTATTTTGCATAAATTGTTTTGCAATGTAAACTGATCAAAAAAATTAAAGGAACACTTTGAAAACACATCAGATCTCAATGCTGCTGGCTCTCTCTACTGATATGGTAATGTGTTAAGAACGAAAGGATGCCACATCGTTTGATGGAAATGAAAATGATCAACATACAGAGGGCTGAATTCAAAGACACCCCGGAAATCAAAGTGAAAAAATGATGCGGCAGGCTCGTCCATTTTGATGAAATTTCATTGCAGCAACTCCAAATCGTACTCAGTAGTTTGTATGGCCCCCAGGTGCTTGTCTGCATGCCTGACAATGTCGGGGGGATCATACTCCTAATGAGACGACAGATGGTGTCCTGGGGGATCTCCTCCCAGATCTGGACCAGGGCATCACTGAGTTTCTGGACAGTCTGAGGTGCAACCTGGCGGTGTCGGTCCTCCAAGCCCTTGAGACTGTGCTGGGAGATGCAGCAAACCTTCTGGCAATGGCACATATTGATGTGCCATCTTGGAGAAGTTGCACTACCTGTGCCACCTCAGTAGGGTCTGATTAAAAGTGTATATTGGTGGACAAGTTAATACTGGAAATGCCTAAATTATTAGCCTTAATTTACATGCACACCTCATGACATCCACTCCTCACTCATATCCCAACTACACAAATCAAATCAAGCAATATGTTCAAGGCTGGTGACCTCAGCTGCAAAGCAGAACATTTTCAGTATTAATTTGTCCACCAATATAAAAAGAATCCCAGAGGTTTAAGTGCCTTTCACAGACACTTTTACATCCCAAAACAATCATGAGGTTATTGAAAGGAAGAGGAGGAACAGCAGATGGAGGAAGAAAAACTTCAGAATACGTATATAAAGCAGCCATCTAAAGAACAAACTGTCTAGTTAGGTCAGATCAGCAGACTCCATCGGTGGTGATACCCCCTTAAATTCTACATAGTCCGGGTTTACCTAGCAGATCCAGGGTGAGCTCATTTAAGAAGCACCAGTTTCTTTATTATAGCGCAGTAGTTACTATTGAAACATTTCATGCTTACAATTCTGATGAGTTCACTGGCCAGCCTCTAAAAACCCTATAAAATAAGGCTGTTGAGAATCTGGACTATTGAGCTACCATTGGGAGGACTGGGGTGGGTATTCTCTGTGTATTTCATTATTCACACTGTGGGGGTTTGCTTTGCGTAGTGTTCACGGTGGGGTGGTGGGGGAGAGTCATTGCCATTATCATCTTTGTGTGTCTTTGAAACGTATAAAATATTCACCTCGATTTGTTAAATTTCTCTTCTATCATTGTTTTTATATACAGTATATAAACATATTCAAGACGTTTAATGAGGGGCATACGGCGCTGTGGTTTGTGGGGAGACGTGATATTGACCTGTTCATATATTCATCACCTTAGGAAACTGAGAGGTCGTGATTGTCTCACTTTCATCAGAAGCTGGGCATTAGCAGCCTTTTTTTTTCATCCGAGTTTGCGGATATTTCCCAAATAGACTTAATGCTAGTCTTTCTTTTTCATTCTCTCAGGCTAATGACATTTTGGCAACATTTGTTGGACTCCGATTTCTGGGTTTTTCTTTTTGGCTTGGCACAAATACAGCTTGATTTTCAATTTGGATCTCTGCATATTTTTTGACTACGTCTCATTTCCTGCACCATCGCTTTTAAAATACTGTTTCCTCATTCAGAGCGGGTCAATCCATTGGATGAGATAGACAGGTGCTCTAGGGGTACCGTTTATGAAAGTTAGGGGGCTGAGTGTAATCCAACCCACTAAACAGTCCCTTCACCATGCTACAGATACCCAGGGGTGTCATTTTGGTAACTCAAGGTGAGCACACTCTGGGCAGCAAGGGGGACCTTCCCACTCCATATGGGCACTGCTCCCATGTGAGTCAGTATACTGAAGCTACATGTATGTGGTACTGACGGTACCAAGCAGCACCTCCCACCTCCTCATGAACAATGAAAAAAGGATCAGGTGCACCTAAGTTTTTAAACCCCATTCCAATTCTCCTTGCATGCCAACAATGTGATGCATTGTTGGGTCACTTTGGACAATGTGGGATCATTCTGCTTCTCCTAAGTGGCAGCTGCACGTCTACTACATGCTTTCATTTTTGGATATTTAGATAAAGCATTTCTAGAAGTTATCAGAGTGCGTCACATTTTCACACTGTGAGGAAGCTTTAAAAACCTGGGGTCTTTGGATGCATTAGACCAGTGGTGTCAAACTCTGGTCCTGGAGGGCTGCAGGTTTTCATTCTAACCCTTTTCTTAATTAGTGGTCTGTTGTTGCTGCTAATTAACATAAATTCATTGTAACTGAATTGCTCTTGAAGACTCAGACCCTGTCATTGTTTCTTTTTTCTTAATTAGCAGCCAAGCAATAATGAAATACAAAATGAGCCAAAACATGACCACCAAACTGTGTCCATCACACAATATCTGAAAATAAAGAAAGGTGAAGGTCTCAGGAGTGCTGATCTGCTCAGGCCCAAAAAACATTTTAACAGTGCTCTTAGAAAGGAAAAAATCAACAATTTCAGAAATGTGTGCAATTACACAATGATAACAGCAACAAGCCATGGAATTAAAGAGCGGGTTTAATTAACAACAAGACTTGGCATCTGATGAAGCAGTTGGTTGAGTTTCAGGCCCTGACTTAGTTGGTCTTCTTTTGGCTCACTCATTTCACATTTCATTTCTGTTTAGGTGCCATTTACGGAAAGAAGTGAAGCAAATCAGAGGAACAATGAAGAAATTCAGACATGTCAATTAAAATGAAAGGAAAAGGAGTTAATTAACAGCAAAAACCAGTCATCAATTAAGAAAAGGGTTAGAATGAAAACCTGCGGCCCTCCAGGACTGGAGTTAGGGACCCCTGCATTAGGCGATCAAAGAATACATGTCTGCTGGACCCCACACTGAGCATGATGTGTAACAAATGGTGACTCCAGATGATGGAGAGGAGCAGGCACACCTGATCTTGTGTGTTTTGTCGAACTCTCCTCAGGCGTCTCACCTTTTTCATTCAAAACATTTTCCAGTCGTTATGGCTGAGGGCTTTGAACCTGATGGTAAGCCTCTGTATTTTTCATTGTCTGAGGCCCTGTTGTCAGACAGTCCGGCCCCGACTTAGTTATTTGCATCAGGGAGTTGGGCTGTGAAAACATTGAACTCCTCCAGATGTCAAAGCTGCAGCATCAACGATTGGCTGGCCACTCCAGTTTTGGAGAGCTGAAAAACAAATCATAGAATGAAATGTAATCCCAGGAACAAAAAATAGTGTGTGAACATGGGTGGCTTTGTCTCTCTTTAAACATATTAGAGAAGTGAAGAAGAACACAACCAGGTGAGTAAATGAGCACAAGATAAGAACCACTAGCGGGGCATCTTGGGTCATACCTATCCACTGGGAATGTCCTGTCAGGAATGAGACTGGTGGCAAAGCTCTTGAACCAAGTCTAGTGCATTGTCCAAAGAACAATGATTATTGTTTTTACCCCACTTCTCCAGAGTTCTAGTTTGGAATGAATGCCCTAGCAATATCTACGTGGAGTTAGTGTGTTCTTCCTGTGTCTCTCTGGCCTTTTCGCCAGCTATACTAGGTGTCCTTACACTTCCAAACACGTGCATGGCGACTTTAAACTGCTCCCAGTGAGAAGGAGTGCAGATACTGTATGTGTGTGGAAGTTCCCTACAGCAGACTGGTGCTTTAATCCAATATTGTAGAAATAGGCCCTGTCCCACCACAACACCAGGAATTGGACTGAACAGGTTATGGATGGATAGATTATAAGCACAATATGAGTACTAGTAGGTGAAGTGGTTGGAGTCTGCAGTGAATATTAATCTGGGAACCTATTGGCTTACAGCCCAAGGGCCTACGCACTAAGACTCAATGCCTCCTAATGTGCATACACAGTTGATCGATAGATATAAAATGCTAAGGGTTGTCATGCAAAAACTTGTGCACTTCCGGTCCTTAAGCCTTGATCTTTGTCTTAGGGTGTACCAAAACTAGGCACATTTGTTCCGTACCGTGCCCAAACACGATTGTCCCCCGACTTTACTCCCCCACTGGCCTTCATTCACACTGTGCTTAACATTCTGGACCCGGGCACACTTTCGTCATGACCATTCCAAAACAAAATCCGAACATGGAATGGCAACATGTGTGTCAAAATGATTTTACGTATTTTCTGGTTGTTTCGAAGTCATGTAGGGCAGGATGACTCTCTACCCACTTACAGATTTATTGAGTGTGCAGCGCAGCGTTTTGCTGTTAATCGTGCTGCAAGTCTGAGAACATTTTTACGGTGACAAATGATGTTAAGGGAGGAATTTGCAGATTTTCTTGCCAGCTACAAGTCATGTTCAGGTGTAAGGTTAGAATAAGGGTTTTTAACTAAAAAGACATTGAATGAAATGAGAATTGCACTATCTGACCTGTCGGATCATTGACGTGATGTCTGTTTCCCGTGCTTGGAACACGTTTAGCAGTCACACTGTTCTCGAATGATACTGAACCGTGCTCAGGCACATCTCTTCCAAGCAGGCTAGGAGATGGTACGGTTGGCCCGGTACAGCGCGATAACACTAGTCAAACGAGTTAGACTATGTGGGGTTACATGCGGACAGATGTGCTAGGGCATGGAAAGTATTGCCAGTGTGACTACACCTTTAATGGGTAGCTTAAGCTGTGACACCCATGAATTGGATGTGCAGGTCACCTCGACCACGAAATTGAAGTTTGCGTCCTTTTCATGCAGCGAATCAGAAGCACCACATGGTAAGCAATGATGCAGACATGCACCAGGGCTGACATCATTCTCATGGCAAGCAGGTAGTAATGATGCTGCTTACTTCACAGTGAAAGAAACTACAGCAACCATGATAGAGTGACTTGGGGAAGCAGTAACACAGAAATGTGCCATGGCTGACATCCATCTCAAGTAGGAGGTGATACAGCTGCACATCTCATGGCAAGCAGTGACATGATTGCCCTCCATGATCAACAGGAATAGTGGCATGGCAAGCTGATTGCACAGTGCCGAGTGATCATTTACACGAGTCACTAACTTCTGAGTGCAACAGCAAGTCATACGTGACCTAAAAATGGATAGTGTGGGATTCCACCGCCGCATTTTGGGTCATAGGGGCCATCTTTGGGACGGAGAGAAGAGCCTCTGTGACACTGTGTGGCAGTGAAGCACATTGCACAGGCCGGCTAAGTGTTTTCACCTCAAATGTAGGTCAGATGATGGTGAAGATACACAGCATGAGGGCACGACAAAGGGTGTCTCACCCTTGGCAGAGTGACCTGGAATGCTGTGTTTCGTGAGAAGTGATTGACCTTCATGAACAGAGGTCCAAGTATTTACAAGAAGCACTTACTAGTGTATATACTATACTGTAAATGTATATATGCTGTATACATAAAACTGAACATGTGTCTGTGTGTATCTGGCCAGTTTGCAAACCCATATTGTTGAATGAATCTCAGCTACATTGTCCATTTGTAGGCCAGGGGTCTACAAAGTTGGTCCTAGAGGGCTATAGTGGCTGCACATTTTTGTTTCTACCCAATTTCTTGACAAGAACTCAATTATTGAGGCTGAAGCATTTAGAGGCCTAGGGGCCATCTTTGGTACTTGCTACTTTTATGTAGTTTCTGCTCATGGTGGGATTTTTTTTTTTAGGGCCAAACTTTTTTCCCCTCAGGAATTTATTTAGTGACCACCTCTATAATTTCGTGCACCCTGGGCAGCACCAGGTGCTCCCGCTGCACTGTGTAGTGTCTAACAGTACCTGGTGTTTAGAGCATGGCGACACGTTGGGGGAGGTCGCTGTCCCACAGCTGCTGGTTTGGGTTCATCTGTCCTGCCACGCTCTGTACGGAGGTTTGCCCATTGTCCCTCTGCTTGTGTGGCTTTTCTTGGGGTACTCCGATTTCCACACACTGCCAAAAAAAAAAAACATGATTGTTATGCCGGTTGGTAGTCCAAAGTGCAGTGACTGGTGCAGCTTCTCCACAAATCCAGAATGTGTGTGTGTTATTGGGGTCTGTAATATTCTGGTGGTGTATTTGAAGTAGGTTTCTGCTTCATCTCTGATGCTGCCAAGATAGGCTGCTACTCCCTAGTTCAGAACCAAAATGGGATATGCTTTGAGATGGGAAGAAATTCACTTGAAGGACTTTTGGACCCCACCAGAACACACCAAGCAGAAAGTAGATTAGGTAGGGGAGCATGGAGGTGATGGCGGATGTTCGACAAAAGAGGTATCTTACTGTGAGGGTCTCAACCAAAAAAGTTTGGGAGACAAAAATGTTCACTTATTTAATTTTCCATACCCCTCGTACTGATCACAGTAATCAGTAAATGAAGTTTATTTTGCCACACAGCTAGCTTAAGTGAGTATCTCAGGATCACATAGTGAAGCAGCTTCTTAGCTGCCTGGAGCAGACAATCTATCAAAGCAGACTTTAATAAAAAAATAAATAAAAAGAGACACCATAAAGAACCAATCTGTTATGCAAAAGCAACATTAAACAATAAAAGTCACACCAGGAATGATGACGTGATCTAGCGCAAAGCTTGAGAGAGTCGCTCACGTGACCTCCAAAGGGTTAAATATAGTCTTTGGACACAAAAGGCATTGCGTGGCAGGCGTTTAAGCGTGTCCTGAGAATGACTTCTGGAGTGACTCTGACTCTCTCTAGTGCAGCCTCCAGCAGCTTGAGGCTAAGTTTAGAAATGTGATATTTATGGAAGAAAATAAAAAAGCAAGAGGGAACATCCCCATATCCACTGTAATAAGAGGATCAGTATCTGTGTGTCTGCCTGTCTCTGTCATTCTTTGTCAAACATTAACACCGCTTTTGTGAATCCCATACCAAATGACATAGAACAGGGACACAGTATGCATTGCATTTGTCATTCCAACGGATGGCACATCACAAACATCTGTAGTAATAAAATGCATTACTACAACTATTACTACAACTGCAAAGAACTTTTTTACTTATATGCATTACAAGAATCATTCCTGTAGATGGTGCACTGCAAACTCTAAGTTTTTAACTTTGATTTCAACCCAACTTAAACGGGTGGCTATTTCCCTGATGAGACACTGATTGTGGCCAAAAACAGGATGCATTGAGCTTCAAGAATGGTCCCACCTGATGTTATAATGTCTTGTAATCAAAGATATCCAGACACCATTTCCACCGACTGCTCATGGTAAATACTGAGGCATTCCCAGGCCAGCTGAGAGATATCATCTCTCCAGTGTATCCATTGTCTGTCCTCCTCCCAGTTGGACATGCTTGAAAACCTCAGCAGGGACACGTCTAGGAAGCAATCAGATGCTGGAACCACCTCGACTGGCTCCTTTCGGGGCTACTGCTCATCTTTGAGCTCCTCCCGAATGTGTGCGCCCCTCACCCTATCTCTAAGGCTGAGCCAAGGCACCCTGTGATGGATGCTCCTTTCCACCACTTGTGTCTGCAGGCTGTTTACCTAAAGTTTGTGGCCATATGTGAAGCTAGGAACATAGATCAACTGGTAAATCAAGAGATTTTGTCTTTCAACTCAAGTCTCTGTCTTCACCACGACCTTCTAGTATCCATCCTCATACAGCAGGGAAAATAAGTATTGAACACGTCAACATTTTTCTCAGTAGAGATATTTCTAATGGGGCTATTGACATGAAATTTTCAGCAGATGTCGGTAACAACCCAAGTAATCCATCCATACAAAGAAATCAAAACAAATAAGCTCATAAATTATGTGTAATAAAGTGAAATGACACAGGGAATAAGTATTGAACACGCTTACTGAAATGTATTTAATACTTAGTAGACAAGCCTTTGTTAGTAATGACAGTTTCAAGACACCTACTGTATGGAGAAACGAGTCGCATGCTTTGCTCAGGTGTGATTTTGGCCCATTCTTCCACACAAACTGTCTTCAAATCTTGAAGGTTCTGGGGACCTCTTCTGTGAACTCTGATCTTCAGTTCTTTGAGTCGGGTGATTGACTGAGCCATTCTAGCAGGTTTATTTTCTTTCTCTGAACCCAATTGAGAGTTTCCTTGGCTGTGTGTTTCGGATCCTTGTCTTGCTGAAATGTCGCTCCTCATTTCATCTTCAGCATCCTGGTAGTTGGCAGCAGATTCTTATCAAGAATGTCCCAGTACACTTCTCCATTTATCCTTCCTTCAGTTCTATGAAGTCTGCCAGGCCCACACCATGATGTTCCCACCTCCAAACTTCACTGTTGGTGTGGTGTTTTTGGGGTGGTGTGCAGTGCCCTTTCTCCTCCAAACATGGTGTGTGCAATGACATCCAAAGAGTTCAATTTTGGCCTCATCTGACCAGACTATTTTCTCCCAGTATTTCATTGGCTTGTCCAAACGTTGTGCAGCAAACTTTAAATGAGCTTCAACATTTCTCCAGTAGTGGAATCTTGCGCGGTGAGCGTTCATAGAGGTCATGGCAGTTGAGTGCATTACTTATTTTCTTTGAAACAACTGCACCTGCTATTTCCAGGTCTTTTTGAAGCTCTCCGCAAGAGAGCTCATGGACAACTCATCTTTTGACTCCTCTGTCAGAAATCTTGCGAGGAGCACCCGGTCGTGGCCAGTTGATGGTGAAATGATGTTCTTTCCACTTTTGGATTATGTCCACAATGGTGCTCACTTGAACATTCAGAAGTTTAGAAATACATCTGTCACCAAAGCCATCAGTATGTTGTGCAACAATAAGGTTGTGAAGGTCTTGAGGGAGCTCTTTACTTTTACCCATCCTGAGATGCTTCTTGTGTGTCTCCTTGGTAATGAGAAACCTTTTTATAGACCATCAATGAGGACTTAACCAGCTGATATTCGTTTGCACTGATAGGGGGCTCCTTTTCTTCATGTGTTCAATACTTATTCCCTGTGTCATTCCACTTTATTACACATGACTTAATTTATGAACTTACTTGTTTTGATTTCTTTGTATGTGTTGGTTACTTGGGTTGTTACCGACATCTGGTGAAAATTTCATGAGAATTTACTGAGAAAAACGTTGACGCGTTCATTACTTATTTTCCCTGCTGTAGCTGCTGACGCCGCTCCGACCTCCCTGTTGATCACTTTGTTCGTTTCTCCATCACTTGTGCACAAGACCTATGAAAGGGCATCCCATCAGTGTTTAAACATTGCATGGGAGGTGCGTTGCATAAATCCACTCACTAAAACATTAAATAGGGAAACCAATGGCGGACTCAAGCATTTTGGACTTCATAGAAATATTAACGATGCAAACAGAATTTTCAAATATGAATCTATGCCCTGGAATCTAACAACTAGTATGGAGGCTTCACATTTTGATTGAGATTTCTTGTCTCTAAGCTGAATTCTGCAATAGTTGCTATATCAGAACTGACTGATTGATTGAACGAATGAATGATCAGTGACTCTTCATTGGCTCTGTGTGGGTGGGCGCTGATGCACCCTGTAATGGGTGTAGTGGCTTGCATCTGTTGTGAGACAGGCTTCTACTTTCAAAGATTTTATCCTGGAAAAGACGGCTTCAGCAAATGGAGTAATTGGTAGAAAACGTGGAGTCTAAGATCTTGGATTAACCCACTGGATATGAATGTCATTCTAATCTTTTGAGAAAAGTACATTTCTCCAGAATATCAGAGAATGTATGACTTATGTACTGCATCTTTAAAGGGTTTTTGTGTTCTTTGGCAGTCATGAGTAAATACTAAGTTAGGAACAGCAAAAAAAAAACAGGAAAGTATTCATTTGAAAAGAAGAGTAACCCTGAGGGAACGGAGGGACAGTCCATCTCCTGCTCACCTGCACCTCCACCCCCACTCCAGACAGCAATGTGCCAGGCTCACAGCTGGGCCGAGGAAGCACATGCTCCGTTGGGAACATTCTTTACCAAACTCCTCCCCTGCCTACACATCTGCTAATTTGTCTTTTGGGCGGCTTCTGGAAATGATATAATTAAAACCGCATGCTTTGCAAAATCCTTTCCTATGAAAATGGTAAGGTTGCACATCCACTGCTCGGTCCGTGTGATGCCACCTCTTAAAGCCAGCCGTGACCGCACGGGCTGACCAAATTCAGATTTAGTGCCACCCCTGCCTGGATATTTTTAGCTGTGTTTTGTATTACTGGAGATACACCAAGTTTTCTGCATACAGCTGCCTTTTTTGTTTCAGGGGGCATACCGGAGAAAGGGTACCGCGTGGTCACTTTTCACATCAGCACAGCATCCACTTTTTTAATGCTGCGACTGGTAAACTAAGGGTGGGCAATTGTGGCAATGTTTTAGTACAACTTACCTGACGAAAAGTATCCTGACAAGTCACATGACAGAAAATAGTTCCTCCATAAACGGTGCTACAACAGATGTGCTGTGGCACCACTCTGACTAGAGACTGTCACGCATGCGCGTCAGAAGACCCCTTCACGGGCTCGGACAGGATAAGTGATAACCTGAGAAGGGGTGCTGTCGCTCACGTTCTCTTCTTTGTTTCTCCCCTCAGCTCTAAGAAACCACTTAATGAAGGGTTAGAGCTCCGCCAATACGAGAAGCCCAACTTCCCAGAGAGGAGTCGGCATCTGATCCGAGAGCAAACCGCGAGACGGACCTCCCGAATGACTGACCCATAAAGAAAAGCCGCTAGTGGGTAGCCTGTTTATTTATTTATTTTTTTTTGCCTATTGAGATTTTTCTTATACTTGCCAAATGTTACTAAATTAGGCAAGCCGGTTGGCATCCCAGCTTTTCTTGGCTTGTTTGTCTTGCCATTCCGCACTCGTGAACTTTAGGAGCATACGCAGGTCATTGGAAATCTGCTGTGGTTAAGCCAGCATGAAGCTAAACATTTTTTTCACACACTTATGTAAAGCTTGTTAGAGGTGATTCTTGGAAGCCACAATGGGGTATTGTGATGCCCCATGTCTATGACTTTGAATCCTGAGCATCTCAAAGTTCAAGACCCAGCATGATCAATGGTACACTGATATAACAAAGTAGACAGAAAAACAAAGGCAGTGCTTCTTTATTTATAGCGATCAAAATGAAAAAAAAAAAAACAGTCCCGATGACATGTTGCAGCAATTTGTTTACTGACACAAACCCTTTCTTCTTCTTCCCACCTTCGAAACCACAAAAGGGTCTTTGTAGACTACATTGAAATGTTACGAGCCAAAAGCTCACCAAGACAGCCCCCCCTACAAAGCTCCAGGGGTTTTCTTCTCTCTTTGCTCCAAAGTTGGTTATGGCAGAAAGACCACCTTTTGTATTTTCCACCCGGTTTTATATGGCCACAGGATTGTCATGATTAAACCAAAGAGGGCCAGCCATTTGCAGAGCTCTCCACTGAAATGAGATCCTAAACACCCGTCTGTGTCCACTGGTCCACAGATGGACAAGGCCTTTCTCTCACTCCCTTCTGTAAGCATTTTCTCAGGACTCCTAACGCTCTTACTGCTTCTCTACACCCTCCTGTTTATCTGCAGTGTCATATTAGCATGTGCCATAGCTCCTCACCTGTCCTGAGGTGGCTGCAAAGCCACAACGCCATACTTCCCCTTCTTCCCCAGGTCAGTATCTTTCTTCATTTTTCTGCAAAACAGTTATACTCTTATCAACACACCAGAGCTGATGATGCCACACATCACATGTATGCAGAAGACCTTGCAGGAAGACATACTTTGGATCCACACGTGGATGGTCACCATTAGAATGAACCTTCATGAGGAGGCCATGGTTCAGAGTTCACAAAATACTCTTTAGTAGTGTAGACACCCCAGAGGATGGTTGGGAGTCCCACCCAGTACAGACGAGGAGTCCTTACCTGGCCAGGATGCCATAATGAAAGGATTGGCTAAATGGGGGCATACCTTATGATCCCCATTCTGGGTAGGACGCCCAAAGAGTACAAGACCTTGCAGGAGAGCACAACAGGGAGCAGTTCATCCCCCACTTTAATAGGTGGCAGTGTCCCTCATACAGAGTCCCAGTTTGGACCGTCATAGGGCTGCATGAGAGTTGGAGTCCAGAGGAGCAGCCCTATTGGGATCCCTGGTGGACGATAGGGGGCTCAGTTTGGGGATGATCTCCCTGGCTTTCTCATAACCCAGAAATGCTTCCAACTGGCTTCCTTACACTACCAGAAGTCCTCAATAAAAGGGACTGCACTGTCTTGTCCAGACGAGTCAGAGCTGGGAGGAGGACCAGCAACACTCGACTAGTGCGGTGGAGAGGGGAGAGGTGTTTGGAGGAGAGACAACTTTTGACAGGTATTTATGAAATAAACACCTGTTTATTTGAACCCCAGATTGTCATGGTGTGTTCGTATGGGGCTCTCTGATGTCCTATAGCTTTCACAGGAGTCAGAGTGGGATACAAAGACAGACTCAGCTAAAAAATGTCATTTAATTGGTTTTGTGCCCGGAGTATAATCTCATAAAGTAATAATGTTGAAGAGGCAGTATGAGGCCTTGAAAACAGGCACATGGACGCCCTCAGGGTTCCCCAACAGCATGTGAGTAATGTGCCAACCTGTACATGTCCCACATGTGCCCGAGGAGCCTGCAGGCACTTCCAGAATGGCCAGGCTGATACCAGTCGCAGTTGTTCAAAGAAGCCCCTCAAGCCTGGTGAAGACCCTCACAAAAGTGTGTAAAGCTATCTTGGATTTCCTCAGCTATTGCTTGGCATCAGACATCAACATTAGATAAAAGTAGTTGTCGAGGTTGATTCCCCCATCACTGGCTCCCAAGTGACAGCCATTGTAATGCGGCCATGAAAACTAATAGCAGGCTTTGAAGAATTAGCTAATGCTGCAGGATACGCATTGCATAACACAGGGCGGAGCGGGATGCACATTTTTTTGCTGGAGGATTTTCCAACATGTATGAACAGAAGGGTCTTTGGAAGAGCATTTTGTTTTTTTTTCTTTTCTTTAGAGATAGCCAGATGGCTGAAAGAAAGGCATCTCATTTTTCTTTCATCTTGTTGGAACGGTATGAAGGGTGTGACTGCGTGGGGACACTCCAGCAAGCAGCAAATGAGTTGTTTGAATACATTTCGTCATCTCCAAATTGTAGAGATGAGCAACACAAGCCAAAACATAAGCACAAACAGTTGATCTCCTTGGAGTCCTAGGCTCTATCAATCCGTCCAAATGATGCGTTATTTTCTAAAAATGAAGGAAAAGTGAATCCAGGGCTTTCCCTTTCACCCATTTGTGTCTGCCCCAAGTCTGGGGATCCCTTTTATGGGACACTCTTAGATGTGTCAGACATCTAAGTTCTGCTTCATTCAAGCCCTACATGTAGACCGCCTGGCTGTGAAGCTGACATCCTTTTTATACAACGCTGAAGTGAGCTGACCAGGAGAGACAATAGTGACCTCTTGGGAACTTTTGGTGACCTTCATGGATGTGTCTTCAGCTTCAGGCCCCCAATCCTCCACTGCCAAGACTGAAGCACATACTCAGAGAAGCATGTAGTCCTTGGCCTTGTTCTCCCAGCCCTGGCCTCCAGGTGAGGAGGGGCGAACTGTGACTATGGGAAGTGCAAACGATATGAGCCGAGGAGAAGTGTGACCAACGGGAGTCACGTGACTTTTAGGGGGATGACAAGACGCCATAGCAGATGTGTCACGACAGTTGTAAAATGAGAGACGGAAGAAATTAGGCCAACACCTAAGCGCTGTTATCTTTTTCCATTGTACCACCTGAATACTAAGCAAACACACCAGGAAAAATGTCAAGATAAATGTAATACACTAAACAGGTACAACTATTTACAACCACAGCAATGACAGGTAATGTACAATAAACAGTTACTTGCCAGAAAGATGTGATGGAACAGGCCCATTCTTAAACTGCTTCCCAGAAGAAGGATTTTACAGTACAGTCCTAGTCTCAGTGTCCAGAACGTTTATAATCTTATGAGGTGCACCTTTTCCACAAAGAGCAATCGAAAATGCCAGCCGATGTCCCTCCATGTGATGGCAATGCAGATCCTCCTCCGCTGCATTAGTCAGTTTAAATTGGGCTGCCTCCATTCTATTGATGCGTTTGTACATTTTGAAGACCTCAATTAATTCGCCACAGAGCCTTGAGATATAGCGGGTCTCTAGCATGTGCTGTTTAAAGAAATAAATGCACTTGCGTTTTCGGGTGGAGTGTAGGCAGCATGGCGGAGCAGCACCAGAGGTAGATGTGAGGGCAGGCAATCCTGCATCCATGTGTGCCCATGTGAGACTGACCCGTTCCGTCATTAGCACTGGAGCTATGATTGCTGCAAACCTGTGTGCCACAGGTTTTTACTTTCTCGTATAGGAAGTGTAGGAAAAGTATTGTAATCGTCCGATAATTCGATGTCGAGATTTTGATGAATCTTGACGTTTTAGACCTCCCTGACTCCAAAAATACCATTTTTTGGACTTATGCCTGTGTGTCTGTCTGCGTGTACGTGTGTATGTAAATATGATAACACTGAGTACACTTTCACTTAGGTCAACCAAATTTAGCATACAAGTATTAGGCACAAAACATAGATTTCTATCAACTTTTGGGCTATTTCCGCTTTTATTCAAGCAACTGCAGAGTCCAATTTATTCAACTTTCTTCTTATATAATACGCTACTGCGGTTGTTCGTTTGTCTGTCTAGAATTTTAAATCACCTGTAGCTCACACACCATTTGAAGTATTGACCTGAAATTTGCTACACATATACTATGTGACATCTACTATCTGCTTTAGGGGTGATGATTGACCTCCAAGGTTATTCCTCTTTTTATTTTTATTTTATTTTATTCAAGAATCAACTCTAGGCAACAGCCAGCAGGGTGGCCATGTAGCGCATGTGTATGGGCGCCATTCTCATCCCTACCACTTTCGCTGTCACTTCCCCTACCTCTTCATATCTTAAATCATTCTTGGGGCAGATTGAAAATTTAAGTGCCAGCTTAAGTGAAAAATTAAAGAAAACATACTAAGTAATTGCAACATAAACACTGACTTAATCAGTTTTAACGTGAAAAGATGCCAACGAAAGAAAAGAAGAAGCAGGCCGCTAGAGTGAAGAAAAGAAGAGCTTCTCAGAAAGCAGCAAGCGCATCAACCTCTGAGCAAATGAATGCTAAACATATAGAGAAAGAAAGAGGAGGAAAACTAGGAATGCTCAAGTCAAGTGTATTTACTGCACGTTATCATGCAGTGCGCTGTTACTGGTATATATATACAGTACAGGCCAAAAGTTTGGACACACCTCCTCATTCAATGTGTTTTCTTTATTTTCATGACCATTTACAGCACTCCATCACTCTCCTTCTTGGTCAAATAGCCCTTACACAGCCTGGAGGTGTGTTTGGGGTCATTGTCCTGTTGAAAAATAAATGATCGTCCAACTAACCTGACTCCTGCACAACACAACTGCTGGTCCCAACCCCATTGATAAAGCAAGAAATTCCACTAAATAACCCTGATAAGGCACACCTGTGAAGTGAAAACCATTTCAGGTGACTACCTGTTGAAGCTCATCGAGAGAATGCCAAGAGTGTGCAAAGCAGTAATCAGAGCAAAGGGTGGCTATTTTGAAGAAACTAGAATATAAAACACGTTTTCAGTTATTTCACCTTTTTTTGTTAAGTACATAACTCCACATGTGTTCATTCATAGTTTTGATGCCTTCAGCCGTGAAAATAAAGAAAACACATTGAATGAGGAGGTGTGTCCAAACTTTTGGCCTGTACTGTATATATATATATTGTGGTCCCCGGCCGGGGCTGGAGCCCGGCCGGGACGCCCAGGAGGACGTGAGGAGGGCTTGTGCCTCCTCCAGACCGCGAGGGGGCGTCCGTCCTGGTTCTGTTGGGGACCATGGGTCGAGGGCATGGAAGCCCTACCCTGTAGGGGCCCGTGGTCACCGCCAGGCGGCGCCCCGATGCCGGTCGAGCACATCTGGTCCTCGGCCGGAGCTGGAGCCCGGCCGGGACGCCTTGGAGGACCGGAGGAGGGCGTGTGCCTCCTCCAGACCGAGTGGGGGCGTCCGTCCTGGTTATGCAGGGGGCCTCGGGTACAGGGCTTGGAAGCCCAGCCCTGTAGGGACCCGTGGCCACCGCCAGGCGGCGCCCCAGTGCCTAATTTCCCGGGAGCCCGGCACTTCCGCCACACCAGGAAGTGCCGGGGGGAAGACGACAGGGGATACACGGACGGCTTCCGGGTGCGCAGCCGGCACTTCCGCCACACAGGGGTGTGGCCAGCATTAAGTGCCGGGAAGCAGCTGGAGCTCGTCCGGGTCCCCATAAAAGGGGCCGCCTCTCTCCAGTCATGAGTGGAAGTCGGGTGGAAGAGGACGGAGCTGGAGTGAGGACTGGAGGCGGCCAGGAGAAAAAGAGGCACAGGACTGTGTGGCCTGGACATTGGGGGAATCGGTGCTGGAGGCACTGGGGTTCGTGAGTGCACGTGACAGTTGTATATATTGTATAATAAACGGTGTGTGGGTGCAAAAATGTTGTCCGTCTGTCTGTGCCGGGGCCAGCGTTCACAATATATACCGGTGTTACAGATGTAAACGAGAAGGGAGAAGTGCTGAATGACAGTACCTGACTGCATGGTAAGACTATGGGATCTAAATCATAAACAGTACAAAGGGGAGAATAGGAACTCCCAGGCCCTTAGCATGACACGACGGTTTGTAATTTCTAGCAGACCTTGATACCGATTTGTGAATTTCCCCTTGGGATTAATAAAGTGTCTGTCTATCTATCTATCTATCTATCTATCTATCTATCTATCTATCTATCT
>JANRMT010062840.1:2891569-2904476 GCA_026402145.1 Polypterus bichir lapradei | reverse complement strand
TCTATCTATCTATCTATCTATCTATCTATCTATCTATCTATCTATCTATCTATCTATCTATCTATCTATCTATCTATTTGTTTTCCAAGATAAAATGAAAATACATTTATAGGGTAGAGCAAAAGTAAAGCACATCAAACAAACAATCAATCAATATGAACAAACCCAGTCCCACTTCCTGTTTTGAGGTAATGAACGGAGCCAAATGTGGTCAAACATGCTGGTGCCGCACTATCTGCTGACATCAAGAAAAGAGTAATGTCAGGGGTTGCAGGCATTGATGCGGGTTTCCTTCCCTTCAAGCAAAACAACAAAAAAAAAAAAAAGAGAGAAACAAAGATGGCCACCGAGCAGCTGGTGGGGAAAATGCATTTCCCTTTCCTACTGTAATCAGAGCACTCGTAGGAAACAACGCGGAAAAACCTCAGACGTGGTCAAGACCAGCACCCGATGCTTTTGACCGCTGTCTTGTTTTTCCTTTTATTGTTCTACCCACGTTACTATTGCGCTCTGCTCCCCTCCCTGGCAGCTCTCGGACTTTGGTTCTGAATTGCATACCCGCTCACTATCTCTGTGGCTCTGGTTATTCCTGCATACCTCCAAGATGTTACTTGTGACAGGCAGGAGTGACTGTGGGTGGGTACTCACACACAGTAAGCATGTCCTGTAATTGACTGGCATCCGACCCGTGCCACCAGTCCGCCTCATTGTAATGGAAAAGGCAGCTTCAAAAGTGGAAGGATGTGCTTTTTTATTATAAGAATTTAATTAAAAAAAAAATCGATGGGCCGCACAATCCAATGAATTCAAGAAGTCATTTTTTTACATTAGTACTTATCTGCTATTTTGCAATTCACTTTTTCTTTTAAGGAAAGTTTTAATGAAGTCTAACCTGAGCTGTGCTTTTTCATTAAAAAATGAAGAAATAAACTATACAAGAAAATGTTAGCTAGATATGGTGACAAACCACTGAGTAAATAAACATATTTACACAGTAAAGGAGTGCTTTTCTGTAAATTCATTACCACAAAATCTGAATATAGTCACTGCTATTACAGGCATCAAATTTTGCTTTTAAAGAGTGCAGGCCTGGTCGGCTTCGTCAAACCAAATTTCATAAACCAACACAAATTACAAGACAGTACAGTCATAAACATCAGGGTGGATAAGAGAAGTAAACACTGGGACAGTGGGGTTCCTGTAGGAAAGCCCATTTAGCAGACGCTGTTTGGCTGGGTGTTAGAGAGGAAAAAAGCAAAAAACGTAGCCATGCAAAGCAGGCTCTGCAAACGCACAGTGGTTAAGAACTGATGGTGACTTCTGTGTTTGTGGCACTTTCTTTATAGTCCTGGAATCAGAAGAGGCGGAGTCAGAGGTGTAGAGATAGGAGGAGTTAGGAGTAGCCCAGCTATGGAGCTCCACGAATCCAATCGCCAATCGGATTGCATGTTTACATCACATGATTTACACAGCAGCAACTCTGAGAAGGGTCTGGCGGCAGCCCATAGCACTACACAACACTCCTATTACATGGCACACCTGCTCGATAGTCGTCATTGCTCTTGAGTAGAATAACCCTCACCCTTATTATTATAAATTGTTGTTATTATTTATTAATATTTCAAATTGTTACTATCTATTCAACTATCTGTTATTTTTTTTTAGTTAAATGTTTTATCTGTTTTAGTATAGTATAGTTCTTTACCTGTCTTGCACTTGTCCTGTGTTTATGTATATGTTGCACCGCAGTCCTGGTGAATGTTATTTCGTGCTGCTGTGTGCTGCAATACTGTGAACGCACGGTATCACAATGAATTAAACTTGAGCCTGCGCTTGAACTAACACAACCCTAACCTTAACCATAGTGTAAGGACATTTTATGAGAATAACATGGGAGGCAAACCCTGAAAGGGCCTCATTGACAGAGATGCAAATGACTGGGCGTGTCACTTGCAATGCAAATGCCGCAAAACATTTAAATTGAAGCACACATTTTAATATTCCAGATATCTCACGCAACTATTCTTGTTTATTATGTACTTCTACCCCAGGAAGTAAATATTCTTGAAAAATGACCAATTTCTACTGCAGTCAAGAATATTTAGAATTTAAGTCATTTAGATCAGGCATGTCAAACACACGGCCCGCAACAGAAATCTGTGCGACTCGCATAACAGATCCTAGTTAGCACTAAACTTGTACAAAATGATTACTATTGTTTGTGATTGAATCATTCTGCATCTTCGGCATTACTTATTGACTTTTCTTACTTCCGCCTTCTGACAAAAGCACTTTTTCCCATAGCATTATGGTACCAGAAACGTCATCTGCTAGTATAGTTGCAGCTGCGGCATCAGCTCCTTGATACCCTAGGCATGACACAAAACGAGCCTTGACCAAAGTTAATGAGCCACGACGTCGCAACTTAAGTGCCAGGCTGCAGCAGCCTGGCAGGCTACACTACTGGCTGGGCTGATGAGACTGGCCACTGGGCAGAACTGACCATCACGAGTAGTAATAGCTCACATATTTTCATGTTGTTTTGTACTAGTTTTATGTAATTTTGTGCTAGTATTGTAACGAACAGTTAGTGTAGACTACAGCTGAAGATCTGAAGTGGACGCAAGAAGTTGGTGAGTTATTTATTAACAGATTTTTGTGATTTTGAGTTTGTAAAATTAGTGTAGGTCAGGGGGTTTTTTGCATATCGGCTTATTTTACAATATTAACTTTGAAGTAAACTTAGTAAAGTAAAATTTGATTTTTGGAGGATTTGTTTTCCAACTTGAATTACTGAGCAATAAATTCAGTGAGCGTTTTCGTGATTACAGTTCACACAAACTTGTGTGGACTTTACGCTGTTTACGTCACCATATACTTACAACGTTGAGAATGTGCCTGAGAGTATCCAAATGTAATTGATTGAACTGCAGTCAGATTCTATTCTAAAGGCAAAATACAACGAAGTTGGTGTGCCAGGCTTATATGCTTACCTGCCACCCTCGTATGTGCAGATCTGTAAGTTGGCATCGAGAGTACTGTTTATGTTTGGAAGCACTTACCTTTGTGAGCAATTATTTCCTTTAATGAAAGCTACCAAAACCCCAAATTGCTCAAGACTTACTGTCGAGCACCTGTCATCCCTCATAAAAGTTGCAGCTGCACAAGATTTCAAGCCTGATATTCACGAACAAGAGATGCCAAGTGTCGGGACAAAAGAAATAGATCTCAGACTGTAAGACTCCTATATAAGGACCTAGCTAAGGGGCCAAGACTCCAATTGCATGCTGTTGTATGAAGATTGTATGGAAATAAATTGCTTTTCTTTAAACTTTAAACTTTAAGTGTTACATTTTTTAAAGTTTTCAGTATTGGAAAGAAAGCTACAGTAACTTTGTATGATAGTATTTGTTACAGTGCGGCCCACTGACCACACGTATGGCAGTCGAAGTGGCCCACCAGTGGTAGTGAGTTTGACATGCCTGATTTAGATTGAAGTGCATATTTTAATATTCCAGATATCTGATGCAACTGTTCTTGTTTATTATGTACTTCTACCTCAGGAAGTAAATATTCTTAAAAAATGGCAAATTTCTATTGCAGTCGAGAATATTTAGAACTGAACTCTTTCAGGGCGGATGTCGACTTTTGTTGAAATGCAGAGGTAGAGGATGGTAATCCACTGTAAACTATGATAAAACCCGCTGTTAAATTTTAGGTTTGCTAGAAGGAAAGTTAGCTTTGTTGATTTGATCCTGATTCCCTGTGCTTGTGCGTGAATAGCAAAGCGCAAACAACATGTGAAATGGCATCGATATATCTGGTGAGAGACCAAAGAGAATGTGCAAAACTAAGTACTCCGTGGATGATGTTTTGCATATTATCGTTAAATCAGACTCTGACTTCTTGGATTCCGATGCTGATGTAAGTGATCTGGAGATGGAGATCGAAAACGAAAGTGAGGTACCAGCATCATCTGATCGCGTGGCACCTGATCGTGGTGCCTAACACGTTTGTGTAGCTGATGCACCTACGGCATCCTTCACCTGGGAGGACTGTCACGTACGATGGCAGGAGGTGCACACCAGATTGTGTTGCATTGCGACTGCCACTTCCTCCCACCTGTGGCGCAAAGACAGCCAGGCAGCTGGCCCATCGTGCATTCCTGCTGGCCATTGAGCTGACCCCGTGCAGCTGCTGCTACCAGAGATGCCAAACAGGTGCCAACAGCAGCCACAGCAACAGAGGTTTTATGTTGATTTATGTGTGAAACCATTGCTTAATGTGCATTTCAGAAACTGGAGATTTTTGAAAAAAAATATATTCAGCCCTCAATGAATTAAAACATTAAAACTGAAGCGCACATTTTAATATTCCAGATATCTAACGTAACTATTCTTGTTTATTGTGCACTTCTACCTCATGAAGTAAATGGTTCCATTTCTTATGAACGCCCTGAATTAGAGCAGCTTGCGGTAGTTTATACTTTTTTATCTCGTTCAAGGAGTCCAGGCTTATCCCAGCAGAACTAACCGACACAATCAGCAACTAACCCTAATGGTGTGCCAGTCCATTGCAATGAACGTACTCACAAACTTATAAAACATAAAACATGAAGCGTGGAAGAAAAAAATGTTGTAATCTGAGAATAAACCAGTGAAACACAGGGAGGCTGCATAATTTATCTTTCTGCATAATTTTATACCTCAGTGTCCTTTTTGATTTGAAAAAAAAAATTAAGAAAAAGTAGTTGGAGTAAATGTTCTAAAAGAAAAAGCGATCAACAGCCTTTCAAGCTCTGGCTCTTTAAAAAGACGCTCTTGTTACAGCTTCACAGCTTCACGGCTTCAGCTAGCGAACAGAACCATTAAGTGCTTTGGGGCGTCTGCCGGTGCCTCGGGAGCCCCTGGCTCAGCCGTGTAATGCTCTAGTGCAAGAAATTAGATGCCTTTATCGAACAGTGTTAGAAAAATAAAAAGACCTATCGCTCTGTGTCCTCCATTAATGCGTTAATATTAGAAAAAAGCCACACATGCATAAACAGGAAGATGGAGCCCAATGAACAACATTGTTTTTGTTAATTGCCATTTGGAGGGTGGTGTTAGCTGAATCCAGAGTTATTATGGATGCCTGCAGACACGGCTGGGACTGTTTAGCAATAAGAAGAAATTACAGTCATCATGCAGTCTGGCCGGGCCCTAGTCATGGTGGCAGAATGAGTGCAGAAATGAAGAGCGGACACTCTGGGAGACATGTTGTGTTAAGTCTACATGGTGAGCCACACACTCAGAAGATGTTATTCCTAAATAAACTCCAGTCACACCACACAATGGCTTCCAACACTTTTTACTCTTCGCCAGATTGGAAATCATTTAAGATTACTCTTTGGTTACAGCAATGAGCCACGCAGTTAGAAGTCCTGTAGACTGAAAGAGACCTCCTCAGTAGTGACATCTCTACTCACATCACTGAATGAAGTCAAGTCGGTCATTCTTAGTCTCCATTTCCCAAAGCGGCCATGAAGCAGGAGCAGGAGGTCCACTTGTGTCTTTACATATACAGCAAAACATGATCTCTTTGGTGAAAGAGTAGAGAAATTCTTAACCATTTAATTTCACATCCTAATAGATATCAGACATGATATAACGGAATCGTACTGCCAAAAATGATATATTTTTTTAAAATATTACTCTTTTAATCTTGTTTTTTCATGCAGAATGGAGAAGGCAAAGATTCTAAAATGTAAGGATGTCTATGATGACCAACACCAGACAACAGCAAACAATATAAAATCATCAATAAAAAAATTTCATGTTAATCGTGTCACATAATGCACAATGTCACAAGATCGCAATGTCTCGAGCTCATGTATATCTATTTAAATATCTACTCATTGAATCTGATTGGTCAGTTTGGCTTTGGTGAAGAAGTGTGAGTAAGTGAGACATTCGAAGACGAATAAAGGCGTAGGAGGCATGCTGAGAGTCGTCTTCAATTACAGGAAGTACAGACGTAGACAAACAAGTTGAGCCAGGTACCTAAAGAATTATGACAGAGATTGAGAAGCAGGCTTTACGGGATCGTGTTTGACAGAGGGAGTGCCAGTCAAGAGAGATCACCATGAAATGGCACTGAAAGTACATGTAGGGCAAGAGATAGCGAATACTTTTACATTTATTATATGACAGGCAATACAACTAGTTGCTAAATAAAATCACTTCCAGAAAATGCTCTTCTAAACGAGAATTGAATGCATTCAGAGGCAAGTGAATATTTGAACATTTGAATTGTAGACCCACCTCCCATTTTTAGATTTAGATTCTTATACACAATTTAGCATCAGGCTGTGAAACTCCACAGGTGAATTGACCTTCTGCTTGTTGAAGCTTCTCGGATGTGCAAAACTACAGTATGAGGCATATTCTCTTCCTGCTAATGTTTTCACTTGCTTTTCTTTAGCTTTTAATCTTTAGTTGTATTGTATACGACCCCCAGGGGGCTTTGTGTAGCCTTTCCCTCAGGCATCTGTCTCTGCACTGTGATTTATTTAATGTTGTAGATGTGAGATAGAGGCCGCACAATCATTTGTTCTTTTCTTCTGCAAGTTATTTCTTACACTGCAATGCAGAATATGAACAGTTTCTAATCATCTGCATGCCCTGTAATACAGAATATATTTACATTTAAATAATAATACATAAGAAACTGAAACATTTGTGATGGGCCGCCATATCCTTTACCCGGCTGGGATATTAGATGGATGAAAGAACCCGGGGAGAGAGCATCTGCAAAGCACTACCTCCCCGGGATGTTAGAGGGCAGCCTTCCTGGGTGGTTGTGGCACCATGGATTCCCACAGGGCGTGCTAAGAGTTGGAGTTTGGCACAGTCCTGTTGGGTTCCGTGGGTTCTGCAGAGCCCTACATTGGCCTTTCACCACACGAAGGAGTGATTCCAGGTCTGATTAATGAGCCACATAGAACACTGCCAGGGCCAACATAAAAGGATCCACTTCACTCCATTCAGGAAGCCAGAGTTGGGAGGAAGAAGGGTGAAGCTTGCCAGGAGGAGTTGAGGCGGAAGATAGGGAGAGACAGAGAGAGGAAGAAGGGACTGCATATTTGGTGCTTTATGTACTGTGCAGTGTTGGGAAGCGAGGGAGACATACATAAACGTGTGCTGTGCTGAACTCGTGTCTCTGTCTGTCTGTGTTGGGGTTGGGGCAGTTAGAGCGCCCCTGATTTCCACACATTATATGAAAAGAAAACTTAAAAGAAAAGAAAACCCTTACCTTACAGTGGCCATTGCAGAACTGAGAGCATGCCCAATCCCACTCGCTTTACCTTTGGAAACCCTACCTACACGACACCATAGGGTGGTCCAGATCTAATTATGCAATTTTCATTATGTAATAACTTATTAAGTTTATTACATAGAAAATCACCCGAAAAATCCCGGACCATCGAGAAGTGTGCGAACTGACAACATGAAGAATCGTCTTTGTGCCAAACTGGAATCGTCCCCACATAAATCAAAGTCATCCAGACGATCTGGATCTGCATAATTAGATCTAGACCACCCTGTATATATATATATATATATATATATATATATATAGTGGTACAGATCCCGGACACAGACAGGCAGACATGTTTAAATGCACCCCCACACGTTTATTTACACTACTATTTACAATTATAAGTGCAGCACAAACTCCCCCAAAGTCCAGGCCTCACACTCAATGCCTTTAGTCCTCAGGCCACCTCCAGTCCTCTCCACCAAACTCTGTCCTCCTCCTCACCCGACTCCAGCCTTGAGTGAAGGGAGGCAGCCCCTTTTATAGTCACCCAGATGTGCTCTAGGTGCTTCCCGGCAATCTTCCACCGGCACTCCCCAGTGTGGCGGAAGTGCCGGCTGCGTACCTGGAAGCACTTTGGGTGTCCCTGATCCTCTTCCCCCCAGCACTTCCGTGTGTGGCGGAAGTGCTGAGGTCCAGGGCTCTGTAGGCATTGGGGCGCCCCCTGGCGGTGACCACGGCCCCCTACATGGCTGAGTTTCAATGCTCTCTACCCGTGGTCCCCAAAGCAGCCAGGGTGGTCGCCCCCTCGTGGTCTGGAGGAGGCGCAAGCCCTCCTCCGGTTCTCCTGGGTGTCCCGGCCGGGTACCACCCCCAGCCACGTATATATATATATATATATATATATATATATATATATATCTCCTTAGGCTTTTATCAGCCCTTACAATCTAACAATAATAATGAAAAAAAATATATATATACACTGTATGATTGTAAATGGAATGCTAATTAACCTCCGTTACTTTTGCACTGAAGGGAATACCAAATCACCTGAATAAATGAAGGATTTACCCCACGGATGCAGTAACATATTATACAACCTTTAGCAGCAACAGCTACAACTGGACATTTCTTCTAGTCAATGATTGCTCCCTAACAGTGCTGTGGAGGAGTTTTGAACCACTGCACCTTGAGCAACTCATTCAAATCAGTGATATTTAGATGACGTGCACTGATCAGATTCTGACACAATCACTTAATGAGGTTAATCTCTGGTGTTTTATTAGGATATTTATACACTGCAGAGTTCTTTTACTTCAGTCATTGTGATTGAGACTTACTTACGTGTTTTAGACCTCCATCTTTCAGCATGTACTCATCTGCAGGTAGATGGTCTGCCATTTTCCTGGTGAATCATCTGATACTGTTATAAATGAATATACTGTAATCATTAGAAGACAAGACAGAGACCTGTCACCAAGAAATGGGAAAGAACAACAGAACACCAAGAGGGGACACAAACTAGAAACGCAAATACAGACTGAAACGCATAAAATCTACAGATGCTTCACAGAAGTTGTCATCAAAGAAGTCAAAGCAAGTGGTCCTAACACTGAGATATTCTCAGAAACACTTTTTTTTATCTTGCACTAATGCTGATCTTTTTTTTCAATGAGATCCTATACACAAATGGCAGAAGCAGTGTCCCACCATCCTATATAGGTGACCATAAACAATAGGCCTGTGATCAGGAAGAGATAATCTCAACATGGCATACAGCAGAATAACAATAAGCTTGGTCTAAAAAAGGAAAAAAAAAAGTCTGAATTATCGTAAATCACGTTAATTTGGGGTGTTCATAAGAAATGTAAGATTTACTTCACGAGGCAGAAGTACAGTGGACCCCTTGACTTACGAACTCAATTCGTTCGCGAGGGCTGGTTGTAACTCAAGCTGGTTGTAAATCAAGACTATTTTTCCCATAAGAAATAATGGAAATACTCCTAATGCGTTCCAAACCTCCCACAGCAACACTTACTTAACCTTTTCATAATAAAAAAGGGTTGTATAATGTGCATAATTTACCAAAAACACCAATAATTTTTCTAATGTACTAACCAAAAAGTTGTAAAAAGTGCCTAGCCTACCAGAAACAACAATGTCATACTGTACTCACCATTTAAGTTGACATTTTTGGCTCCAGGAAGGGAGGAGGAGGAGAATGAAATGGAAGGTGGTTATTGTTTGGAATGAGCTTCCTTATACAAATCTTTTCTTTGTAAAATTGTCGAGATGGTGGATTTCGACATGCTGTACATATTAGCGATATCGGTCACACGAACGCCACTCTCATATTTCCACACGATTTCCTTCTTTGTTTCGATTGTGATCACTTTCTTTACCTTTGTTACCTTCTCTTCCTTCCCTAGCAACTATCGACATAAATTATATATCACTGCACTGACTGAAATGACGTCCGCAAACCCATGTATCTGGGCTCCGACTAACGCTTACGAACGCTCTCGGCTGTTTGTTTACAATCGCACAAGTAGATACACATGACCGCATTCGGGTCATAACGCAAGACATTGGTCGTAATTCAAAACAAAAATTTTGGTCGTAAACCAAGTTGTTCACATGTCAGGCTAGTCATATATCGAGGGTTGACTGTACACAATAAACAACAATAGTTGCATCAGATATTTGAAATAATAAAATGTGTGTTTCAGTTTAAATGTATAAATTCTAAATATTTGCATCTGCAATAGAAACTTGTCATTTTTTCAGCCTCTGATAGCAGCCCACAGAGGGCTGGATCCTTAATAAAAGATCCAAAATCAAAAATAACATCATATTCATAATCACTGACATTGAAAGAGTCTAAAACGATACCTCACACGCTTATATTAGAAATGTGTCATTTTTAACCTTCTGGCAGTGACTCTTAGGGGGTTACGAACATCAATAACAAATTAAATATCCAAAAATATATTTGTGATCAACAACCTCGAGATAGCATGAAACGACTCTCCACATGCGTATAACACCGATCCCCATTTTTTCAAATTTTGTGAGAAGGAGTAACTTTGCCCCTTCATTTCCCATTAAGGGGTTGAACCCCTGGGGTCAGTTGATGTGACTTGCACAACTTCAAATCCTTCTGATCATTTTTGTTGAAAACACCCATCTGTTTACTCTTTATAATATAGGAGTAATTTATAGCACAACATCTGATCCAAAAATGGTGTAATATTGAGGGTTTTTTTAGAGAACCAAACTCAAAAAGCCCAAACATTTTGGATAACCAGACATCTTGAATGATATATCAGATATGGGGCTTTTTCTCATACTGGTGATGCAGGAGGCGCCAGACAAAGAAAGATAATTAAAGTGATTTCATATCATTCAGAAGTATTTTTTATTAATACATAAGATTAGAATATGAACAGAAAACTAGTGTCCTTCACTAGTTGGCATTTTACAATTTTGTGTCCAATCTGAAAAGTATGGTCAATAAATGGCCTAAAAATGAAGGTGTTTCTGGTCTGGAAGCCCAAAAATCGGGGAGGACCCTAAAAAGCTTGACGTCTTGTTAAATGAGACATCAAGACGAGTTGAAAGATATCTCATGTCTGGGGGTTTTCTTGTACTGTACTGGCAAGTCAAAAATAAACACTGAAGTGATTTCAAAACATTCATACAGTAAGAAATTCTTAATGAACGCAATATGCACTGACTACAAAGAGCATCAGGCGCATTGAATAGAGATGGAATCAGACCAATGCATCATAAAAAAAAAATAACTAGCCAAGGTCAAAACCAGTAAGACACAATTTGGTAAACGCAACCTAAGATGGAAGACAAGAACTCTAAGTAGAGAAATGCAGCAAGAGAGTCAGAAGAGAAAACAACCCAAAGGTTCGATGTAAATCTTAGTCAAGCAGCAGAAGAGGCCTTTATTTTAAATATTTAAACAACTTTGGACAACCAGGAAGTGTGTAACACTGGCCATTATAGCATCACAGGACACCGTGACACATTACACCCTCCAGGTCATAATGGCAGCCAAGCAGACACAAGTTGCAATGTGGTGCTGTCTGTAGCAAAAAGAAGATGACACGTTGGGAGAATGTGATTCATTATTTACACCATTAAAAACGCATCTACTTCAAAATCCAATGTGATGGGCATATTCCTGACATCTAAAACTCCCAGAATAAAGTTACAATAACGATTCAAGGCCAAACAATGAAAAATAACACCAGATCAGGATAAATAAATGTTTACGAAAATGAGTACCCGAAGTTCATCCGTCTTCATTTTAGTTTCCATTACAGTTTGAAAACAAATCAGACGGGACCAATGCTTTCCTTAGCATAGGAGCCCATCTTGTCTTTCTAAAGAAATAAGCAGAGGCCTGCAGACGCCAAGCTGTTGAGTTCTTTGTGACTTCACAGAAAATTGCATGTCTTAATCTTGAGGAGGTTTGGCAGGACTGCTGTCAAGAACGAGAAGTGTTCTTCACTTTCTCTGTCTGGACAGTACAACCGTGCCTGTGGTTCAGCCTTAGAAATGACATTGTGCTTCTCAGCAGTCCAAAACACGGCCATAGCTGTTTGTTTTTACTGGATGTTGCTCTGGATTCTGAGGCCTTCACCCTATGGCTGCTGTACATCAGCAGGCCTCAGGTAATCTCATTAATTGAGTTGAGTTCACTGGGGGAGATAACCTTTACACACCTAATGATTACTTGTTTTAGTTACTCCGTGTACCTTACAAATGAAGAAAGCACTGAACTGTACTGTTTTTATCATCAACCTTGTAGTTGTTGTTGTTGTTTTTTCTCCCAGACTTGCCTTTGCATACAATTAGAACCCACCTGAAAACCTGGGCAAGTTCACAATGGGGGCACGTAAGAATAAGCAGCATGGAATACGCACCCGTACACACAAATGCTTGGGCAGTTTGTAAAGGTCAGGTTACCTTTACTCAATTTCAGGCACATTCAGTTTGCCTTACGTCAGAGGTTTGGAATAATGGAGGCACAATGAGCGATCTGTTGGCACAGACTCGGAAATGACACATCGTCTGTGAAATCAAGCTTTCATCTTAGGGTTGAATTAACACTTGCATTAGGCTTCTTCCTGAGAACTACAATGTAATTCAATGAAGGAGCCCATCAATTATAAAAATGTTCCCTTTCTCTGGCGGTTACTGTCAGAGTGCCAGGCAGCAGGTTAGATTTCAGCTGTGAGATGAAGACAGTGGTGGATCGATGTTGGCTGGCTACAGGACGGCTGCCGTCGGGTCAAAAAAGGATGACAAGATAAATGAGAGTGCTGTTTGGGTGTCAAAGAAAAAAAGTCAGTGCAGAACATAACTCGAGTTTCATAGAATGTTACAGAGAATTAATTTTAACGGCAATCAATAAGTTCTTGTCATGTTACTCTGAAGTCCTAGAAAGGGCCGCTGGTTTGGTTTCAGGTCAGCTCCATGTGAACATATTATAAGACCAGTGTGCTACAAGTATTATAGGTTAGAAGATATGAAAGGCACTATATGATAGATAGATAGATAGATAGATAGATAGATAGATAGATAGATAGAT
>JANRMT010062840.1:2860762-2882649 GCA_026402145.1 Polypterus bichir lapradei | reverse complement strand
CTATCTATCTATCTATCTATCTATCTATCTATCTATCTATCTATCTATCTATCTATCTATCTATTGTGGTAGAATAAATGTCACAAATACAAAAATAAAGTTTTGGGGACCGTCCCCGTATATTGTCGTCCAGACAATATGAGAAAAATGCAGTGATTCAAAGTCTTGAAAGTAAAATGAATAATTTTACTGATACAAAATGGCGGTTATATAGCAGAACAAAACATGTGACAGGAAATGGTTGGCATTGCAGCAGGAACCGGAAAGAATGTCATTCTGATGAGCCGGAAGTGAGGTGGTTTGTGGGTGCCAGAAGTGACTTCATCAAGGTTGGCCGGACGTGACGTCATCGTGGCCATTTTGGAACCCGGAAGTTGCTGGATTATTTTTCTTCTTGTTTTCTGTTGATGAAAGAGAGTTCAGGTAAGCACCACGTGACAACCCCTTCTCTCGCGATGTTTTACTCACCTTTAGGCTCTTTGACTGCCTCCTAATCGCACATGTGTGACACTGTCTATCTATTATATACAGTACTAGGGAGCTTACCTACTGTTCGCTTCACTTACCAACCCCCCCGGCCTGCACTACTTGCCAGCCATTTCACATCTCTGCTGCTCACGTAGTGAAGAGGGGGGCTGAACACACCCCAAGGAGATGTGGTTGCTTCTCTGAAACCCCCTCTTAAACAGTGATACAATGGGAAACAAATAGTTTTTCTTTCCTCCTCTTTGCTTGATCAGCTGCTGACTTGCTGCTGCCATGCCTCATGAACTGCATCTTGCGCGGTGCTTCAAACATTTAAAAGCCTGTACAGCAGCTGCCTTTGTCATCTACTCTTTGTCTTCTAGTTCCAGCCCCGGGCATGGTTAAATCTCTTGGCACAAAGTGTCGTCTTGCAGGACGTGAGTTCTTGATATTTTTTAGATTATAATTTAAAAGCGGAATAAGAATCTGAAAATCTAACAACATCACATTAAAGTTCGATAAATTCTGAGAAGAATGATACCAAACATATATATGTAGGTTTTAAAATAAGCCTGATTTAAAGCGTGACAAAAAACATGACATAAAAACATCACAAAAAATTGTGGAACAAAATCGTTGTGCTTTTAGGCTTAGGATTTTATATATATAGAGTAGATATTATATATTTTATATAAAATGCTAAGGTCTGTTGGTCTGACACACGATTACTTGCCATCTAATATGGATAAAACCTCAAACTTGGTTTTAATTTAATGCCTATGATGTGATATGTTCTGGAAATTTTTAAAAATCAGGTAGCAGCAATTTGGTGGCCAAATTTGTTTAAGGCAAAGTGATCAAAAAATAACTAAAAATACCATTCAAGCAGAGATAAAAAGAATACCAGTGACATGTGCTGAGCTTCAAGCAAGCTGCAGAAGGTGATTATGTGATGAAGGATGAGAAAGAATAAGAAGACGAGATGTTGAGGCACTTAGACAAGCAAGAAGTAATCCTGAATACAGCCTGATATGCTCTGGAAATTCAAAAAATGTAGGTTACAGCAACCTAATGGCCACTTTACTGGTGGCCAGAAAAGTATATTGTAATAAAATCATGGTCCCCCTCAAGCCCATCTATTGATAATCCTCCAGGACAACATACAATGTTGTCAATTTAAGAATTAACTCCAATAAATGGGGAGTCCACTTGGATCAAATTCAGGATATCGCAGTAAGCACACGTAAACTCTGCACTCCCTAGCACATTTAAATTGAACTGGAAGGGACTGCGGAAAGCCCTCCAAATTATAGGGTGGATGACAGTTCCTAGAGGTGATTTGCAGGTGGCCCCGCCTCTTGAGGTACCACCCCCTAAAACACATGGTACATAACACAGGCTACATAGAGACATAAAGAAACCCAAAAATGAAGAATGAACATTAAATCCATAAGGAGAACTTGAATCCCAGTTAGAGGAGCAACCCTGGCTGAGATATGACACAAATTTTGACTTTACTAGGAAAATCAAAATACAGCAAGGTTTAATTGTATAGTAAGGGGCATTTTAAAGAAGTTGGTATTAGGGCCTTTTCACAACATTGACTCAAGGAAAGCTTTTATTTTGCCTTTGTGTTTTTTTTATCGGTAACGACACCCTGCCCGACTGTTTATCTAGTCCTTAGTTTATCTGTCATCTCCCAGTTATAATCCATTCTGCACTTATGTTGAGCACATCATCCCTCTCTTTGTCATTGTACTCATTATTCACATCTTTGCTAATTAACATTTTAAGAGTTTAAATGAGCTGCTGTTGCTCACTGTTGTTAGGACGATATTGTTTTCTTTGCTCACGATCCAGGTGCGTCTCACGTTTCACGTGTTTATGATATAATTACTTGATTTATTCAGTTCAATTTATTTTGCATAACTGAATGCCTGCACAGAGCACTGTAACAAGTTCAAAGGTAAAATACAATTACAATAAAAAAGTACTAATTGCATGCTACACACACATAAATGAATAGTTTAGCTTAAACATACAGTGATTTCAAAATGAGTATTATCAATATATAGTATTCAGACCCCTTCACCTTCTGCACTTTATTGTATTGTTGATTTAATTTTAAATGGATACATTTTCCATTTTGCCCATCTGTATACAATCAATACCGTAATGACAAAATGAAAACGTTTTCAGAAATGTATGCAAATGTGTTTACAATTAAAAGCTGAAATCTCCTGTTCATAGAAGTATCCTAACTCTTTGCTGTGGCACTCCACATTGTGAACTTGTGCCACCTGTTCACTTTAATCCTCCTTGAGATGTTTCGCGAACTTGCTTGGAGCTCCACCTGTGACAAAGTGAATTGATTGGGCATCCTTTAGAAAGGCACACACTTGTGTATTAAAGATCCCACAATTCATGCTACAAGGAACTCTCCATAGACATCTCTGTGATCAAGCTGTGGTGACACACAGGTCAGAGGAAAGTTATGAAACGATTTGTAAAGCTTTGAGTGTTCCCAGGTGCACAGTGGCCTCAGTAATTGTTAAATGGAAGACGTTTGGAACCACCAGGACTCTTCCTAGAGTTTGTTGTCTGGCTCAACTGAGTAATTGGGCAAGAAAGGCCCTGGTCAGGGAGTTTTAATTTTATTAACACATATGATATTTGACCCCTCAATCTGCACTCAATAGCCCATAATGACAAATTGAAAACATGTTTTCAGAAAAGTTTTGAAAATTTACTGCACAAATAAGTGTGCAGAAAGTGGGGTTCGGAAAACACGTTTGGAATCCTCTGTGTATTCATTAATATTATGCTGGTTATGATCTGTGCAGATGATTTGCCTCAGTCCATGCTAATCAGGTTCTGACTTCTGCTTGCTACAGCCATGTCTCTGTTTTCAATGAGTGGTCTGTTTGCAATTCCGGATCCCCATATAACCACCTAAATATTGACTTATGCTGCCCACCACATTTTGCTAAACTCTGATGCCCACACCACACATGAAGCTTGACTGATGATACCTACTAGGTGTTTAATGCAAGGGACCACTCACCTAGAGGTGGGCAGCATTTTATGGCATGGGCAAAGTGATGGTGATAAAAAAACAAATCCATGCAACCAATGCCCTATATTGTCCTTGTAAACCAAGTTTCAAGCAGCGCTGTAAAAATAGTTTTGTCATGTTTAATGGGACAGAAAGTTTGACCTATTTTAACAGATTCATTGACAAAATGGCAGCCGAAATTTAAAGCAAGCTTTCTTTCGATGGAAAGGGGTGTGTGACGCTCCCAATATCTACTGTATGCAAAAGGACAAAGGTCCAAGTCTTTAGAGTCCTGGTGTTCCCTGTCTTGCTATATGGTTGCGAGACATGGACGCTTTCCAGTGACCTGAGACGAAGACTGGACTCCTTTGATACTGTTTCTCTCCAGAAAATCCTTGTGTACCGTTGGTTTGACTTTGTGTTGAATGAGCGGTTGTGAGGGAGCTTCAGTTATGGCACTACGGCCATGTGGCGCGTTTCCCCAAGGGTGATCCTGCTCATAAGAGCCTCATTGTTGGGGACCTAAGTGGTTAGACCAGGCCAAGGAGTCACCACGTAACACCTGGCTGTGGCTGAGAGAGGGTCATTTCCAGAGGGTGGGACTGGACCGCGTGTCTGCCTGTGGGGTTGCAAACCGGGATCCCTAGTTGTTTTGTCGTGTAGTGGGTGTGCCAACGCACTGTACCAGTGCATGCTCCCCAACTTGACTTGATTTGACTTTCTTGAACAGTCTTTCCAATTAACACTTTGTTCCACCAAAACTGACCACAAAACCCCTTAATAGGACTTGCCTAACCAACACACTGGCAGCATCATAGCCTTCATACTACCTCTCAACACAGACACTCTACAGGGTAGTGTGCCAAGCCCCCTTCTGTTCAAGCTTTTCTTCAACAGCCTTTCCATTTAACACTGCTGTTCCACCAAACTGACCACAAAACCTACATTTAGGACTTTTGCAACTATATTTTGGAATTTGTAACCAATAGGCTGGAAGAATCACATCCCTAATGCTACTGCTCAGCACAGATGCTCCACAGGGTAGTGTGCTGAATCCTCTTCTGTAGTCCTGTTGCCTGTGAATGTGTGGTCAGATACATCTCCAACTCCATTACTAAATTTGCTGATGACACCAACATCATAGGCCTGATCACCAAGAGCTTTACCTGCTTACTCAGAGGTGCCAGGACAACAATCTCATTGTTAATGTCACCAAAACTAAGGAACTGGTCATAGAAAAGCAGAGGGCAGACCCATAGGGTACTCCCATCAGATAAAAAACAGTCACAAAAACATATTTTTAATTTTTGAAAATGGAAAAAACCTTTCATAGCCTATATAAAATTTGAGAAACTGGTGTGTAGTGTTATGTGACCCCACAGGTGACGGACAGGTAAGCACAGTAATCCTTGTAATGTACATAAGTTAGCCAGTGTACAACAAAGAGCTCCATCATGATAAGAAAAAGAAAATATCTGAGGAGACCTTAAAAACATGCAAGCAAGCCATTGGCACATCAAGTTATTGCCACACTACATAAAGGATAAAATCTCTGGGTAAATCTGAAGTCACAGCAGGTTAACCTAGCATTGTGGCGAGTCTCACAGAAAAGGCTTCTTCGCCTTGTTCTCCTCTTCCATCAGGCTGATAACAAAAATGTGACAAGTGACCTACCAGTTCCAGACCCAGGTTGAAATAACAATATGCAGTACTTGAAAAGAAATAAGTAGATAAAAACACTGGAGTTTCAAAGTATTTCATTATTAAGTAATTATTGTAACAAATAATGAGCTGGAACAACTGAGGCACAAACTGACTTGCAGTTAAGGCAAACAACGGGACAGTGACTGTCAAACCATCTCTCCATAATTCATGAAGCTTAACACTTCTGGTTGCACTTTCCCACTGTTTTGGGCCACAGGAAATGCCTCATAAAATAACAAATATGCGCTTGACACAGCTACCCTCACGCTGATCCTTCAATACACAGCACTGCCAAGATGTCCTGTTGTCCTGCCCACTGTCACAAGTCTCTCTCTCGCTCTCTGTGATCCATCGAAGTCCAGCTGCTTTTACATGGGCTTTCCATTTATTCTTCCCCTGAAAGTCTCTGCCTTTATTCTTCAATCTTTCTGGCGGTGTAGATATGTTGACTCACAAGACACAGCAATTGAAAAAATGTTTACATTTCCAGGAGACACGTATCAAGGAACAGGAGTCAAGCAGATCTTTCATTATACACAATCAAAAACTCAGGGTCAAAAACAAGTGGAAAAAGTTTGTTAGTCAAGTTTTTTCAATCTCCATCTTAGAGAAATCCATCAAAATTCGATACCCTTAATCTGCCGAGGAAGACCTTTAACCTTTCTCTGGGATGACATCACAAATGAGTACACTTTGGGGAATTCTGGGCAGGATTTCTATGGAGACCATCCTAACAATAGCCTAAAGTGGTGGCATCCATTGCAATAAAAAATAAACAGATTATGAACTTTAAATAAATAAGATGTAACAAAACAGATTTTAAATTCAGATTCTCTATGTGTCAAAACCCCACCCTCCATATGTAATTAACTATAAGTTACATTAGGAGTTGTACAAAAAATGTATAATTTTGACAGATCCCAATAGTAGAACACAGCACAGACCTTCCTGAAACTTGCAGTGCTCATTCCTGTGTGACAGGTTGCTGTCAATCATGAACACAGCCCCGCCCACCTTCACGTCAATGTGTTTAATGCCACAGCAGTTTTCCCCTGAATTGCAACTAACGGATCGTGCACAGCACAGGTTTCATTTAATTTGCTCTCTGAAACAAACATTCATTTAAATAGTCTCTGAGTTCAGCAGAGAGGTGGGAAGGCTTGAAATAATCCCTTGATTATTTTAGGGGTGGGGATCCAACATCAACCATTATGGGAGAATTTTGGATTTTGTGTTACTCCAGTTGTTGAAAGGAAAACAAAAGTCAAAACTAGAAATCCTTCCCTAAATCTAGTTTTGTTAATTACCCATGTGCTAATTCCTCACTAAGTGTTTGCTTTAGCAAATGTAACTTTGGATATTATGGGATGTAGGCTTCCATCTTTTATATCATAGCCATTGTCACACACGTGCGCATAGGAGGCAGTCAACAAGCCCTGAGTTGAGTGAAATATCGTGAGACAAAGGTTTGATTTGTGGTACTAAAGCCTCTCTCTCTTTTTCGTTAGACAAAAAGAAGAAAATAACACACCTTCCATTATTCCGGGTTCCCAAGATGGCCACCAAAAGTCACTTCCGCATCTGACTCCCTCTGATGATGACACTTCCGGTTCCATCGGAATGATGTCACTTCCAGCTCCATGTCAATGACGTCACATCCGGTCTCCCGACCATCCCAGTCTCACTTCCACTACTTTATCACTCTGATGATGTCAATTCCGACTGCCAGTCATGGCGTCATCTCCTGCCACATCAGATCCGCCCACTATTTTGTTACTGTATATAAACGGCACCTTTGTCATTTCCATTTATCAACTGCTGTAAAAAGTATTCTGATCAACTATTTTTGCCTTTTTGCATTCTTTGTCCTTTGGACATTATACAGGGATGGTCCCCAGCACTTTTCCTTTGTGGAAGCTGTCTTATTTCATCACACCATGATGATGTCACAGGTCACAAGACATGTGTGTCACACACCTAGCAAATGCATAGTCTCATTGCAAGTCGTACAGTATGTCAGATTTGCTAACTGCAGTTGACCATGCTAACTTAAACGACTGAAAATCGTTGGGCATGCCGATTGAGCACTGATGTTCTAGTGCAGTCGAGCTCATCCCTTTTTCTGACAGTCAATAGCATGCTGCCTGACGGAGCTGGCTCTGTATGAAGGGTTAACAGCTGTATCGAGTTCAGCAGCATGTTTCACCATTTGTTCATTTTTCCATTCTGTCATGATACTTAAAGAACGAGACATCAGACAGGTGAACTTCTCTTTTCTTTGTGATGTTGAAAACATCATATTCCTTATTCCTTGATGCTGCATTCTGTGGTTTATACTGAGCATTCATTGGTTGCCAGCTCTCATGTACAGAAAGACGAAATCAAATATATCAAACTACGGACTAGTTGGAGTGAATCGCTGAGTATGTCACATTAGGTGATCGGTTTCACAGGAGCAAACTGCCAACTGCCACTGACTCGCTAACATTATGTAAATGAGGGCTACGACTGAAAATTGATGGAAAATTTATCTAATGTGACCTGGCCTTAAGAGCTCCAAAACGGTAGTCTCCGTAAAAACAAACATGCCAAATGGGAGCATGCATAGGAAAGAAAAAAAAAGCAGTAGCAATATCGCTATGATAGCAATTAAAATAAGAAGAAATACAAAGTAAAAAATTAATGACATGTACAAAGTTAAGGAAACACAATAAATTCACCAACAATACGTTCCTGACAACTCTGTTAGCATGACATCCTAATACATCTGCTGAACTAAATTCAGTTAAGAAGAAACCAATGGATTAGCTGCAGGGTGGTCAGGGTTTCAACTCTGTGGTCAGAGCTGCGTGAGAATCTCAAAGTGCTCGGCTTTGCCTGCCATTTTTAGAAGATAGGCAGTAATGTGTGTGTGTGTGTGTGTGTGTGTGTACATGTGAGCACTTGCATGCATAAACACATAAAATCTTTTTTTTTTTTCTCCTTTAAAGGTTGTGCTATATTTAGCGACCCCGTCAAGGAATAAAGGTCAGCGGCAGGGAATGCTCTGTTGTTTATACATGGAGGAAAGCAAAAGCTTTGGGTTGAGTTAGTGAATTGATGTCACTGTTTGTGTGCCCCCCACTTCCACCTTCCTCATCTGTACATCAGAAGAATCATAAAAACCAAGGGGGCCACCTTGGCCTCGGCTGAAGCTTTATAACATGACCATTGACTCTGTTATGGACACTAGTTGTCCTTCCATTGACATCGACACTATTATTATGGTTATTATCATTATTAATCAGACATCTCTTTCCAATATGACTTTCAAAACGAGTTTAAATACAAGTAAGAATGATTAGAAGGTGCAAGCATCAAAAGCAACAGAGAATAAGATTAAAAAGAGGGAGCAGTACTCCTACTAAGCCAAATTTCCTCAAATAAAGGTAGGTCTATCTATCTATCTATCTATCTATCTATCTATCTATCTATCTATCTATCTATCTATCTATCTATCTATAATAGTGCCTTCATTATCTATCTATTGTGGAAGACGGGGGCGCCACAGAGCCCCAAACCCCAGGCACATCTAACACACACAACTACAGGTTGAAATACAGGCTATTTATTCTTCTCAAATACCTTTCTCAACAAGATAATCACAATCACAAAAGATTCCTTCCTTCTCTCTTCTTCTTCTTCGAACTCCTTTTCCTCCCATAAGTGTTGCCTTCTGCCTCCCTGTTCTGACTTAACTTGAGTGAGGTCTAGTGGCTCCATTTGTCTTGGAGATATGAGTACTTCAGGTACCAGGACATAGCCCAATGGAAGTACTTTCAGGTCAATCGGAAGTTCCATAAAGCAGAGAGTGTAATTCCCTGTAGCGCACTATGGTGGCACCCATGTTTCTGCCATGAACCACAGCAAGGATGCACTACAAATCCCATTATGCCCAAGGATGCTGCCATCTAGCAGTTTGGGGAGGCATATATTTCTGAGACTGAGCCTCTTTCCATTTTTCAGTAATATATTAAGGGAATGATGCCAGTCCCGGCCTATCTATCTATCTATCTATCTATCTATCTATCTATCTATCTATCTATCTATCTATCTATCTATCTATCTATCTATCTATCTATCTATCTATCTAAAGTGTTAGTCACTACATATTTCATGAAAAAGTGCACTTTCAGAATTTGAAGGTCCTTAAAGACCAACTCTCTACCTCGCTACTTGGTCATTTATTCAATTTGTTAATGGTTCTTTACATAAATAAAAACTTTCTAACAGTTCTGTGAAATGTGTTCCCATGTTCCTTTTAAATATTTCTTTTTAAAGTTAGAGCAGGGATCTATTTCTGAAAAGGGCCAACAGTAAGTCACACCGGGGGTTTGCTAGAAGCCATCTGACAAAATCCACATCCTTCTGGAAGGACATTTATTAGTCTGGGGAGCCTTGGGAGAAATGGCCGTGTTCAGATGAGCAAAGCTGGTAGACACCTGTGTACACAGACTCAAAGGTGTCATGGTTGCCCAAAGTGCATCAACTGACTAGTGACTTGAAGCAGGTGAATATTTATGTGATTAATGATGGTGTGCTTAGTATTTGTAATTGAGCCCACTTTGCAGAGGCCTGCTTTAATTCTGGACCCAGGACATGCCACCTAAGAGAGGTTGGGAGCTTGCAGGGATACAGCGCATTGCTGCACCCACCACCTCAGGATCCCATATTAGGACTGCAACAGGTGACCCCTCAGCACCACACTAGTTCGAATGGAGTGAAACAGTGGGAGGTTCTTTATGGTGGCTGGAGTGCCAATCCTGCCACCAATCCCCGAGTTTTCCCTACAAGATGGAGTACCTGCCAGGACGGGGCAATTGTACTTTAAATGGCCTTGCTCAAGGGCCCAACGGAGTGGAACATTATTCTGGCATTTACGGGATTCATACCGACGCAGAGGGACCACTCCGCCCGAAGAGACGACGTGTATAGAAGTGCATAAAAACAGATAGCCCGCTACCCTCCGTTGGATCAGTCAACTATAGTACACCGAGGGTCTAATGACTCAGCACAGAAAGGGTCTATTGAGGCCATGTTGGGAGAATAATGAGAAAATAAAAATAACTTAGCGTGACTGGAATGAAATAAAAAGAAAACACGGAGTCTCGATATGCAAGTACAGTTAGATACAGTATCTCAATACTGTTAGCTTATCAGTTAAATGAGCTCCAAATGTGGCTTGAAATGAAGCTGCCCTAAAGGCACCCATGAAAAACGCAGATTTCGCTCAGCATTCTGTTAGTACTGTTGGCTCCATGCTTATTAAAAAGGGAGGAAAGCTAATATCTCCGTGCTCCGAATTGACTCACTGCCAGATAAAGATCTTGAAATGAAATTTGGTACGAAAATTGGATCTGAGCTGAGCTGAATTCCATCTGATGACATACCTGAGCTTTTTCATTCCATGGGGGCCTGCTCCTGCACGGTAATGTGATCCTACAGATCATTGTCCCTCTTCCCATTTCCTGCTCTTTAAATAATAGATTTCAGCTTTCAAGCATTCAAGGTTAAAAGAGTTTTAAGTCTTTTCAGAAGTTTTCAAAAAGTCAAATCCCCATGAAACATTTGAGGAGTGCCTGATTGTTTTGCTCAGTCTGGCTGAATGGCTTGTTTTTCCTCAGAACAGGTAAAGTGAAGAACATGTGTGAAGACCACTGCAACAGCTGAGGCCAATTTGTAAGTTACCTTTCTGGAAGATTTCCAGACAGATCTTCATTCTTGATTTGGACAGACTGCTCAGATTATTGAATATTTTTAATGGGCTGACAAACTATAACTATGTACTCATTGTGGATGGCCCAGTGGGATTCAAGGCTACCTCAGAGCTTCAGCTCAAATGGTGCAAATCACTGCCCCCCTCCCATAGAATCAGCACACTAACTCAATGTCCGTGTTGTTTTAGCCACATATTCATATTTCCACTCCCATTTCCCAGAAATGTACATGTTACGTTAATGGCTAACTGCAGACTGTAAATGAGAATATGTGCGTGTGTGTGTCTGACTGATGAAGGGCTAGTGTTCGGTTCAGGGCTGACTCCTTATAACAGTTTAATGGACAAAGCAGAGTAAGAATATGAATGGATGGCTAGATGGGTGGATGCTTTGTGTGACTGCTTGGGGATTCTTTGCAATGCAAAACACAAAGTCTAGAAATATGGTTTCCATCCCAAGTCATTGGGAATGCTTTTCAATTCAAATCTCTCTATTATAATAAAAAAAAATCTTGGGAACAGAGACGAGACGTGATTTTCTTAGAGAGACAATTTCACGTCCCACAAGACGAGACTTTGTGTCAAGAGATTTAACCACGCCCAGGGCCAGAAATAAAAGACAGAGTAGATGACAAAGTTGAACGTCGTGAAGAATTCAAAAACATTGGCACAATACACATGTAGAGCAGGTTAGAGATGATGGAAGTATGAAAATTCGAAAGTCTCAAAAAAATGATAGTAAAGATCGTATTAGCGCAAACAAACAGAAATTGTTACTCAGTGAAATAACGGAACAGCGAAAAGAGATCAAATATATTGTTTGGATTTAAACTTTAAGTCGGAGACTTGTAGATTGTTTAATTTATGTTGCCATCAGAGAAAAGTAGTGTTTCTTCCCAATGAAGAGGTGTATCCACGAGAATGAAAAGATTTGTTGTTTGGTGGAAGTGAAATCCCACAAGAGAAAATTTCAAGCCACTCAAGACAAGACGTTATGCAAAGAGATTTGGAAAAGTCTTTCCCAAATCTAAAACATTTACAACCATGCACACGGTTCAATCATTTCTCACTTGTGTGAATGCTATTGTCAGACACAGTTTGCGTAGAGAGAAAGAAACGGTATTCACTCACGGGCAGATATACGTTGCGTTGTCACGATGTTATTCCAAACACAAAATCAAAATTCAATGCGATATTGACGAAAAGGTAAAAGCGATTGAATATATGGACATTGGTGATATGACAGAAGTATGTAGATATTGTTTGGCCTTAAACTTTAAGTCAGAGACTTGTAGATCGTCTAATTCGTGTTGCCATCAGGGAAAAGTAGTGTTTCTTCCCAATGAAGAGGCCCATTCGTGAGAATTAAAAGTTTTGTTGTTTAGTGAAAGTGAAATCCACATACACGAGCGGCAGAGATGTGAAGTTGCTGGTGCGTAGCACAGGCCGGGGGGATGGCAAGCGAAATGAGCAGGGGGTGAATCCCCCTAGTAATACAAGAAAACAAAGTAGACAAAAAAAAATTAAAATCTTTGCAACTGCCAAGCATGCGCACTTACTGGACATCTTCATGGCTCTTAAAGGATACACAATACCACCCTGAGCAGAGAGGGGGTGCTGTCGCTAATATCATCTTCTTTTCCATCTTTAGTTGAGAGGCTCACTAACCAGATAATGAGTGCCCTAGCTTCCACTTCCTCCAAAGAAACCCTGTTCCTTCCAGGTCGGCACTACAAAGATATCAATTCTATGGCCGTTCTTTGAGGACCAATAAATAATAATAATAATTGGCTAATCTTTGGCCTTGATATTTGGCCTAGTTGGTCTCATTAAAATCCTATCTTTGAGTCAGCATATGTGTTAAGTTAGTAAATAACTTCAAAAAAAGAATTAGTGTTCTTTGAGCATAGGAAGGGATTTTTGTGGTTCTGGCCTTCCTTTTAGAGCTAAATTATAAGAGCTGTGTGTCTGCAATCATTATCAGTCTTTACTTCTCACTGTTTTCATTTCTGGTTTTTCTGCCACCACCAAGTGATCAAAGTTCTGTGCAGCCTCCTGTAATGTCTGAAAGAAAGCGGACCACCACAAGAGGTCACAAGACCCACTGCGTCAAGTTCTCTAAGATGAAGCCTAAAAGAAAAATAAACAAGAACAACACATTTATGTTAGGTAGAACGACCATAGGGGGCTAGGTGGTCTTTTGGCCTGAAGATTTTGTTTTTTTCTCTCTATTTTTCTTTTTTTCTCTCCACCCTGGCAATCTGACCTTATTAATCATTTGTATGCTATTTTTTCATTATTTAAATTGTTTTCTTTTTGTACGTAACTTTTTCTTTGACATCTTGTAAAGCATTTTGAGCTACATCGTTTATATGAAAATGTGCTATAGGAATAAATGCTGTTGTCATGGTTTGCATTAGGTAAGTATCCAAATTTTGGTAAAGCTGTGGGAAGGCTCATGACAAACTAGTGTTCAAGGCAATAATAAATAACAATTTAGGAAGATCTCTTGGCTCAGAATTCTTGCTTGCTTTTGATTCATGATATGGTTAGCATTCCTGTTTTGGCCACAGTCTAAGAGACCCAGGTTTCAACTCTTGACTACTCTTTTGTTTTCTCCCTTGCTCATCTCAGCCATTCCAAAAATGAACATTTCCCGTAGGGATGAGAAATTAAGAGACAGATCTCCTTAATACCTTTTTGGCTTCTCCTAGACAACAATGAGATTTTTCTCCTGAATACTTTACTCCGGTCTTCTCACAAGTGCGTCCTCTTGAGTGTCAGCAGAGATGTCAGTAAAGTCGCACGATGGGCTCTAATTTATGTTGCTGTGCTCCAATTAGATCAGAATCATTCTGGTAAATAAAGGTAGGCAGTGTGATGAAGAGGTTAAGACTTGGGGTTTCAATTCCTGAGGTTGTGGGTTCCAATCCCACTACTGACACCATTTTATGACCAGGAGCAAGGCACTTCATCTGCCAAAGGCAAAAGAAATGGGAGCGATCAGATGTTGTAAGACACTTTGGATAAAGGCTTCAGTCCAGTAATAACTAAAAAAAACGTATCAAGATAGATAGATAGATAGATAGATAGATAGATAGATAGATAGATAGATAGATAGATAGATAGATAGATACTTTATGAAGCCTTGAAACAAGACTAAATAGAAATGTCACAAAATCTACCATGCTTTTCAAACTAAGTTCTCCCTCCTTTTACCTCAGTTGTATCTCGTGTCTCCTGTTTGTCTAAAGCTGTTTCTCCTGAGGGAGTCTTAAGTGAAACAAAAATGAGAATCTCTGAGCAGATTCATGAGCCAGCAAAGATCGACCAACCTCTGAGCGGAAACATTTTTGCATGGGTGAGCCTGACTGGATATTCCATTAGTCCATTAATGGGCTGTGAATGTTCATGTCGCTATCCCTAGCAGTGCAAACACCAATGCTTTCAGGTCCACTCATCTGTATTCAAACCCCAGAAATGCCAACAGCGCTCACCAGTAATGTGAATGCCAATCTCATCTGACCCATCAACCTTAGTTGCCTTTTTAGTGGTGACTTTATTCGCTCTACTAATACCAGAAGTGTCAACACAACCCCAGAGGAGCAAATTCTTGAATTAGCTTTTTTTGGTTTTGTTTCATAATGGTCAACTGTGCAGCTCTCCTCTCCTGGATACACAATGAGGCCCACAAAAATGGGGATGGGCAGCTGCACTGATCTGTCAGGTTTCGGGGTAAAGCGTAACCTCCATTAGCATGAGTAAATAGTTCCGTTTGTCAAAAAGAAAGGAGCAGTCAGTGCAGGTTCTGTGGAGTGTGACATAAAAGGGCTTTTGAGTCACGAGTGTCAGATGATGTATTTGCTTTGGCTTCCATCAGGAATGCCTGTACAATGAGTGCGCTTCCCACCTGTCATAACAGCCACACATGCGGTTCATTAAAAAACAGGCATACAGAGCATCTTTTCTGTAAAATCCTTGCTCATTATGTCCTGTATGCAGGTGCGGCCTCATTTCCATAGTGCAAAAGGACATTCCGCCTAAAGAGATGTCTCCGTACAGCAGGAGGCCTTAAGGAAGGTGTGTCCGCCTTGAAGAGCCACAATATCTGTCAGATCTGTGCTTATTTGCTCAAATTACTCCAAGCCGGCGTGCTTCCTGAAGGCCATTTCTCACTGTTCACAGTTTGTACTGCCAAGTTCTATTTTAGAATCATATATTGCAAGTACAGTTCAACAGATAGAAAATACTAATAGGAGACTGAACTTTAGCAAAAAAATAAGCTCCAAATACGCTACACACTGCCTGTGCATCGTTCTTTGCTGATCCATAGCATGTAGTCAGCATTATTAGACTCTGACAACCTCATTGTCCAGAGCACCCCTTTGTTTATATACTGTGGACTTTAAGGAGCGCATGACCCCCATGGTGCACAGAGAGTGTGCATTTTTACTTTCATAAACTGTGCCCAACGGACATCAGTACCCACTCATTACCATTAGAGTTCAATGACCGGAGGAACCCCCTCGTGTGCCCCTTAACTTTAATAAATGGGGCCACTCAGATGATGGCACCCCTTGGTAGCCACCTAACTGGTTGACCTGCTCTGATCTCGTTCCTTATATTGTGCATTTGTATTGATGTTTATTTGTATAACCCTAAGCCTAACCCTAATTTCATCACACGGAATTCCATGAAATAGCCAATGTTCTGGGAATAACGTCAACCCTGTCACACACGTGCGCTTGGGAGTCAACCAAAGGGGCCAGGAAATGCCAATTGCACACCAGGCCAGGGGGTGGCAGGGTGCACTAAACCTCTCTCTTTTATCTCCGCAGACCAAACACGAGAAATCCTTCCTGCCCCGACCCCGAGGACTTCACTTCCTGTGAACCACCTATAAAAACCCCTCATCCTCTATACTTAAACAGTTCTGTTTGGGACTCTAACCTGTACACATTGTACGCTGCTTTAAAGCCTTTTGCTGCCAGTGAAACTATAAGGGTGGCTGCCCCAAACCTTCATTGTGTGTTCATCTGTTTCTTTCACAACCCATAAAGCAAAGTCAAATATTACTAAAATCACACACAAAGGGAGCAGTTTCGGAATTGAGGATTAACCCCAACTTGCATTTTTGGGGAATGTGGAAGGAAAATCTGAATACCCAGAGAACAGAAAACACCCAAAGTTCAACCATAACTGGCAGTATAGGATTAGGTACAGTTACGAAATCTGGTAGTCATAGACTTCAGCCAGTTGCCTCACTGAACCTCACACTCCCAACAGGCCTGGTGAGTTAGAATGTACATGTACAGTAAGCAAGTGTGCCACGCAGTGCTTCTGAGATAGGCTCTGTCTCCTGATTATATGAATGGATGGCAGTGAATAGAGGATGTGCAGTGTGCCAAGTCAGAGAAGGCTTTGTTTTATCTATCCATTCATTCATCCATTTTCTTTATTTTTAAAACATTTAATTGAATGTATTAAAATCAAACAACATTCCATACAAGCAAGTCAAATTTTGAAAAACTACAAACCATTTTCTACCATTTATTCCGGCTCGGGATGCAGGGGGAGCAGTCTAAGCAAATATGTGCAGATGTCCCTCCGTTTCAGTCTTTGACTTTGTTTTAGTCAAGATGAATTGGGGAGGTGCTATCTAATGATTTCGCTGTCTCTAAATCTGTAATTTCCTTGGCAAAGGTATTCCCATGCCACATGATTTTGTAAAAAGTGAAAGCACTTAATGGCAGATCTAGAAATGGGTGGTTGTCTCTTGTGGCACTTTGAGCTTCTTCAACTATCTCATAAGGAGTAGCACGTCGTACACTTTCTTAACTATAACCACTATAATGTGCTGTCCATCCATGAAGTGCTGAAGATGGCGCTTCCCCAGAAGCTTGTCATTCACCCTCTTTTCTACCACCTGGCCATATTTGTATAGAGGTGAGAGTAGTTTACGACTATGCTTGTTCTAACCCTGATTTTTGGTTTGGTCTCAAGAACTGATGGACGAGTCTGGTTTAGCATTTCCAATTGTTCTACCTTTTAATTCCTTCCACACACAAATTCTTCATTGGAGTTTCATAGGCACTTCTAATATCCGTAAAATAATGAGACGCATATTTCTCTCTTAAGATGTCTTGCAACATTCTGCTTTCTGTAATCGTCTTCACTCCAACACGTAATTGGGAGAAGACACGTTCATCAGCACCAGGAAATGATTCATTTAGCTCTGGGTTTAACCCCTATAGAGTAAATGCGACCATTAACTGTTAAAGAGGACAGCATATGATGAGACACCAAAGCCACAGAACCCTAAATTGCAATGGAACAGAGAGACAAGTTTCTTTAGTTCCCCATTAATATAGGCATGATTGGCTTCATAATAAAATCAAACTTGTCATCCCTGGAGTTTCATAGATTCTTCTAATATCCGTAAAAAAAACAAAAAAAACAATTAAAGTCTCACAACACCCATCTCTTAAGATGTCTTGCAACATTTTGTCTTCCGTAAACACCTTCACAGCTAAAATTAAGCATGCAATTGAGAGCAGACACGTTCATCAACACCAGGAAAGGGTTCATTTAGCTGTGGGTTTAACCCCTGTAGAGTAATCACGACCATTAACTGTTAAACAGGACAGCATGTGACGAGACCCCAAAACCACAGAGCCCTAAATAATGAGGAAATACTTAATTTTTTTTCGTCCTTGTGACCCTCCCACACACTTAATATGCATATCTACGTGACATGAAATGGAACACCAGAATACCTCTATAAAACACAAAGACAGGATGAGAACATATTCTACAAATGTCACACAGGCAATGACCAGGCCACGATTAGCACCCATCCTTATTTATTCTTTTCATCAGTAGTTATTTAAAATTTACAATAATCATACTGCCTGGGGGTTTCTTGGATGTTCGCTCTGTTATTTTCTCTTTTCATTCCAACATATTACTTATTCTAATCATGACGTGTTTACATAATAGCACTAAACAACTTTGCTTTTTTTTTTTCAAAAGTTTGCTATCTGATAGATTTTTGGTATTTATGAAAGAAAAAAAATAATTTTGAATCGACCGTATCATTCAGGAATTTGGAGAAACATAAGCTTAAGATGTATTTAGTTTAGTGTGTTTAACCGCTTAATGGTGTTAGCACTTTGCCTTCTGATGAGCTTAACATTTTCTGCTGCTGAATTTCTTTTGTTGTCATTGTCTGATGCTTCTTGTTTTAGTGTCCGTCAATAGTCGTCTAGCGTTGACGGATCCCTCTTGCCCTGATACTGCTATCCCATCATTGCAGTGTCCTGGTGAAACCTCTAGCCATGTTAGCAAGAAAGAAGTCCAAGTGTGAATTCAGAAAAATGAATCTTTAGTGTCATAGCTTTGTATGTTTTGTTGCAAACCAGTTGGACATACAGCAATTTTAATGCTCTGTAGATGCTGTCTTCGTGCAAAAGAAGGCGAGTACAGAAATAAATGTTGGAGTGCCAACTCTGCCACCCTCATTTAATTTGTCAGTCCATTGAAAACAAACGCTCAATGACATGTGAGCTAAAAAAAAAAAAAACGATCAACTGAAAATAAAAATGCAACAGTTGTGGCTTTGAATCAAACAATTAATCAAACACAAACAAAAATACAGCACTTCTAGCTCTGAGTCGAGAGGTTGCATGGAGCGCCATCCTGTGAGTTGCTCAGGTTATCATAGACCTGACTCTCCTTCTGGCATGTTCAAATCGTATGGGGTCCCAGTTACCTTCAATAGATGTCTTCTCTCAACTGTGGAGAAAGGAGATGAGCCAATTAGCACCCTCGCTTCAGGGTGGTACTACATACTTCAGATGAGCACCTTGAGGTAACCCTCTGACGTACATGTCTGACCCTACCAAGAATCCTTGAATGCTTTCCATGCAGTTTCTTCCAGCTCCACTAACAGATCTTCAGACTGCTTGTCATTGATGCTGTGCCTGATTTGTGGATCAACAACAAAACTGCCTTCCTTAACCTTGGCATCGGGTATTCATGGAAACATCTGCCTCTAATATCGAAATCCAACCTTGGAGACTCCATTTATTTAACAAAACAAATTGAAGCAATGTTTGGGAGATCTGGCTTTAAGGAGTAGGAATGGTTGAGTGACATCTACTTCTTGTGATAGTGACATTTCTATTATGGTCATACTGGCAGAGTTGGACTTAGTGGAAGAGTTGAGATGTTACTTCTCACCAGGCAGTATTTGAAGGTGTGGGCAGAAATGGAAATAAATCATGAACTGTGCTAACACAAGGTCTCACCTCCTGGTGTAACCCAGAAACAATCCCCGTAAATGACTCACCAGGCTGACGTCTGTGACACCGTGGAGTGGGAACAGAAATGGAAACAAGGACACACAGAGTTATATTCACAATCAACACTGTAACATAAAATGATAGAAATTTAATGCATGCTCAGATTAATTTTTAGTGGTATTATATGAACCATGCATCCATCTATTCTCTAGCCTGCTTATCCAGTCCAAATTATTGACAGAACAAAAAGGATTACAACATATTTGGCATTCACAAAATATTTCATGGATACTCGTACATTCACAATGCTAAATGCTGTTTGAAATTGTTGGGGAATTTTGTGAAAGCTTAGTTGCTTGTTTTCTTGCAGGATTAAACATACAGCAAATATCTTTGGTTCAGAACTGGTACTGGACTGCCAGGCAGGACGTGCGTTTCGTGTTGACCTCCGTGATAGAAGTGTGTGCTCCTCTGTGTTAGTGGTGCGTATGCCGTTCTGCAGGTGTCTTCTCACACGTCCCTCTTCCCTGACTGAGAAGTGTCGATTGCACCCTAGGTGTAAATATTACATCTCATTACATTTACCTTTAGTATGAGTGCTTACATTTTTTAACAGTGTTTTGTTGTTAAGTGCTGCCATTAGAAGGTTATCTGTGAAAATGAAATATTTTAACTGGGATATCCACTTCAGAACATTCATGTACTTTGAAAAAAAAAAACCCCACTGCATTAAATTGTCCATTTGTATTACATTTTAGCCTTACTGGCAAAATATATTAAGATAACCATTTTTATCATCTCATATTACACTTTCATAATTTCTAACATAGCAGCATATCAATTCACACAAAATGCGGTATCTAGCTTCAGAAGTGCATTTACAGCAGAAATGTATTTAAATCTCTACATGCAATGAATGAATAATGAGAGGATTCAAAAAGCAGTTAAAAATAGCAGCATAGGACAATGCTAATACTTCATGCTCCGTTTCATTGAGAATCAGCAGTAGAAATGATTATCTGAATGTTTAGAATAACTATGGAAATGATCCAAACATAACGACAGCATATGTACTGCGCCTGGATCACGGTCACACTCAGGACACGCTGTCTGTCTACCTGCCTGCTGTTTGAAACTTCCTTCGTCATTTCTGTCATCTGTCTGTACTTCGATAGCTTGTATTTCTAAGGTCAGAGTTTACCACTTCATTGTTTTTGTTTCTGTCTCTTTCTCAGTGATGAGTCCACCTCTGACTATAAGTATGGGCTGTCCATAACTGAAGACCAAGTGAGGAGACAACTAAGAGAGCTACACAAAGGATAAGCTGTGGGATCAGATGGAGTCGGTCCTTAAGTTCTTAAGGCCTTCGCTGACCAGCTTTGTGGTGTCCTCTGTCACCTGTCCAGTTTGTCCCTAAGGCCTCCAGAAAGTGCTGATGCTTTGTAATCCAAACATCCTGCATGGTTCCTGTTCCAATGAAAGCAGGCGCCTCTTCACCTAATGACTACAGATAAGTGGTACTTCTGTCTAACATCATGAAGACCTATGAGAGACTGGTACTGGACTATATGAGTCCTCTTGTGGCAGACCACCTGGACCCACTGCAGTGTGTCTGCCAGACAAAGACTGGAGTGAAAGATGCAATTTTCCATCTGCTCCACAAGGAACTTGGACAAAGCTGGCATCACTGTGAGGATTATGTTCTTTGATTTCTCCAGTGCCTTCAGTACCATCCAGTGATTCCTTTTAAGGTGTACACTCAGAGATATGCAGGTGGAGGAGCCTGTGGTGTCCTGAATGGTGGACTATCTGTCATACAGAATGCAGTTTGTGAACCTCAAGGACTGTGTGTCTGATGTGAGCAGCACTGGAGCACCACAAGGAACAGTCTCATCTCCTTTTCTCTTCACTCTGTACACCTCAGAATATAAATATGACAGCAGGTCAGGTCACCAGGGGGCGAGACAGAGTATAGCAGTCAGGTGGAGAACTTTATTTGTTGGTGCAGAAAGAATTATCCGCAACTAAACATCAGCAAAACCAAGAAAATGCTTATTGACTTTCACTGCACCAAAAAGCCTCTATGTTTGGCCATTATTCAAGTATTGGATATAGAGGGGGTGCACTGCTACAGGTATTTGGGGATCCACATAAATGTCAGGCCGGACTGGTCTTGGAACATGGAGAAACTATATAAGAAAGGGCAGGGCAGTCACTTGTTCATCAGGAGACTTTGCTGTTTTAATGTGGGAAGTGACATCCTTCACATCTTCTATGACTGTCACGCTGTGGTGTGCTGGGCCGGTAATATCACTTCAACAGAGGCCCACCGCATCAACAAGCTAATTAAAAGGGCAGGCTCAGTTATAGGAAGACCCCCTGGAGGTCATAGTGAAGGAGAAAATGAAAACAAAGCTGAGTGCCATTATGAACAATGCCGCACAACATCTCTCTGTCACGACACACTGAGGACTTTCAGGGAACAGATCATTCAGCAGAAGTGTGTCAAGAAACACTACGGGGGCTCTTTTATACTAATAGCAATACACTTGCATAATTATCTATCTATCTATCTATCTATCTATCTATCTATCTATCTATCTAT
>JANRMT010062840.1:2827758-2860752 GCA_026402145.1 Polypterus bichir lapradei | reverse complement strand
TATCTATCTATCTATCTATCTATCTATCTATCTATCTATCTATCTATCTATCTATCTATCTATCTATCTATCTAAAATGTGATTAAAAATAAAATGGATTGAAGGTAATTTAAAATACACAAATTCTGGAGTATCAGGAAGGCTGCTATTCTATGTATTTGACAACACACCGCGTAAAAGTCTTAAGGATTGTGAAAAAATGTTGAGAAGCAAGAATGCTTTTTAAAATAATGGCATGAAGAGTTTTTATTAAGTAATGAGCTTCCTAAATAGTGCATGAAACATAAACAAAAAACATAACTGATGTTGTTGTTTGGTATGACTATCTTTTGCCTTCTGATAGGGCCACTGGCCTCTGAAGGTCGACGACTTTCCAAATTTCCACTGGAGACATTTACTGTCTCATTTTTCATCCCAGACTGGCTCAATGATGTTGCAATCAGGGTTCTGTGGGGATCGTACCATCTTCTGGAGGATCCCCTGTTCCTCTTTTCGGTATTGGCTATGTGTTTGGAGGTCATTTTCATGCTGCATAAGAAAGTTGGCACTGATCAGATGCCACCCTGATGGTATTGCATGATGGATAAGAATCTGCCTGTACTCCTTAGCAGTCATGGAGCTATCGTTTTAGATCAAATCGACAACTCCATGTATAGAAATGCAGCCCCAAACCTGCAGGGAACCTCACTGTTGCCTCCATAAATTTCATCCATGTACAATAATCTGCCTTCTGTTACAGCCAGAGATGTCACATTTTGACTCACCAGTCCACAGTACCTGCTGTCATTGTTCTGCACCTCATTTCTTATATTTACTTGAGCAGGTGAGGCGTTTGGCTTTATTTCCAATTCAGAAGACTAGATTTTTGGTTGCTACTCTCCCATAAAGACCACTTCCAGTTGGGATGCTCCCAGCCTATAGATGTACCCAGGTTCCAGTGGTTTCTGCCAGTTCTGAGTTGATAATGGTGCCAGACTTCTTCTCTTTCTGAAGGGAAGTAAGTTTGATGTGTTTCTCATTTGCTACTCTCAGTTTTTGTGCCTCTGCAGAAGAGCTGGTAGAACACATCTGGAAACATCTGTCTGCTGCAAAAGTTCTGCTTTGGACAGACCATGATGATGCAGGACGACTTATGTCCTGTCATTGTGCTATCTTTTGCTATGGTGTAAGATTTACAGGTTAAACCACCACATCTACTACAGCCTTGCCTTTTTAAGAGTTTTCAGGAGGATTATTCCTTCTGCATATCACTCTGGTTCAACCCACATATGATGTCGTTAGCACCGTAATCAAGCACTGAGCTCTATGCCTACAAAGATCTCACATTTTCTAACTATTACAATGTTAGTTTCTTTCTATAAGGACATTCAAATATCTTATGTTGCTTCAGTTTTCCCAAAAGGAATGTTTGGAACTTTAAAATGTGCTCTTTTCAATTGACATGCTTGGGGCTTGAAGTGGGTCGGCGTGCACTGGCTTGCCATTCCAGCTTTATTTCATTTTTCATAGTGGCGTACTGGTAGTAAATAGTTGTGCGTATCAGGATAATTGAGACACCATGGGGGAACAATCCAATATATGTGCACCAGGGTAGTCCGGACGAGGACCAAGAAGCTGACAGAGTACCAGCACTGATCTTTTTCCACTTCAGGTACTGGACACGCTAATCTAGAATACAAAAAATAACAAATATTTTTGTGAACTAATTTTGCACTTTTGCTCAGTAATGGTGTCCCATATTTTCAAGTTCATTCTTTCATTTTCACCTTTAAACATCTGTTTTCATTATCATCATGTAGCATTCACAAGGATGCTAAGGATGCTAAGATTCACACCGTCCAAAGACAGTGATTTGTCTGTTTTATTATGGGAACCCCAGGAAGACGCCCAGCCTTGACTCGGCATGCACACACTTGCACAAAAGACACTTAAACAGAGGCTCAATGAATCTACAATAAAGCATATACTCAACAAAAAAAGAAGGCAAAAACAACAACTATTAAACAAAAGCACTCCCCAATTCCCAGACAGCAATAATCACAATTTAAAACACTACATAACTGAAACCTGGCGAAACACTAAACGATAAATGGTCAACACTTACGACACATTCCAAAAACATAGTCCAGTACAACTGTGATGGAGAGAATGAATCGAGATACCAAGTAAACACTTTGCTGAATGTTATGAAAGTTTTGTCCTACCATGTTCCAGTTGTTGGATGAAGATCTGTAGAAGTTGGGAGCGATCCCCGGATGAAGACGCTTACCAACCCAGACGAAGTCACACAAATAAGCAGGCACAGGACAAGCACATAAATCCAGAATGAAGCATGTAGCAGCGCTACTTAAATTGCCTACAACTCCCAGAAGCCCCAGTAGTATTACACCATTGGACAGGTTCAGCACTCTCTTTATAAAGAAGCCAAAAAGACACCAAGGAGATTGCGATTATCTGTGTTTACTCGATTATGCATTTCTTACCCCACCTCTGGAATACAATCACCGTGGATTACTGTTTCTGTCTGGATGTATGAGCATGTCCCACGCCTGCTTTTGCCTTAGTTGGATACATCTTCTTTTGGGGAGCGCTCCCAATGTCACCAAATCTTCACACCAACAAGTGGAACTTGGAAGGACAAAACTTTACATTTCATTCAGAGGGCTGTTCACAGGAGGGTTTTCATTCCACGCACTATCGTCATCTATACCTGCTGCACTGGACTGTATTTTGAGTTTATCGAAAGTGTTAATCACCTTGGGGCTAGTGTTTTGTTCAGCTTCATTTGTGCAGTGCTTGTAAATAATTATCACCATTGGGGAATTGGGGAGAGCTTATCCGTATCTGTTGTTTGTTTAATAATTTGTATTTTGTGTCTTCTTTATTTGTTTAATATTTGTCTCATTATTACACTTATTATCGACTCATTGAGCCTTTTATCAGTGTCTGTGTATGTGAGTGTGTGCATGTCGGGTCAAGGCTGGGTGTGTTTCTGGGGGTCCCTGTAATAAAATTAACAATTCACCGTCTTCGGACAGTGTGAATCTTAGCATCTTCGCGACTGGTACAGTCATAGCAGCATGTACACATGCAACATACCTGCAAGTTTTGGATTATATTTCAACATGTCTGTACCTTACAGTATTTTAACCTTTATTTCAAATGTAATATTTGATAAAATTCTAAAGAGACAATTTCTCAGTTACTCCCTCGGAAAAGACCAAAGCACTTTGAATGATCTAATAGGCAAATTGAAAAAAGAACCAAAAGTTTGTTATGTAGAAAAAAACTGGGATAGGAATAGACGCTGGCATGAATGAAACGGAACTGAAGTGAGTAAGTTGTCTTGGATGATTCAATGCCAGGCTCTCGATTTACAGTAAACAGTGAGTATAAAGGAAATTACTCCAAATTCTGTGAATTAGGAAAATAAGAATTAGTCGAAAGCTGAAATCAATGCGGTTTGTTAAATCAAAAAAGTGCCTATATGCTTAAAAATGCCTGTTTTTTAATGCCATTTAATAATAATAATAATAATAATGATACATTTTATTTATATAGTGCCTTTCCCATGCATTTGCGGTTCTTTAGTGGGTTGTGTGTTTCGTTGCTGAAACACTTCTTGACAAGAGAACCATTTTATTCTGGGAAGGACTCTTTGCATATGAAGTTGGTCCTTTGTACTTTGAAAAACTTCCTAATGTGTCATAAAAAATGAAATCTTTAATGTATGGTTTGCTTCTTAGCAGGACACTAACAGATTAATAAATCTTAAACTTAACCGAATGAGAAGATAACCAAATTAACTAGAAAGTCTAAAGCCCATATCTTCAAGGCTCAAGATGGAGTTCATGCTTTTATCACATCCCACATTGACTACTGTGTCTCTCTACTAACAGGTCTAGTCTTTTATTACAGTTCAAGTTGGCTCAAAACTCTGTTGCAAGGGTCCTGACACAGCCGTAACAGCCATCCTGGCTCCCTGTGTCTTACAGAACATTCTGTTATTAACTTGCAAAGCTTTAAATGGCCTTGCACAGGACTACGTCACTAACCTCCTCCATCAACAGGCTCAATATCCACCCACTAAGGACCACCGATTCTGGGAATCTCATTGTGCCCCACACTAACCTGCACCCTATCAGCTTTAGAGCACCCAGACTTTGGAATGGCCTCCTTGAATGAATTAGACTAAGTCCAATCTTTTAAAAAACACATTTGGTCAGGAGGACATTTAACTTACCCAGGCATTCTGATCTTTCTTTCAGTTTACCTCTTTGCCCAGGTGCTCTGGATGATTTATATTTGTATTACAAATGATATTATTTGTACAGGATTGTTTTGTGGTATTTTATATTTTTATTCTAGTTTATTCTCTCTTATTCTAATTTAAAGCTTTGTGTTTCCTGTGTTTATTTTAATTTTATGTTTTCATGATGTATTATTTGTTCCCAATGTTGTTCCCTGTTGCTCATTTTGAACTTCTATGAAGCACTCTGAGCATGGAAAAGGTGTATTATTATTATTATTATTATTATTATTATTATTATTATTATTATTATTATTATTATTATAAACAAGCTAGCTGTGTAAGCACATGCTGCAAAAAGCTAGAAACTATTAAAATTGTCAGAAAAAAAATTGAAATGCGGCAGTTTCGTTTTGCGGATGTGCTCACCCTCCTTGTCTATCAGCAGCTAAGCGAGTTTCTGTCTCCTTGGAGGTTTCATTTTGCCAATGAAGTCGCCCTACTTGTGTTTTAGCAGCTATGCGAGTTTGTCTTTCATCGTCGGTTTCATTTTGGCAACAGAGTCATTTTCTTTCAGCTTCATGCTGTACTTCTTTCTTCTTCTGACTCGTTAACTTGGGTTCTGCTTCATGCTGTGGTCGGATAGACAGACACACACACTTCAACGCGTAGATGTTTGTGTATAAGAAGAGTGGCTGTCTCGTGAAGCTTTGAAATAATCAGGATCTTAGGTGTCTTTCAGGATTATACAGTATGGCCGGGGCCCTTACCTGGCTGGGACACCTCTATTCTGGAAAGACCCGGGGAGAGAACACATACAGAGCCGTACCCCCCCTCCCCTGGAGCGATAGGTGGCAGCATCCCTGGGTTGCAGTGGTGCCTTGGACTCCCACAGGACTCCATTGGAGTTGGAGTTTGGTGCAGCCCTGTAGGGTTCTGTGGGCACTTCCAGGGGGTGCTGAGCCCTGTGTGGCAGCACTTACGCCACACCCAGAAGTGCTACCGGAAGAAGGTCAGTGAGCACCTGTAACCCTATAAAAGGAGCCAGCTGCCACTAATCCGGAAGCCAGAGTTGGAAGGAGGTGGACAAAGCTTGCTGGAGGAGGAGTACAGGTGAAGAAAAAAGAGAAGAGAAAGAAGAAGAAATTAAGAAAGAAGTGTGCTTAAATTGTCCTGTGCATGTGGGAAACGGGGGAAGGCGTTTCCCACTACGAAAAAGGAAAAAAAAAAACGTGCTAAACTTGTGTCCTGCGCCTGTCTGTGTCGGGTTTGGGTGGCAGGAGTGCCCTCTGAAGGCCACAACAGGCTAAACAAGGAACAAAAATACCCTGGGGTGTTGGAATTCACAGTTTCACTCGGTAACAGCACAGTTGTGAAGACAATTCTGTATCGCCTTGACAGCCGACATTGCTTACATATCAAGCTCATGTGTTTTGTTTCCTTAATTCCTCTAAATAAACTGTTGGTAGTGTCACCTTCCGAGTTCTTCACAGGTATGTGTTACCACTTCAAGCCAAGAGGGGGCGCTGCCACTAACTGCCTTGTCTTTTTTCCTCCATAGTACAGACAAACTGCCCACTGAGGGCAAATGACTCTGCCCTTTCCAGTCCCTGGGCCATAAGAGTGAGACTGTCTGGATGGAGGCGTCATTTCTGGTTCAAGCGACCTAACTAGCCCAAGTATTACAGAGCAGCCTTTTTTTGGAACAGCATCATGAGTTATTTTTGTTTTACTTATAAGTAAACATGTACAACTGAGTTGGCACCCCAAAATAATGTCTGTAAATGAAAAGTGTGTCTTAAAAGAGTTATGCTAGGAGAAAACGCAATCAGAATTGCTCAACTGCCCCCATGGTCACATTTGCAGAACACTTCCAAGTTTCACAATGTGTTCCACTTTGCAACATCCGGTTTCTTTTGAAATGTATAAAATGAGCTGTGAGTAAGCGGTGGTAGAGCATGTTCCTGAGAAGAACATTATCGAAAAAGTGAAATAATAGCCTTCACATCTGTGAGGCCTAAAAGTGAAACTTAATTGAAGGGGATCTGTCAGAGTGAGCCCGGCTGACTCACGGAGGTATATTTGCGGTGAAGCAGCCAGTTAAGTGGGTAGGAAGTGACTTGACATTTTTAGCGAAACGTTATATTTACAGTATTACTAGTGAATGCCCTGAGGAAATAGGTGTGCTTCCGTGTAATTACAGGCTTCCTGTTCATGAAGTGCAAGACTTCGGGTCTCAAATGTCACAGTCCCCACATCAGTGTCAATTCCGCGGCTTCCCTGTTGACGCTTTCTATGCAGCCTCGCGCACGCACGCACACACACACCTGGCTCGGACTCTCTTCTAAAATATCAATTTCCCATTCTTCAAAAACAGCTTTCTGTGTTGCCAGGCAACAACCCAAAATATTATCTTTTGCAGCCCACATATCACCTTTAACACATCTTTGTAGTTAACGCGCTATGACTTGCAACTGATATCATAAGAACACGGTGCTGTGTTCCAATTACAGAAGGCTGGCTCGCTACTCCAAGGGGGTGGAGTGGGGAGGAGAAAAGGAACAGGTTGAAGAATTCGGAACGGAATTTGCATAGGAAGGCTAGCCTTAGCCCCAGCGTTTGATTATAAAAGCCTTGTGTCTCATATGGAAGGCTTATTTTAGTTTTACAGTTTTAACCAACACCTACCCAAATATGTACATGTGGTTCATGCAGGTAGCTGAGTCCTAATTCCCCTAGTGAAGCAAAAGCTATGACTTTTAAGGGGCTCGGAAAAAAAAAAAAAAACAGAAAGACAAACAAATATATCAAATTTCATGCACAAAGGTTTGGCCTTTGATTTGCCAGCCCCACCATTACTGTCTAATCCCAAACAAGGACACAGATCCTCTACTACCTGCACGGCTTGGGCAAGACCACAGTAGATTTGACAGAAAATGGCATCAGGTGATGCCACGCAGAAGTCAGAATTCACACGAGGTCTTTACATTAAGGACGACAGTTACCGTATATATTTGGGGGAAAGTTCTCCCGCGGACTTGATTTTACAGTATAATTTCCAGTATTTTATAATGTCGGTCGTATAAGTCAAATGCGGAAAACTCACGCTATTGGTCCAAGAGAATATGATATGCTAACACCCGCCTGAGAGAGTAACCACGGAGCACACGGCCTTTTTTTCTATGTGGGTGCAGCAATCCGCTGTATCAGCACGTGCTCCTAACCTCTCCGTCTCGCTCTCAATTGTGCCTACATGACCATATGGTAATACCCGAACTATTCCAAAGCGACGTTTGTACTGATTTGTGTTTTTTGTATCTCACACCCTCATACACCTTTATCATGAGAGCATCCCTTATCTACAATGGAGCGTTCAATCAGAAGAAAATTTGAAGCTGGTTTTAAATTAAATGTCGTTGAAGTGGCGAAAGAAATTGGTAACTGCGCTGCTGCAACAAAATTCGATGCATCTGAGAAACTGGTGTGAGATTGGAGGAGGCAAGAAGATGTAAAAAAAAAAAAATTAAGTGTCACATTTTTGAACGGGCATATAAGTCGGGATCTGGTTTTATGATCGATTTTTCGGGTTTCTAGACCCGACTTATATGTGAGTATATACGGTAAATAACAAGTTCAGTACGTGTAGACAGAACGACAATGACAGAGAAATATATGCTGCAGATTTTGTACCCCCACAGAGCACTGGGGGATGTAATGAATAGAGAAGCTTAACACAGAATCAAATACACTTTTAAAAATACCCGGGCATTTCATGCATTGAGTTATTTACCACTTTTGATCTCAGTGCTCTGACACAAATCGTTTCAACGAGCACTTGATCTTCAATGGCTTGTGAGACTAAAGAGATTCTCATTCATGCCTCATTTAAGAATCAACTTTGTCACAGATGTTTCTCCTAATAATTTTAGACAAAATGGGGACTTGAGATACAACTGAAGTAAAAGGAGTGAGAATTTGGTTTGAAAACCGTGATATATTCTGTGAGATCTCTTTCTGGTCTTGTCATTTTTTCAAGACGTGATATATTTTTGACTTATTATTGGATTGAAGCTTTTATTCAAGGTGACTTACAACATCTGAACACTGGTTGGTTACATTTCTTTTGTTTGTCCAATTTGAGCACAGGCAGATGCAGTATTACTTGGTGTCAGCAGTGGGATTTAGACACAAAACCTCTGGGCTTAAAGTCTAATATCATAGTGCCTGCCTTTTTTTCCAGAATGAGTGTGATCTAATTAGAGCAGAGCAATATAAATTAGACTAACTTACAAGTATTATTTAGATGCAAAGAACTATAGTTTTGTAATCAAAATAAAGTGTTTTATTATCACAAAGAGTTGTCCATACATTTTACCATTTATCACTAATCAGACAATTCAAACACTTTCAAATCAAAAAAAAAAGAAGTCAAGAAACTATTTGGAAAAATCTGAGCCCCTCATGTGACTTTGCTGAGATCTCCGCTGAAACTCAAGAGGAAACCCTTGTGAGAATTCCGAGGTTTTTTTTTTTTTCCATCAGGAGAAAATTCTGTGAAGCATGACACAAAAGAAGATGTCTCCATTTCATTTCTTTCTGACCTTATTGTTGTCTAAGAGAAACCAAAAAAAGATATTAAGGAAATTTCCTTTTTTGGTTTTTCATGCCAATGGGCGAGGAACGCTGTAATCCTTGGTGATTTTGCTGTCCAGACAGTAGAACATTTCAACAAGTACAGGGAGGGGTTTCTGGGAGTTGGTTTCTCTTAGTGGTTTCCACGCTCACACATTCGATTGCTTGAGTGTGGTGCCCCCAGTCTTGACTGCTAAATCAAGTGGACAGATAGAGTGGCGTTTGTTGAAGAGGGGCCCTTGCTGACACATGCCCATGGGCACACACCATTAATGTCCTGATGAGAGATCTGCCCCTGCTGACATACTAGGAGGTCATCAGATGCTCACTGCTCGTATGCAAACATTGCGTTTCCATCCTTACATAAATGTGTGGTTGAGAACTACTCACGAAAATTAGACAGGTGATGTGCTCAGTGGGGGCCCGTATTTTATCAAACTGAAAACAAAAGAATTTGTGGCCAGAATGGAAAAGTTCCACTTGCTCTATGGGAGGGCCGGAGGTCTATGCAGTATATTCAGATTATACAGACTGTATGCAGCTGACTTCCTGTCAGTTTATAATGCAGTTCCTCTCAGTCTGGTGTCCTCTGTGTGTTTGCTGTGACATTGTGACTGAACTTCCTACTTCTTTGTAGTCTTTGTCTTCCCACAAAGTCATATAAAGGGGATCTCCGATGACCAATGGAATTTTTTGCACTTCTGGGCTTCATCCAGGCACCCCACAGCATTAGTGATTTAAGGGCTTTGGGGATGCAATGTCTGCTTCTTATAACCCGACACATACGTACAGAATGTCCAGACTATCAGTTCAAATCATTATCCGCAAGTGACTTCTAAAGAATTTGCAATATATTGTAAATGAAACCGAAGGAAGGGTTTTAGGTGGGAGCTTTCAAAATAGGCTGTTCTATGTGCTGTGGTGTTCTCATTTGTTTTCTAGAGTTATATTCTGTTAAGTTTTGTTTCCAAGTAGAAGAGATTAAAAAAGAGTGAAGTTTTTGTTATACCTTCAAATGCTGTATGTACCAAAGACCCACATGCCTGCACCAGAGGACCGGATAGTTCAACTATAGGGTGGTCCAGATCTAATTATGCAATTTTCATTACATTCTAACTTATTAAGTTTATTACATAGAAAATCACCCGAAAAATCCCGGACCATCGAGAAGTGTGCGAACTGACGACATGAAGAATCGTCTTCGTGCCGAACTGGAAATGTCCCCACATAAATCAAAGTCATCCAGACGATCTGGATCTGCATAATCAGATCTGGACCACCCTGTACTAGCTGTGCTACCTAGTGGGACAGAAATTAACGCAGACCTCAGCGTTAACATTTGCAACCCACCATGCAAGGTCTATGCCATTTGCTATGGAATTTGTGAAAGCAATATCAATGGTTGTGATGTGCCATCTGTTGGAATGACAAATTCAATGGATTATGTCACTAAATATGTATGTACTGTGCCAATTTTTGGAATGACAGAGACATAGCAACCAGATGGACACACAGACAATGATCCTTTTATTAAGGTGGGTATGTTTGGCATAAAGTGTGGGGGTTACTACCCACTGGACATTTTCTTATGGGTAAGTGGCAAAACATAAAACATTATCTAAATTAAAAAAAAAAAAATCCATGACTTGAAATTTTATAACAAGAAATAGTCATGACAGGAGATGCAACAAGAATGCAGGAATGGCGCTAACTTTGAAACATGGAGGAAATCTTTCATTTTTGCTCCTCGGCTTCTGTCATGACTTTAGTTTCATGATTATTGTGCTATAACATGATTTTATGCCTTTTTAGGCAGGTTGTATATAACGAGCCCGATTGAAATAAGTAATGAGATGACACAAACACATAAGTTATAATGGAATATAAGTATATCATGAATCAATGTCTCACCCAGCCCAAAATGTGTTGGCTGTGAGCACGTGAGATGTGCGGCTTTGGCTTTATAAATGGAGCTAAACACGAAAAGCTCTACAAACTTGAAAAATCTCTTTTTTCAAATCAGCGTGATTAATGGCTGTGTGTTTTTCATTGTACTTCAGGCAAGTTAACACGTGTCTTCTCTGTTAGAATGGATTAATTCCTCATTATTATGGTAACAGCTTCTTGGTCCCAACAAGTAATAATTTACCTTTCAAAATGATTGCTACATCTGATTAATTATTTGTTTGCTCTGATTTTTGGCAAAAGATTGGATGAGTTATCTGAGTTATCTGCCGGCAATTGCCCATTGGGGAGCTCCTGACACCGACGGTCATCCATTCTCCATGAAGAATCACCACCAACATTCATAGTGGAGCAATATGTGCTGCTTAAACTGACCACGGTGGCACGTCACAAACCAAATGCGACCCTTTAGCATTAAATACACCAGTGAGTCACAACCCTGTGTGACCCAAAAGGTGGAAACCGGAGTCCTTTTTAAGTTGGGACCCATAATTTAAGAGAATATGTTCTATAGCTTTAAGTAATATTCAGTGTCTTCTTATTCCATCCTTGGCTTTCAGAAACATATGTCCACCTGGCCATTTCATTTAACATATTACTGTTATTTTTTGTAACTTCTGTCCACCTGGTCTATAGTCATCTTATACCACTCAATAACTTCTGTTTACATGGTCTACATAACTTTGATATTTCTCATTAACATTAGTCCACCATGTCTATGGTCTTCTTACAATGCCTATGGTTTCCGGTAACATTTTTCCTCACGGTTTAAAGTTTTCGATCGTCTCTGGCTTTTAATAGTAGTTTTCCACCAAGTCTTATGACTGTTGACCACTTTTATCTCCCAAAATCCATAATGCTCTGCTGCTTTCTATGAATTCAGTAACATTCTTCCTCCTGCTCTATAGTCTTCTTCTAATGTCTAGACCTTTCAATAGCAATCATCCATGATCTGTAGTGTTTCCCTTCTTCTTCCATTTATGATTTTCAGTAATACTCATCCACTTAATTCATAAAGTTTATTTTCCAGTTATCCTAACCCTACTCCTAACCCTAATTTCAGTAAAATGTGCCCACCCAGCCTCTAGTGTTTTCCTCCATCTACTGTATAGCTTCCAATACCTCTTGTCCAACCAGAATTTATCTTGGCCAACGCTGCGCAAACTCTGAAGCTGTAACGCCTGAAAGCCATGTTACTGTACCTGAGAGCTTTCCACAGAATGAAAAGCAAAACAAACAGAGCATATTTGAAATGATTGTCTTCCTACTTGTTCCAGTCCTAAAAATAAAGCCAGCTGCAACCCCCACATATCATTACTGATTATAAGGCTTGAGAAGAGTTATGCAAATGACTCATTCAGTCTACACCAGTGATTAAGAGTACAGTTTAGTCAATTATTGTCCTTTTTTTGCTTCAAAAACAGCATTCTAAATGCAATGTAACCCGTAAGTACCCTTGTTTCTGATTTTATATTTGTACCGGTAGATAGAAAAAATATAAATAGGATATGTCTGTCGGAAAGATAACCTGCTGCATCCAGTTACTATAGAAACTCATCCTCATCTCATAAAAGATCAACAAGGATGAAGTAGCATATCGATTTCCATCAAGTGCCTGGCAGTATAAGTCTTACTAACAGCAACAGAGGCGATGCTAAAGCTTCATTTAAATATGCCAGGAGAACATGCAGTCATAGCAGGGGGACCTCAATTCCCAATGACCTGCCAGTTAAAAGAGACAGAAGCAGCCTCTCGTTTTGGCCAAAATAATAAATAAGATATACAAGCTGCCGCTAAAGCATTTATTTTACTTAACTGAAAAGGGTGGTAATAGAGAATCTGATAACCTCTATACATAATAAAACAAAAGTCAATGTAGGAAATCTCAGGTGCAAAAATAGTAGCAGAACACAACATTCTCAATCTATCTAATTCAATTTTAGGTACGCCAAAAGATGGAGGTGATCTTTGCAGTACTGAGAAGATCGCAGGAACTAAGCCTGAATGAAGGCACACCTAACATGCATGCTGTCATGATCAGGACTGGAGTTTGGGATCTTACAGCTATTTTCTGTTATGGAAGCCATTTTGTGTACTGTAGTTGGGGTTGGGTCCCATGTTTTCTAGGGTTGTGGTCTCCAGGGTTGTGACCTCAAATGCATCAGCAGGCAGGATAAACGGTCATCATTGGCAACTGAACTTTACCAGATCTGCGGATAAATCCTTCTAATCCTTTATTGTTTTCTCATTGGGATTTATTTTCGTTTCTTGTCTGGTTTTTGACTTCTTGCATGAAGAATCGACTGCGATTCTTGACTCTCGTCAGGGTTTCGCTTTATATTATTTTTGTTTGTTTTGCCTTTTTTATGCATCTCCCAGTTTAACTCAAAAGTTAGTTACTTGTTTTTCTTCCGAGTCAGGACACATGTATTTTGGATGCGAGAGAACAGCCAAAGTTCCTAGAGAAAAACCCATCCAGACACAGGAAGAACCCGTACAGTCTACACAGACAGTGGCCAAGTGTGTGGAATTTAAACCCAGGACTCTGGGCCCATTCAGCTTTATTCTTTAATTAATTCTTTAAAGGTATTTCAGTACTTTGTTTTGTGGCCTTGTGTCGTTTTTCTTTCTCTTCCCTCTTTTGGATATTGCAGACTTTTTGGAGCTGGCGCTCAATTTGGCCATGTTCAGAATGAAGAAGTCGGCCTGTTTCCCAAGGCTCAGGATTGCCTGGTGTAGGCCTATTTTATGGCAGGCCAGTGAAGGTCCTGGGCTTTTATTGTGGGACACTGTAGGCCCTCACCCCTTTTTGCTATTTTATGTGCTTTTAAATTACACAATCAGAGTGAGGGAAGAAAAAGTAAAATACAGAGAAAAAAACAAGGTGCTGCCTCTTTGGGGCTTAATAAGCTGGTTTGAACCCCTGTCCTTTTAACATATTGACTGCTAAATACAAATTAACTTGTAGCAGGAGATCTGAAGACGGATGCCAACCACAAGTTATCACATAACTCGCAGTATCGCCTCATGTAGAATAGGGGTATCTGAAATAAGAATGAGACATCAGAGGGTCCCAGTTGCAATGAATACGTCACTTTTCTTATTAGCCATACTTTGGATGACATAATTTTCCCAAAAATAATTCACATATGTAGAAACATGTTTCTACATACATATGATATGGTATGCAGAACCACAGCCATCTCAATATCTCTCAGTGATTGGCATGTCACCCCACAAATTTCAAATGGAAACTGCGACATGTGATTTCAACAAACTGTCCAAGATGTAACTTGTCAGACCCAGCCATGTTGTCACACAGCTGGCATACACAGAGAACGTTCTGTTGCAGGCGCCACTTGCAAATGAATTTAATAAGTATATTAAGATAACACCCAGATATTACATTGGTGTCAGGCACAACTGTTACCTGTTTCTACTGTGGCAGTCAAGATGTTAACGGGGTGGATCACCAGCTCACCCACCTCCCAAGAGTTCAGTCCAAGACTCTTCCTCCCATTTTATACCTTCAGACCCAAGCTGATGTCCCCACTCCAAACTCCAAGTACTCTGAGCTATAACAGCTTTAACTGAGTCACCTTTTCCACAGAGTTGGTCCTACTTTGGCTACAGGGACACCATGCTAGAACTTTCTTAACGGACCCTAGTGGCTCTACACTTCTTATACTACTGCAGCTTTTATAGGGACAGATTTCTCAAGCACTTTCTGCGGGACAACATGATTTTAAGGGGTAACATGGTCTAATTCCTTCCTGAACTGGACCATATGTTACCTCCTAACAGGCTAGAGGCCTTTCATTGACCACTTTAAGTCCTCTCAGATGTCACACTAAATGTACAATAGAGTCCTGTGTTGTTTGATTGTGGATGATGTGTTTCTCCCTGTAGACAATAAGAATTTCTGATCTCTTTCCAACCCTCTTGAATAACTTTTTAATATTCAAAATGTTTGGCCACCCTTAGTGTAAGATGGGTTGCCTGCACCTTAGTCTCCAGGTCAGAGCATTCTGGGAGTGCATCCAGTGGCCTGTGATGGCAATGGGTCTTTTCACTGATACCCATCCCGCTCAATGAAATGATCAAGTATCGTCAAAATGATCAAAAGTATGGCCAGCTAAGTCACGCGGGCTTGTGGATGCCTTAATTCTGGCCTTGGTCCTGGAGCACTATGGGTATGTTACCCATAGTACTCCACTTACCACTTGTCTTTCACTTGATATACTTATTAGGTGTCTTTCATGTGATGCTGGTATTAGAGTTACAGTTTTACGTTGGTTAAATTCCTGTCTTAGAAACAGGACTTCTGTGGTAAGTCTGAACAACTTCTTTTCCTCTTTGGTTACCAGTAAGTATTGTGTACCCCAAGGATCTATTCTTAGGCCGATCCATGTTTTCTTTTTACTTGTACCCTCGTTGTCAGATGTTTCAGAAATACAATATCCTATATCACTATTACACTGATGACACCCAGATTGACCCCCCCCCTTAGAATCTCATTGACATACACATGACATCTAAAATGACAAATTCATTACAAGATGTCAAAGTATGATGGATTAGTAATTTCCTGAAGCTGAATCATGACACAACAGAGATTACTGTATTTGGTGGATGTTCTCTCACAGGTACTTAGTCTCAAATGCAAATTATTTATGAAATCACAGAGTAGGAATGTAGGTGTTGTTTCTGATCCTGACTTTAATTTTGAAAAACAGACCAATTCAGTGGTAAAATGCAGTTTCTTATAACTAACCTACAGAAATGAAACTATGTTTTTATTCATTCTTGCTTAAATTACGGCAATTCCCTTTATGTAGGTGTGGGCCCTTTAGCTCTGTCACATCTACAATTGGTTCAGAATGCATTTGCACAATTGATGTCTGGAGTTAGGATGAGGAAACGTACCACTGCAGTGTTAGCCTCAATGCACTGGCTTCCAATTAATTTTAGGATATAGTTTGAGGTCTTACTGTTGGTTTTTAAAGCTCATATGGACTTGGCATCTCCTTATATTGCTGATCTACTCCTACCAAAAATGTCGTCATGTTCACTCAGGTTTTCTAATTGGTTTCTGCTCTTTGTGCCTCAAACTTTAATTGCTGCGACCCCTAGACGTTGGAACAGCATACCTTTCGAAATAAGATCTGAAACATCAGTCGTGGTTTTTAAGTCCATGCATTGCTATCTGCAAATTGTTGACCGGGGTCACCAGCACTGCCTGTGTTAAAATTTTAATGTTCTGACAATGTGATAGGTTTATGTTTTAGATTTTGTTTGTTTTCTATTAATTCTGTACAGCACTTTGAATGACACACATATGCTTTATAAATAACATTTCACTTTATTTTATTTACTCTCTCCTCGTCTCTTTTTCCGATGCCTTCATGCAGAGTACTCCCGGTAGAACTACAGCATTTACTCATTTTACTGTCCACTGTGAGGAACAGTTTCCTATTCTATCCTGAAACCTTCCTGGACCCTTTGCCTGCCCCATTTCCCCCTGACAATTTCTTTCCAACAGGATGAGCCGTATCAACAATCTGTGTCATAACATGCCCTGATATTCCTCTCTTCTCTGATCTCTTCAGCCTTTGCAAATTTCACCTTTCACATTATCACATTTCTTGATGAACAGAGGAAGAAGAGATGCAGAGTGGCTGAGTAATTTATTAATGTCTTTCAGGCTGGATTTTCCTGAGAGAAAAATCCCAACCCTTGTGTGTATTATTACAGGAAATCTTAAAGGACTTAAAATGAACAGGGTTATAAAATGAAAAGGAAAAAAAGTCCCATTTCAAAAGAATAATTCAATTGGAGCTTCCCTCCCTCTTATTCAAAAACTGCACATCCTGCATTGAATTAATGGAAATAATTACATGTGCAAGTAAATGCAATTTGCATTTCAAATGCTGGGATTTTGCTAATCAGTTTTAAGTGATCATCCATTTTATTTGCAGAATAGAAAAGGCTAATTATATCGTTTTGAAATCAGCCTCTAGAATATGTCTTCTTTCCCTAATGATGTCCTGCAGTATCTCCCAGTTTGCACACTATAACTGCTCCAGTTTCTTGTGTTTAACTGTTTTTCTATTCTTGCATTTCACATTTTATACAAGGATGGGAGTTCAGATCCCTAAGCTGAGTTGATCCCACTGTGCTTTGTGAAGGTGCCACAGCCTTCTGATAGCAATAAATCAGTTTGGGGGTCCAATCACTAACTTTTTGAAGTTTGCGTGTTGTCTGCCATGTCTTTTACTTCTTCTTATTCTCTCAGCTGCTCCCATTAGGGGTCGTCACAGCAAATCACCTTGTGCCATATCTTCCTGTACTCTGCATCTTGCTCTGTCACACCCACCACTTGCTTCTCCTCTCCACCACATCCTTCTCCCAAGATACCTAGCATCTCTCCTCTGCACATGTCCAAACCAATGCAATCTCGCCTGTCTGACTTTGTCTCCCAACCATCCAACGTGAGCTGACCCTCTAACGTCCTTATTTCTAATCCTATCCATCCTCATCACACCCAGTGCAAATCTTAACATCTTTAACTCTGCCACCTCTGGCTCTGTCTCCTGCTTTCTGGTCAGTGTCACCATCTTCAACCCATATAACATAGCTGGTCTCACTACCGTCCTGTAGACCTTCCCTTTCACTCTTGCTGATACCCGTCTGTCACAAATTACTCCTGATGCTCTTCTCCACCCATTCCACCCTGCCTGCACTCTCTTTTTCACCTCTCTTCCACAATCCCCATTACTCTGTAAAGTTGATCCCAAGTATTTAAACTCATCCACCTTCGCCATCTCTACTCCCTGCATCCTCACCATTCCACTGACCTCCCTCTCATTTACACACATGTATTCTGTCTTGTTCCTACTTCATTCCTCTCCTCCTCTCCAGGGTCTCCTCAACCTGCTCCCTACTATCGTTACAGATCACAATGTCATCAGCAAACATCATAGTCCATGGGGACTCCTATCTAATCTTGTCTGTCAGCCTGTCCATCACCGTTGCCTTTTCCATGACTGTGTGGGGTTATTCTCAAGATGCTTACATTTCCTCCCAAATCCCAGACACATTCAGGTTAAAGTAACTGAAGACCCTAAACACGCCTAGAGTGTCTATGACCAGCAGAGGGTCAATTGCTTATTGCCTTGAACCTGATGCTGTCAGGATAGGCTACGTCCTCTACCCATTACTGTAAAATCGAACAAAGTTGACATATTCATTTTACAGTAAATCAAATTACTTGGCCACACATTCTGAAATATCCAACTTAACACATTGATTACCTGTTACATTAAATGCTAAGCCAGTTCGTTCACCAATCTATTATTCTTCATTCATTTTCTCAACTTGTTGTTCTTATATACTGTCACTGATTGATTAAGCATAGCCTGCCTGCTTCACAACTTAAACAAATAAGACTACTAGTCTGTTCCATGACACATTCAACATGCATGCTAACATTCACTCACCAATTTAAAGTTGACAGTCGATTTAGGAACCTATCTTTGGATAGCCATAAATGAAAGGCCACACACCCCCAAACGTAGTCAGAACCTCAACTAGGATCCAATGTAGGGTCCCAAAACTGATGCAGTCACACTTCCCGGTGTGCCCATACCTCACATTCACAAGTCTGCTATGCAAACATGGTATGTTTTTATAAAGTTTTTTCTTCTTTAACGGATAAATTTGGTGTTTTTTCTTAAATTATGAAAAGGAGACACAACAAAATGAAAGAGCTGAGGCACCACCTTGGTGTCCCCCAATAGTTTAAAAGAATGCTCAAAATGCATCACTTGATAAATCATGAAGACATCTTTCCAGACGCAATTTCTTTTTTTTTTTAAGTTTTATTGATTTTATTGTAATCATTCTATACAAATAGATCATTTTTTACAAAAAATAGGATTGAAAACAAATCAACCCCGACCCCTAAGAAAGAGAGCATGGCCAATGGAGTAGAACTTAAAGCTAGTAAAATTACATAAATTGATGAATTTAATAGGCGGATAAAGATAAATGGAGAAGAAAAAGAAATGGGAAGAGAATTACTTCCTCAGTGCATTAAGAGCCTATTCTAAAATGTTATTGATTAGATCCTGCCAGGTTTTGAAAAAGTTCTGCACAGATCCTCTAACTGAGAATTTGATTTTTTAAAATTTCAAATAATATAAAACATCAGTTACCCACTGACTTAAAAGAGGAGAATTAGGATTCTTCCAGTTTAGCAAAATAAGTCTGTGTGCCAATAGTGTAGTAAAGGCAATCACGGTTTGTTTGTCCTTCTCCACTTTAAGCCCATCTGTAAGTCCACCAAACACAGCTGTTAATGGATTAGGAGGGATTGTGTCACCAAGGCTGTCTGAAAGGCACTTCAAAATTTTTTTCCAGAATGACGTTAATTTGGTGCAGGCCCAAAACATGTGACCCAGTGAGGCTGGGACTTGATTGTAGCGCTTGCAGGTTGGATCTTGCCCTGGAAACATTTTGGACAATTTTAAGCAAGACAGATGTGCTCGATATATAATTTTGAGTTGAAAAATTGTATGTTTTGCCCATATGGAACTCGAATGAATTCTCTGCATTGCTACCTTCCACTCCTTTTCTGATATGTTGAGTAAGAGATCTTTTTCCCATTGTCCTCTTGGATCTTTGAAAGGGAGGGACTGTAAAATAATTTCAATACAAGACTGAGAACAAGATGGCCACTTCCCAGGTTATATATAGTCACTCGGCAGGAAGGGGCAAGTCCAGGAGAGCGGACAACGGAAGTGACGTCAGCAGTGGAGTGGCTGTCACTCTTAACGTTATATCTACCAATTAGATCTGCTGTTCTCCATTAAAGGCAGGTTGATCCATAGGGCTGAGCTCTCCCAGCCTCACTCAAGCTACTCTTCTGCAGACGGCAGCCTGATGATTCCCCAGACATGGTGGTGCGAGGTTGAGGGATCCTCTTTAGTTTGTGGCCTGGAGAAGTCTGGTCAACAGAGCATGTGTATGGTGGTCTATGGCTTGTACTCATCTGTTTGCCATACATTGAGGTTTAATGATGTAATTGGCTTATCTCTTCCAAACCAGTAAGCTGAAAGAAACACAAAGAAAAACATATTCAGCCCTCGCAGTCTTATTGTACCCATCTGATTTTGTTATCCTGGTAGCTGCTAATTGGAAGAAGTCAGGAAATGAGTTCAGTTGTCCTGTGTGAAATTAAACATGATGAGATCTGCACATATTGTTCAGTACAAGTGTTATCTTATTAGGGTGATGGGTGACAGACTCCACATCTGCAGGCAGGAAGTGCCCGAAGCATCAAATATGGAGTAAAGTGCAGACAGCAACAGATAAATGACACCAGTTGTATAAATGATCAGTCTGAAAATGATCCACAAAGCCAGTCTTCTCTTTGTTTATCTCTCCAACCTGACCACTCCGGTGAATGGTGGTGAGAAGATGGAGCCTGCCCTGGCAGTGAAAGGCACAAGGCAAAAACAAAACCAGGAAGGAACAGCTCTCCGATCAAACTATTAATTGTTGATTACTGAGCATAACATGATATTCTCAAGGCCTACCTAATCCAGGTCATGGTGGTGGAAGGCTGCAATCTATCTCTGCAGAATTGTGCTCAAGGAAAGAAGGAACCAAGTTTGAATACTTTGTAAACACCCACACAGCTCAAAGCACAGTATGCAGTTTTGTGGCTGTAAATGAATTTGCTGTGCAGTGTACATCTTTGAATGCCAGCCTAGATGATACCAAAGCTTACATTGATAAATGCCAGTTTTGAAGGTACCTCTCTGTTTTAGCCATTAACTGTATACTGCATATCACTCAATGTCTCATGTCACTGAACACTCGGCCCTTCCCAACATCAATCTTCGCCTCCTTTGCAGAGCTTGTGTTAACTCTCCATCTTGTGGGTAGATGTTTGTAAGCACGATGAACGTGGGAAGACTAAAGCTGGGGGCCGAAGTTTGAAAGATAGATTTGTTTTAGTGAAACTGACAACCAGAGGACATGGGCATATGATCAATCAGGAAAAAGGTCAGCAGCCAGTTAGAAAGGCCAAGTTTAAATAGGTTTGTAAGCACCATGTTAACAGTATAAGGGAAAGTCAAGCACACTCTGGCATGAATTCAAGGTAAATGATAATGATATTCTAGTTAATATTCTCATTTTTGTATCAAATGTCCAACCAACCAAAGAGTAATGGTTATTTTAAGGTGAAGATGCTAGTAATAAATACGTCTGTCATTGAATACATCATTAAATACATGCAACTATTGAATGCAATAAAGTGATCTGTGAATGAGCGCAATATGTAAGAATATGTTTCCATTTGTAAAGTTGCTCTTCACAGTGCAATACAAGTGACTGCAAAGTAATTGTGGTTGCCAAGCAGCTGCAGGAGGGGTGTGGCTAAGGATGATAGTATGGTCAAAATCATTGAAGGATTGACATTGAAGAGTGACACTTATGGGGGATATCTGCCACCACTACTGTCCGGACTGTTCAGACTGGGAAATATTTAATATGGAGAGTCGGAGACTCCATAAAAAAGAGCAAACAGTCTTTGCAGGGGTCCAGCACAGGAGACAAAGATACAAAACGGAAGGGCAGAAAAGAATGCACAATCAGTAAACAGACAAAAGGTAATTAGATTGTTAAAACAATTAGACGAAGACAGGCTGCTCATCCCAACAAAGCTCGGCAAAATAACAGCAAGTCACGTTTTGAAGGCCCAGGAACAGACACCTAAAACCATAAAAAAATTACCACAAAAATGAGCTTTCTCTTGCTATCAATCCTTTTCTTTATTTGCAGCACAGATCAGGCAGACGGTAGACATGCTGCTTGAATTTATAAAGACGGCCGGTGTCATGTTACATGCCGCACTGCACAACGCACGCGTGCTCCTGGCAAAATGTTTCGGTCGCCAAATTAGAAAATTGTGCTGCAGATGACATCAAACGTTTCCTACTCAACAGAAAAGGGAAATCAAACAAAAATAAATACAATTAAAAATGATCACATTTCTCATTACTTGCTCAAAGCTACAACTATACGGTTCACATTACATTGTGGGATTGGCTTGGTTTGACCTTTGTAGTAATATTAGCTATATAATCACTGAAAGGCAGTGTGGCAGTGTCTGCAAAGTCCACTGAAGTCCGTCCATCCATCCATCCATTTTCAGCCCTGTTTAGTTAAGTTCAGAGTCATGGAGGTCATCTGTAGTTAGTTCAAAGTTACTCATTGCCACCTTTATTGACTGTATCTACAACGTCCATTGCTGTAACACCAGCTACATACATTTGTCAAACAGGAAACCATTCAGTCCATCAAACTCGTTGGATTAGCTAATAGCGAAGCTCTCCCAATGTCTCATCCAGAGGTTCTCAAGTTTTCTGCTTCAACTTCATGTTCTTGGTAGTTTGCTCCAGAGTCCCACAACTCTTTGTGTAAAGAAGTTCTTCCTGGCTTTGTTTTAAATGCACTTCACTGATGTCGCTGAGTACGTGATTGACCCTTAAGCTGAAGGAATGTTATTGGACCCATTGTAGTTAGTCTTGCTATCCAGTAGTGGGCAAAAGTTTGGAATGACCCAGAAATTTTAATGTCTTGGATGTAGTACTAGGATGTTGTACAATTATGAATGTAGTGAGAAGTTGAGAAAAATTACACCTTTTATTGGCTAACTAAAAAGATTACAGTATGCAAGCTTGCAAGGCAACTCAGGCCCCTTCTTCAGGCAAGATATAATCAAATTACATTACATCTTGCCTGAAGAAGGGGCCTGAGTTAGCTGGAAAGCTTGCATATTGTAATCTTTTTAGTTAGCCAATAAATGGTGTCATTTTTCTTGACTTCTCACTAATGTCTTGGATGGAAATTGCTACTTTTTTATCAATTATACTATCAATACTTTATTTTATCAATTTGCATTATTTTAAAATATAACTTCATACAGGGAAAACCCTGAGCCCCAAACCTGATACAGTGAGGCAGCAACACTAGCAATGCATCATCCCTTACTAGTCCTTTCCTTCAAACGTTTTAGTGTTTAGTTGTTTTTTTATCAATTCAATTATATGTAATTATGAAGATTTCCGATTTATTAATTAATAAGCAAAAGGATAATAAGACACAATACTAATTTGGCTTTAAATGATTTTATTCTTTAAATAGAAATGCCTTTGCATATATTGGTATTTGACCATATTTTTTATTTAATTTTTGAGATGTTAGAACACAAAAATATCAATAATATATCAAAAAATTGTGCAATTTCAGCCAATATAAAAACATCAATTTTTGAAGTTGTTCAAATTGTTATTTATTCTTCTACAATCAAAATCTAGAACCCACTGAAAATACTAAGTCACTTCATTACTTACTGTGCAACAGCTTTAAAAAGCCATAAGCTATGGGGTAATGATTGCATCGATGAGTGCTTATTACATCATCACTGGCCCAATGAGGGGCTTACTGAATTTGGACTGACAGGCATTAACCCATTTTGGCCACTAGGGCAACTCTGCTAACCCTAACCCTTGTAGCAGCCCTCACATTGGGCCAGTGTGGTATTTAAATGGGTTTTCTCAAGCCCACACTGCCCATGGTCTGCGCACATGGGGCCACGATGTGCATGTTTGCTGGGTTCCTTACTTTATTAATCGGAATAAGAGGCTAACAAAATTATCATTTTTTTCTAATAACCAATTTGCATTTAAAGATGAATAATTATGGATGAGCTTAGAGAATTTATCATTACAACCTGGCTGTTGTAAAGGCTGCTGAAAAATGGGGCTTCACAGTCATATGTGAAAAATAAATTAAATCAGTTATGTCAAGCAGCAATATCCATTTTTTTACATTTTAGCTATATATATATATATATACATACACACTAGGGGGCTTTGCCCCCTGATCGCTTTGCTCGCCCACCCCCCGGCCTGCGCTACACGCTAGCCACTTCATGTCTCTGCCTCTTGCGTATGTGGATTTCATTTTCACCAAACAACAAATATTTTAATTCTCGCGGATGCGCCTCTTCATTGGGAAGAAACGCTACCTTTCCCTGATGGCAACACGAATTAGACGATCTACAAGTCTCCGACTTAAAGTTTAAAGCCGAACTATATATTCGATCAATTTTCACTGTTCAGAGTAATAATTTCTGTTTGTTTGCGCTAATGTGATCTTTATTATCAGTTTTTTGAGACTTTTAAATTTTCGTACTTCCATTATCTCTAACTTGCTGTGCATGTGTATCGTGCCAACTTTTTTGAAAATCTGCTCTGCATGTGTATCGCGCCAATATTTTTGAAATTCTTTATGAAGTTCTACTTTGTCATCTACTCTTTGTCTTTTATTTCCACTCCCCTGTGTGGTTAAATTTCTTGGCACAAAGTCTTGCCTCGCGAGACATGAAATTGTCTCTCTTAAAAAGTTACATCTTGTACCAGGCCAAAAGTTTTGTCTCGTCCCAGGATTTTTTTATTATAATAGATATATACAATTAGGTCCATAAATATCTGGACAGAGACAACTTTTTTCTAATTTTGGTTCTGTACATTACCACAATGAATTTTAAATGAAACAACTCAGATGCAGTTGAAGTGCAGACTTTCAGCTTTAATTCAGTGGGGTGAAGAAAACGATTGCATAAAAATGTGAGGCAACTAAAGCATTTTTTTTAACACAATCCCTTCATTTCAGGGGCTCAAAAGTAATTGGACAATTGACTCAAAGGCTATTTCATGGGCAGGTGTGGCCAAGTCCGTCATTATGTCATTATCAATTAAGCAGATGAAAGGCCTGGAGTTGATTTGAGGTGTGGTGCTTGCATGTGGAAGATTTTGCTGTGAACAGACAACATGAGGTCAAAGGAGCTCTCCATGCAGGTGAAAAAAGCCATCCTTAAGCTGCGAAAACAGAAAAAACCCATCCGAGAAATTGCTACAATATTATGAGTGGCAAAATCTACAGTTTGGTACATCCTGAGAAAGAAAGCAAGCACAGGTGAACTCAGCAACGCAAAAAGACCTGGACGTCCATGGAAGACAACAGTGGTGGATGATTGCAGAATCATTTCCATGGTGAAGATAAACCCCTTCACAACAGCCAACCAAGTGAACAAGACTCTCCAGGGGGCAGGCGTATCGATATCCAAGTCTACCATAAAGAGAAGACTGCATGAAAGTAAATACAGAGGGTGCACTGCAGGGTGCAAGCCACTCATAAGCCTCAAGAATAGAAAGGCTAGATTGGACTTTCCTAAAGAACATCTAAAAAGCCAACACAGCTCTGGAAAAACATTCTTTGGACAGATGGAACCAAGATCAACCTCTACCAGAATGATGGCAAGAAAACAGTATGGAGAAGACGTGGAACAGATCATTATCCAAAGCATAGCACATCATATGTAAAACACAGTGGAGGCAGTGTGATGGCTTGGGCGTGCATGGCTGCCAGTGGCACTGGGACACTAGTGTTTATTGATGATGTGACACAGGACAGAAGCAGCCAAATGAATTCTGAGGTGGTCAGAGACATACTGTCTGCTCAAATCCAGCTAAATGCAGTCAAACTGATTGGGCGGCGTTTCATGATACAGATGGACAATGACCCAAAACATACAGCCAAAGCAACCCAGGAGTTTATTAAAGCAAAGAAGTGGAAAATTCTTGAATGGCCAAGTCAGTCACCTGATCTTAACCCAACTGAGCACGCATTTCACTTGTTGAAGACTAAACTTCAGACAGAAAGGCCCACAAACAAACAGCAACTGAAAGCCGCTGCAGTAAAGGCCTAGCAGAGCATTAAAAAGGAGGACACCCAGCATCTGGTGATGTCCATGAGTTCAAGACTTCAGGCTGTCATTGTCAGCAGAGGGTTTTCAACCAAGTATTAGAAATGAACATTTTATTTCCCGTTATTTAATTTGTCCAATTACTTTTGAGCCCCTGAAATGAAGGGATTGTGTTAAAAAAATGCTTTAGTTGCCTCACATTTTTATGCAATCGTTTTCTTCACCCCACTGAATTAAAGCTAAAAGTATGCACTTCAAATGCATCTGAGTTGTTTAATTTAAAATTCATTGTGGTAATGTACAGAACCAAAATTAGAAAAAAGTTGTCTCTGTCCAAATATGTATGGACCTAACTATATACAGTATATATATTTTTTTTCATAACCTGTTCATAACTTTGCATTTTTGACCAAATTTGTTGACATTTTAATATCTGGGAGCAACTGATTCCTTGTCACTGGAACTTAATAAAAATTATGAACTAGAAGGATTAAGAAAAAGCAGCAGGGTGGTGCAGTAGTCAGTGGCGTAACCTTGTGTATTGAGCTTCCCATTTGTTGTCTCTGTGAGGTTTTTGTTTGTTCTCTCTGAGCCTGCTTTGTGTTTCGTCACACACATTCAGGTTAGGTTAACTGATTATTGTGTGCGTGAGTTGGCACTTTATTTTGGGTTGGTTCCTGCCTTGTACCCAAGTGTTGCCAGGAAAGGATTTCCCCCATGATCCATCACGGGATTACGCACATTTGAGAATGCTTTGTTATGAGCTTAAAATGTGCACACATCCTAGAAATGATTTTTGGGTTTAATTCAGTCCATCGGCTTCTTGTTCGTCTGCCAGGTTTCAGTGGATCAGTATCAGAGATGCCATTTAACTCTGTTAAGGGTGAATGCTTCCATTATTGTCACCTTAGACTGCTAAACTGGTTTCCCCTCATGCTTTTAAAAAGATATTCATTGTTCGCTGGCTTTTTGTGGCTAAAAAACTCAGTAACTGATGGGATCCTGACTGTATTTTAACCAATATCTGAGGTGTTAACACAAAATCTGGACACTCAAATCCAACATCAGGTGAAATGCTCACATGTGTGGCATAGGCGAACAGTTTCTATTACTGGGGACACAGTAACAGTTTCTAGACAGAAGAGCTTTGAGATTTACAAAGTCAAATGGCAGCCTAAAGTGTGGTGAAATATTTTCCCGAAAGGTAATTGGAAGTTAAAGATGCCCACATTCCTGTGGCTCAACAGGTGACAATGATTAGTGATTTGGTTTTCCGTGTGTCTGCATCTTTTTTTTCTTGTTAGTGGTGTACATCTTTTAGAACAGGTTAGAACAAATTCATATATTTAGACAGATTGAATCACAAGATAAAAAGCCACTTAATCAGTCGTATTCAGCTCCTGTCCTTTCCTGTTACCAAATGAGTTATTAGATAAAATGGCCAGTCAAGCAGATAAGCTTCAAACTTAGTACATGGGTATGCTGAACTTGAAGGTGCAGATAAAGTATATGGTACACAAATGCACTACACCGTAGTGAAAAGTTTAACTTTATGGCCACAATTCCATAGAGTCATCACTCAAGAGGCACAGAAGCGGAGAAACGGTTAGAACACACAATAGACTGGAATCGATGGAAAAATCTTTATAGATGTAAGGCACTCGGAATCAAGACTGAACTTTGGAATGTATTTTAATAAAAAATGCACTTTCTAATATATTTATAGCTAATTTAAGGGAGAAATCTTTGGTAGGAGAAGGCATCAATTATGTGCTGAGGTGCCACTGGTGCCAGTCATGGGTAAGTGAAGATCAGCAATTCTAGCCTAGTGATAATATTCCAATTCCAGACCATCTTAGTAGGCACTTCTCAGAAAATTCTCTAAAGATTCTCTGAAAAATCTAACCATCTATTTGCTAGACCCATTGTTTCCATTGAAAGGTTACATGAGCTGATAAAACTGAGCACAAAGCAGAAAACAACCTTCAGGATGGGATGCCAGTCCATTAGGGTGCTTGCCACACTCACAAAGCATAAGTCGGATAATTATTCTACTGTGTGTAACTGGTGTTCTCTTCACTTAGGTGGCACTCCCCACACAGATCATCCTCACTGGCTCTGGGGTGCCCCTATTTGGTTATACACTGGTTTTACACTTGCTGTTCTCACTTGCCCATCTGTGAGCGTTCTGTGATCTTAGCTCAAGATATGGCCGTATCAGTCTCACTCAAGTCAGGATGATCAGGATGGTCAGTCCACGGTGATTTAAAGTAGCACCGCATCTTCTTGTGACTTCCGAAAGGAAATTTACAAACATAAACAGCACGTATTTTCTTTTCTGCAGGCTAATGTCACTCGACAAGTCTTTCACTAAAGCTAGCTTATGCTGAACCTCTATACACTTTTAAGCCATGCTGACGTGGGGATGCCATATGGCCTTGTAGTTATTTCACTCCCATCATTTTAGTTTTCACTATAATAAATGTATATTAACTAAAATGTGACTAAAAAGTCAAATTAGTCAGCGCACAATAGCACATATGAATAAGACAAGTTTTGCCTTGGGTTTAATTGATGCTCAAATACTAAATGAAGAAAAGCAGCCAATGACAGTGTGCAGAAATGACTTTGTAACCATAATGGAGAAGCTTGACAGTTTACACATGAATGCACTGATTGAATGAATGAGTGTCCTCAAGGCCGAGTAGAATGTCTTGTTGCCAAAGTCACTACAATAAAAAAAAAAAAATCAACAAATCCTGTCTGGAAAGCTGGAACATTCACATATGGGACGCACCAAGATTACCTAAGAAGCGATTAGCTGCAGCTTATTTGTGTAAAGTGAGCACTAAACAGCTCCTCACGCATTCCTTCGTGTCAATGAAACAAATCCATCTGTTAGCAGTTGCCCCTCGATTAGATCTCTGTGAGCTAATCTTAACAGATGAAGCCATGCCATGGCCCTCCTGAGAACAGCTCTGAGCGCCCGCACCAACCCCACCCCACCTAAGCTTTAACTTCCTCTCGAGGATCATCTGCACTAATAACCAGGGTGCAAGAGAGTTAAAAAACAAAAAAAAAAACTTCCGCCAGCTCTAATTGATCAGCTTGCCCTGAAATGCTTTGTGGTTTAGTAGAAAGGGTGACAGGAAATCCGCTCAGAACTCTATGGAGGTCATGAAAAGATCAAGCAGACTTTGATCACAATCCACTTATGTTAACAGATAGCTCGACTTGCATCATCAAGAAAGATCGCAAGATGAACAATAAGAGAGTCCAAAGCGTGCAAACAGAGAAACGTTATTGGCACGAAATGGCAGATTCTTTAGGACAGAAGCTATTGTATATTCATACAGTGACATTACATTAAGTGATGTTAACTCTTAGGGCAGCATGGCAGCACAGTGGTAGTGCTGCTGCCTCGCAGTAAGGAGACCAGAATCCACGTCCCGGGTGCTCCAGGCATTGGGTTTATTGGGGTGTTATCCTCTATTTGTCTGTGTGGGTTTCTGGTTTCCTCCCACTGTCCAAAGACATGCAGGTTAGGTGCCTTGACGATAAGTTGGTCCAAGTGTGTGGTTGGGATGTGTATGTGTGGCAGCCTCTTCAGGACAAGCTAACTGGGATAGCCTCCAGCACCCCTCGCAACGCTGTTCAGGACTAAGCGGGTTCAAAAATAACTGTCTGACTCTGTACATGCAATAAAAAAACTCAATTACTTCGCTGATTATCATCACGGCTCCATTACATACAAATGACAACTACTCCTTGTTTCCTTAGGAGGCATTAGCTCTCCGGAAATGCGTTCTTTTGAAATTGCGGCATGTTAAGTGACCGAAAAAGATAGAAATATGACAGAAAAGGCGATATCCCTCCCATAGTGATTACGGCGGTACAAATCTCACATGAGAACAAGATATACTATAGCTTACTTTACTGACGGTGTTTACGCGGTTACAGACAGGAAGCTTAAGACAGACTTTTATCAAGGTGGGAATCTTGATCTACGCAGTCTGCCATTTTTCGTCACCATGCTGAGAGGATTTTTCCGGACGGAGGTCCGACATCTTCAAAGTGTATTGGCAGCAGGCCCATCCTTATATACTGGTTGCTCCACGTGCAGGCTCTTTCTCTGGTCTCCAAACAAGGGCAGGAAAGGACTGAACTCCACCTCCATAAAATACAGGAATAGCACAATGCAGTTCTCATTCTCCCAACAAGGAAAGAAGATTTTGTGCTGACAGAGGACAGAAGTATACTATTCTGTCTTTAGGCTGACTATACAATCCTCCAGTTGTCTTTGGCTATCTAGTCCAATGCTTGGTTAACAATTCTAAATGCTAAGCCCCTGTGTACCACACTTAGAATGCACATGTGAATGGATCCTTTAACAGTGTTTTCCAGAGACAGTGACATTAACCTTAAATATTAAAGAAAAATGTATTATAACACTCCTCTAACAGGCAAACGCCTAACATGAATGCAAATTTTCTTTTTTTTTAATGGCACAGTGCAATGAGCTGACCAGATTTTAACGTGTCATTATTTCATCATTCGGAACTTAGCAAGCTTTCCTCCACTACTCAGTCTCTGCAGTTTCTGTGGTTTCATATTGGACTTTGTGCGTATATAAATGTTTTATGTTTTCTAGTTAAGACATTACAGGTCAGGGCCGTTTTGATTCTTTTTCACTGTTGTCACACACATGCACCTAGGATGCAGTCAATGGGCTTAACTAAAGATGGACCGCCAGGTCAGGGGTTGACAAAGTGCACTAATGTCTATTCTTCTCCCCTGCCCTCTGCAGATCATCTGATGGGAAAACCACCTGAAGCCAACTAGGGTTCCACTTCCGCCTCCAGACCGTGCCCTCTTACTGACCTCATTTCCTGTTGCACCCTCCTCTTTCTTCCCACTACATATAAAGCCGGCCACTTCTGTTCCCCTTACAGTTCCTTCCTCAGAGACTACTCGTGGCAAATCCATTACTTTTGAAAGATAGCATATAATATACAGTGTGGACCCCCAAACCTTTTTCTGTCTATCTTGTTTTTCTTTTACACTTGTATACATTTGCAGTATTTGGGTACATACGTGTGTTGAACTTCATCCTCTGCCAATATATTCATTTTGCACATACTGATCCTTTTACCTTTGACCCATTTATTTGTTTTTTTCCGTTGACTCGGGAGTTTTCAGTTGGAGATGAGGGTAAGGAACTAAAGGCTAAGTACGGTCTGGCATGGCTGAGCCCGGACTTCGCTCCATCTTAGTCAGAACAAGTAACTTGCCACCTTCCGAGTGTGAGTGTGGTTATTACAAAATAAGACCAATTGACTGGATTCTTGCAGATTCAAGCATAAGAATTTTGCAATTCAGCTCATCTTTCAAGTTATTGATAGGACCTGTCAGAATTTTTAACATCATATGCTGTCTTCTGCATTTTGCCTCTGTGTTAGTGGTAAGAGGAATTTCTGTACATTTTTGTATACGCTGGCTTGAATGATAGACTATCTGATGCATTGACCTTGTAAGATGGTTAAGAATTAGTGTATAAATTTATTACAGTGAGACAAGATTAATGAATTGCAGCCTTGTTAAAAAATGAATAACCCAGCCCGTAGTGAAATTGCAATCCAAATAAAGCCCACCATACTTTCGATTAACCACAAGTATGCCTTAGAAAGCACAAGTACCAGATTGCATTACATGCCGAGGAAATGTGATCACACAGGAACAAGCTGTTGCCTTGAAGACAGGACTCCTGACCAATGAGTAAGTGAAAGAGGCGGGTCTTCAGTTCCAAAGTTTGATCCCATGTGAACACATTTCCTCTGCGTGCACTGCTCCGATTTATTTAACAGTATTTTAACCAAACATGAAGGTGTTTTGTTCAGTTAGAGCATTTGACTGGATAACTTAATATGTGAATTATGTGACACAAGTGCCCTGACATTGTGTCATGGATGTTTTTATGCTGTTTGGTATGGGACTCCATAGACACCCATTCTATCAGAAAGTTCGTCATTTCCGTTCATATGAGATTCAATTTTTTTCAGGTTTCTCTACAAACTACAAGGAGTATTTTAAAAAATCGCTTTTGAGTGGAGAACTCCTTTAACTTTAACCAAAGACCTTATTCTGTCCTTTGATTTCTTCTTTTTGCCACAATTCCTAACCTTTGATTGTCCCAAAATCAACGTATAGTACAGATGTGCAATATGTAACTGTTACATCTTGACTGAGAAATTAGAACGTTAGAAGAACCTAGAGAATGGGCCATTCAGCCCAACAAAGTTTGCCCATCCTATCCTTTTAGGGTGTACTCACACTAGGCACGTTTGTTCTGTACTGAGCCCAAGCGTGATTGTCCCACCTTCCTACTCCTCTGCTGACCTACACTCACACTCCGCTTAACATTCAGGGCTGAGGTGCACTTTTGTCTTGACCTTGCGACTTCATGTAAAGCCAAAACAAGATGTGAACACGGTGTGACAGCATGCATGTCAAGATGGCTTTACTTATTTTGTGGCTGTTTTGAAGTCGTGTAGGGAAGATGACGCTCTTCCCACTTACTAATTTATTGAGCGTGCAGCGCAGCATTTTGCTGTTAATTGTGCTGCATGTCTGAGAAGATTATTTTGGTGACAAATGATGTTTAGGGAGGAATTTGCAGCTTTTCTTGCCAACTACAATTCACGTTAACGTGTAAGGTGAGAATAAAAACTGTTTTTTAACTCAAAAGATATTGAATGAAATGCGAAATGTGCTCTCTGACTTGTCACATCATTGATGTCATGTCTGTTTTCCATGATCAGGCATATTTAGTGATCACACTGCTCGTGAATGCTATTGAACCATGCTCAGGCCCATCTCTTCCATGCGAGCCAGGGCACGGTGCTGTGGCCCGGCACAGAGCGATAACACTAGTCAAACGAACTTGACTTTGCGGGGTTACAAGCGGACAGTCGTGCTCGGATACGGAACAAATTGCCAGTGTGAGTACACCCTAATACTAATACAATAACATCAAGTCTAGCTTTGAAAGTCCCTAAAGTCCTACTGTCTACCACAGTGTGACGTAAAACTTTCTAATGTTTGTGCAAAATTTACCCTTAACAAGTTTCCAACTGTGTTCACGTGTTCTTGATGAACTCATTTTAAAATCACTGTACTAACTCCCTTCATAATTGTAAACACTTCAATTGTGTCTCCACTTAAAATTAATTAAATAGGATACACTGTTTTGAAGACCAATACATAAACAGAACAGAAACAAACATGATTTGTGAAAAAAAAAGAAAAT
>JANRMT010062840.1:2815770-2827748 GCA_026402145.1 Polypterus bichir lapradei | reverse complement strand
CTATCTATCTATCTATCTATCTATCTATCTATCTATCTATCTATCTAATCCTGCCAACTACGCTAAATTATCTATCTATCTATCTATCTATCTATCTATCTATCTATCTATCTATCTATCTATCTATCTAGATGGCAGTGCTCCTCTGACATGGACCCAGTATGGATCCATGGAATATGTAGTCCTGAGGGACAACCCTGACAAGTTTCTTGGACACCAAAGGGAGAAGAACTCTCTATTTTTGCTGGGCTTCCGTGTGACCCAGAAGTGCTTCTGTCATTCAGTGCTATGGCACTGGAAGTACTCTTGGACCCAACATAAAAGAAGCTGCTTGACCTCATCCAGGTGAATCAGAGTCGGGAGGTAGATGGCCAACACTCTCCTGGAGGAATGGAACAGTGTTGTTTATGAACTAGTTCAAAAGAATGCGTTCATTGAACAAGCTCATTATTTTAAGAACGGTGAACTTAACATAGCATACTGTATTTGCAAGTGAAGAACTTGAACATAAACTAGTTCAGTTTTAGGTGACATTCTGGATCTGGTTTAGGTCCAGACTAAGCGTTTTGCCTTACCCTGTAATGTAGGGGTGAAGCTAAATACGGTATTCGGATAAGCACAAATATTTATTTTGTATGAAATTTTTGCCATTTATTTGTATTTGGAAAAAAATAATGTCAAATCAAATAGGCACAGTCTGTGGCTGCCTGCTTGTGCTTAAGCTGCACCCCGGCTGACACGAGCACGCGGTGAAGCTCTACTTTCACTTTTAGGAAAACGTTGTACTTCGCGAGGCCACTTTATGTCACACAGTTGGAAATAGAGCGATAATATATATGTATACTTGCATTACTCGATTTAATTTCTTTTTCGACTAGCAAATATATTAGCATATATGGTTATACATGTTTGTTGCTGGGTATAACTCAGTAAAGTGTATTTAAATAAAAAAATCTTCATAATTGTTGCATTTTATACAAGAACACTGTAATAGCTTAATATAAGGCATGCAGAATTGAAAAAAGTAAATTCATGGGTCATTTATTCTCTCTCCTTAAAAAATGCAAATGAACTGAACATGAACTCGTTCAAAATTGAAATGGTGAACTATGAACGTGAATTTATTCATTTTAATCTGAACTTTGAGCGAGTTCTTGTGAGGTGTGAACTTGCACAAAACTGGAGTGGAAGGACAGTATTTTATTGGTGGTTGTAACAGTGAATCTTGTTCATTTGTAAACGTATTGTCTTTAATAAGCAAAAACCTTTATCTGAACCCTGCGCTCTATCGGGTGTGTTGGTGTCTGGAGTTTGGGACTCAGTGGTGCCCCCTACTGGTTACAATATATATCTTTTGTGTTTCCAGCACACAAAAAAAACTCAAGCAGCAGAAACACTAACCTGGATTCATCCCATCTATTGTAAAGTCATTATTCGTATCAGCAGACAACATTTGCCCGATCATTGGAAATAAATAAAGAAGTAAGCGAACAAGGAAACACATGAGTCACATTCAACTCAGTGTAGCTAAAGAAACATTTAGAGTTTCTCAGAAAGCAAAGCTGTCTAAAGAGATTTAAGAAAGCAGCTTTCCTGCTGATAGCTGTCATGCTCCATATTTCCCAGGCCAGCATTACTGGGAGGCAAGGTGGCTTATACACTTTCCCAGGGAGATCAAGGAAAAGGACTGGTAATTAACTGTGTGCTATAAGCAGAATAAAGATTGAACTCTTTTTTTGGATAAATTAGGTAGATTACAGCTTTATAGAAATTCTAACTGTCACAAGATCACAACATTTAGCCCCTTTTTGAATTCTACTGTATTATAACCATGGTCTGATATTTTTCTGCAGCACCTGCAGTTCAGCATGAGATGATGGAAGCCCACCACTGTGCTCACAGTCCAGAGCCAGAGACCTAACACAGCTTTGGCCTCACAGGCTCTGAAGGCCTCTGCTTGAATGATTACTGTTACTGAACACTGTTAACATTTCAGTATGCATTTTGAACTTGTATAAAAGAGAAATGCCTTATGTTTACAGCAGGTTATACCTTGCTGAAGTCTGGCCTGGCTGACAACATCCCCAAGCATTTCTGACATCCCATGTGTGTGGGATGCTGGGTGTGGACTCGTACGTTTTATCCAATTATGGGACTGAATGCACCGTGGTTTTGCCGAGATCACATGAGAACTGTGCCTAGGCCTAATGTCTAGCCTGCTGCCGGGCTGGTAATCCTTCCCATCCCCTTTGAATTGGATAAATGTAATTGGATTTCAGGCTTTCAAATTCTGCACAGCTTGAAGCATACATGAAGGATTCATTCATTAAAAATGGACAAAAAGTTCAACATTTCACTGGAAGGTCACAGTTGTTCATATCGGTTTGACCTCTTTTGATATGGGCTCATAATAAACATATTGATCAGCCATGAAAGCACACATTTACAGCTAATTACTGCTCGGCCGCCTCGCTAAATGTCTGGATTGTTACATGATTATAAGAAGGACAAAGAAGCAGCTATTCATATATTGATTGTTGCTTGTTCCACTTTGTTGCAGCAATAGTGACTTTCTCATTTTTCTGTACTTGTCCACTAAAAAAAAGTCTTTCTATGAAAAAAGGCTTTCTTTATCTCTAAAAAAAGCTTTAATAAATAAATGCTTTGACAAATCTCCCAGAGGGCTCTAGGCCGTCAGGGCCATAAGTGGCACTAACATAATACAGTACTGGACAAAACACCATTTCGGTCATTACGAGAAGCCTACACTGGAGATTGGGAAGGACCTGCAAATGCATTGTGGGTAAGAAGGAGCTGTCAGTGAACGATGAATACTTTGAGGGCACCAGAGCAAAGCGGACACTGGTGGTGCATGTAAGTAGCTGGTGGGACCTGTGAGATTCTACTGCTAATTTCAAGGTGTTGGAAACCCAAAGATACTGAAGAACACTTGCACCTTTAACTGTGAGAGTCTGTTTATGGGAGTAGTACTTCAGAGGCCAATAGTGAGTACTCTGACCTAGTGACCCACCCAAACATCCTGGGCACTGGAAGCAAATGAGTAGATGACTCTGAAGTTAACCCCATGATGGGTTTAAAATCCACTTTTTAAAAGAGCCACCGTAATTCTAGAGTCAGGATGTCATTTGGGGCAAACGTGTGACTGGCAGTGTGGTAAAATGACGAAGAGTGGCAGAGTAGCATGACTTTAGGAAAAAGAGAAAGAGGGACAGATCGAAGTGAAAGACAAAGAGGTTGTGTTTATCGATGCACTGCTGCTGGGCACTTTTGTAAAGGCAGGCCACACTACCAGAAAAGTACAGACAAGATCCTATGCAAAAGTGCCCAGAGGACATGTCAGCTTTATTTTCAGTTTTTTTCTGTAAGTACCAAACAGGATGGTATGGCATCCCAGTCAGTATGAGTATGGGACCTTACCTGGACAGGAGAACAAGATAAGGGAACACTGGGGAAAAGCTCCTAATTTTGTATATTTTTATTCCCCATCTGCTAGATGGCAGGATCCTAACACCATGGTAAACCTAAGGAACCCTGGGGGGCATGATGGGAATTGTAGTCCCATGGGTGCCACCAGGGAGTGCTATTAGCATTCACAACCCCTACTTTCCGGGATTTCTGCCGGACCCTGAAGTGCTTAATTCGGGATATGCCCTAGCAGCGGAAGTCTGACATAAAATGAAGCCATCCAGCCTCCTCCAGTGAGTCACTGGAGGGAGGTGGACAGAGAGCGGGAAGAGACGGAAGGAAGAAAGAAAAATATTGTTTCCATTCATGCTTGTATAACCTTGGAGAAACCCTTGTGAGGTATTTTTTATAATAAAAGTCTCCATTTTGAACCCGTGATTGTGTATCATTTATATCCAGGGTTTGGGGCTCAGTGTTGCTCCCTATCTGTCACAGTCCATACCAGAGGCATTTAGGGGTTTGCTTCAGGGATTTAAGCCCCTAATCCCTATTACAACATATTTTTGTGATATGCAATCTGTTGGAATGACAAATGCAATGCATTTTATTACTACATGCATTACAAAATTCATTCTATTAGATGGTGCACTGCAAATGTTAATGCTGACTATGCTGAGGTCTATGTTGGTTATAAAGTAAAGTGCTATGTACTGTTTGTCTTCTGAAGTTTGAGTTATTTAAGTTTAGGAAATGCTGAGGACTGAATGGTTAGAGTGATATGGACACATCATGAGAAGAGAAATAAACAATGTGGGGCAAAGAATCATGGCTATGGAGGTGTCAGGACAGGGTAGAAGACAGCAACCTAAGAGAAAGTGGGTGGACTGTGTAAAGGAGGACCTAAGGGAGAAAAGGGTATCAGGCAAGGAGGTGTACAACAGATGAGAGTGGAGAAGGCTGGTCCAATATTGCGACCCCACATGAAAATGGGAAAAGCTTTAGAAGTGGAAGAATAAGAAGAAGCTGAGGACTAGATGATTGTTAGTCATATCCTGATATGTAAAATCAAATGAATACATACTGCTTTGTACTGTATAATATGCGCATATCCTAACTCTCTGGCCAAACACTGCTTGGTGAGGGGCCACTAGAGAGGCAATGTGCCCAAAATGATTTCTGTAAGACCCTCCATTCACCAGTGTAACACTCTTGTTCTTAGACATAACTTCCCTAGGGTACTAACCTCCTCCAAACTTTTTATGCTCAAATATAACATTTCCCTAGAGTCATTTAAAACTTAGCATGGCTTACATAGCAGATCGCACTTTAAGATCTCAAGATGCCGGTCTGCTTATGATTCCAAGGATTAATATAATAACAGTAAGAGGTTGAGCTTTTAGTTACAATGCCCTGAAACTGTGGAATCATCTGCCTGCCACAATAAGAGGTGCCCCTTCTGTCTCAGCTTTCAGATCCCGGCTAAAGACTCACTACTTCAGTTTAGTATACCCTGACTAGAGCTGCTGATTAGCTGTGTGTACTGCATCTCTGTTGTTAGTTATTAGTACTAAAATAATAGTAATTTGATAGTTATCAGCAACTGCATTTGACTTGAGCATTCATAGTTTTTCATCCTCTTTCTCTGTACATTTAGCATTCGTTTGCTCAGAGGTTGATGCACTTGCTGCTTCCTGAGCAGCTCTTCTTTTCTCCACCCTAGTGGCCCGATTCTTCTTTTCTTTCATTGACATCTTTTCAAATTAAAACTGATTGAGTCAGTGTTTGTGTTGCAATTACTTAGAACATTTTCTTTAATATTTCACTTACGCTGGCCCTTAAGTCTTCAATCTGCCTCAAGAATGATTTAAGATATGAAGAGGTAGGGGAAATGACGGCGAAGATGGTAGGAATGAGAACGGCGCCCGTACACATGAACAGCATGGCTGCTCTGCTAGCCGCTGCCGAGAGTTGATTCTACAATAAAATAAAATAAAAATAAAAAGAGAAATAACCTTGTAGGTCAATCATCATCCCGAAAGCAGATAGTAGACTTCACGTAGTATATGTGTACCAAATTTCAGGTTAATAGGTCAAACGGTTTGCGAGCTACAGGTGATTTAAAATCCTGGACAGACAAACGGACAGCCACAGTAGTGTATTATATAAGAAGATAAACTGTTACTAATTCTCGCCTATTCTGTTTCTCTTGTCGGTGTCCTCATGTGACACTTATTGGCACTGCTCTACTCTATGCCAAGTTGTTTGTTTGCCATTCAAAAGTCATCTCAGATAAAGAAGCATTGGAATCATCCGGTGGAAGGGTCTTTTAATCCGATTGGGCGGCCAGGCACTGACTCAGCTTTAAAATGACCAATAGAGGGGAGACGGCTTGTTGGCCGAGGTCTCCAGGGCTCTGACTGCGCCTGGCTTGTCTGACTCCACTTCTACAATCTGGTCAGGGTCCTACAAATAAGCAGATGGAGAGATATTGTTGTTGTTCATGTATGTTAATTAGTTTCTACTTTCTTAGTTTCTGGATCCTTGATATGTAATAGTTTCATATTTAGTGAGTGGTGTAATCTAATCTTTGCATTTTTCCTGGTTGTTACTATAGGGTGGTCCAGATCTAATTATGCAATTTTCATTACGCTATAACTTATTAAGTTAATTACATAGAAAATCATCCTAAAAAAATCCCGGACCATCGAGAAGTGTGCGAACTGACGACACAAAGAATCATCTTTGCGCCAAACTGGTATCATCCCCGCTTAAATCAAAGTCATCCAGACGATCTGGATCTGCATAATTAGATCTGGGCCACCCTGTACTACTGTACTGTATTTCTGAGGTGGCCATTGAGCTCTGCAAAAAGGATTACCTGTGTTCTGTTTTGCTTGTTGTATTTACCTCTATTTTTGAACACCTATCGCACACCCAGCCTACCTGGAAGGGGAGTCTTCTCTCAGAATTACCTTGATTTCCCCATAAAAGGGTTTTTGTTTTTGGGGTTTTTTCTTGTCTTCTTAGAGAGTCAAGGCTGAAGATGGAGCTGTCAAAAAACAAGGTCTGTTAAAGCCCATTGAGGCCTTCCTTGGGTGAATTTGAGCTATACAAGAAATACATTTTTGTTGTTGTTTTAAAGGATAGATTTAGGTAAAATGCAAACAGATTATAAATCTCTTTTCTTTAAAAAATGGAAATTAATTGTTTAGTCTAACTAGAGCTATTCAGTTACAGAAGTTTAAAACTATAAGACAGCTATAAGTACGCTGGGTTTCAGTTCAATAAAAGAATCCCCGTGAGAAGCCATGAGAGTGTTCGAGGGCAGTCCTCCACTCGTATCTTGTGTCAGGTCTAACGGTTTTGTTGGCAGCTTTTATTTCTGGATTGAGATGTTGCTGCAGAAAATAATGACACAACACCCTGTATTTCACAATGAGACTGACCAAAACTATTTACTGCACATACTGCCCTGGAATTATTTCAGACACCTTTGGCATCAATGACCTATCATCTCTTAACTGCTTCCAAAAATATTTTTTGATAGGTTACGCCTAAATGCCATGAGAACATGAAACAAATGCTGCTAAAAAAATATCCTTTTCTGTCACTGTCAGACTAGTTTCAATGCATATTATAACAAAATGTAAGGGAGTGTGTGTGTGTTTATGTATCCTTTTCCCAGTAAAACAAAATAAATACACATGAATTCAGATGACAGGCAGAAAAGACTTTTATTTCCGTTCAACAGCCAGTCTCACTCATCCTCCAGATTGTGACGGATATTAGGGACAATTCTCGGAAGAATGCTATTAGGAGATGAGTAGGAAGTGGAAGTGTACCGTAAATTAATTTTTGCCACGCTTACTCAATGAACTCGCAAGTGGGTGAAAGCCTGTGAATTAAAAATGAAGCTACTGCAGTGCCAGGAACAGGCTGTGGATTTCATTCAGCTTTACCTTGCTGTGAGCTTCAGAGGCTACTATAGTTCATAATGAAGGCTGATGTGCAACGTCTCATGCACAGTCTTCCTGTCTTTTCATTTATATATCTTCTTACTTTTAATTTATTTTTGTTTACTTTTTGTTACATTACTCCAGAAAGATAAAGTGTTAATAAAAATGCCAATGTACTGATGATATATGGAAAGAATAAGTTTAATTTGAACTAGCACTTGCTCTGTCATCTCCTGTAAAGAGAAGACAAGGAGTTGGGGCAACACTCTGGTGAGCCCATATAATTACAAAAGTTGTAAACACAGAAGCAGACACAACAAATTCTAGATGAGAGCTCAAATTAAAACTAATTCGAAATGACTAAACCTCCAGTCATTTGGGTTCCATCTAGATAGGAGTGGGTCCAGGAGAGATGACAAAGGAAGTGACGCCAGCAGTGGAATAACCACCAATCTTCTGCAGAAGAAGGAAGAGGGACGTTAACCCCAGTTTGGCAGGAAATCACTATTACCTGAAGAGTGCCACAGGGTCCACAGGTCCGGGATGCCAGGAGGACTGGGGGAGCAAGTGTGGCCAGAGCATTACTTCCCCTGGGACGATACATGGATTGCAGCTATGCCTTGGACTCCCACAGAGCTTCATACGAGTTGGAGTTTGGTGCAGCCCTGTTGAGATCCGTAGACACCACCAGAGGGTGCTGCAGCAGGAGCTGCTGAGCCCTTATGGGCAGTTCTTCCGCCACACCTGGAAATGCTGTGAGTCATCAAGCACCTGGAGCACTTCCGGGTGCTTTATAAAAGGGGCCTGCAGACACTACTTTGGTGGCCAGAGTCGGGAGGAGGAAGATGACGCTTGACAAGAGGAGTAGAGGAGAGGAAAAAGAGGAAGAGAAAGAAAAGAGGACATATTGTGCTTGTGCTGTGCTTTGGACTGTGTTATGCCTGTGGGAAACGGGGAAGGCGTTTCCCACAAGGATAAAGAAAAAAATAAAACGTGTGTGCCTTGAACTTGTGTCCCACGCTTGTCTGTAGCGGGTTCAGGTGGCAGTGCCAGCCTGGGTGGTCCACACACCAGAGCCCTTTAACTGCCTCCCATGTACATGCACATGACACCCTTTTTATGTTCATTTATTGTGTTTTTTTTCTCATATGCTGTTTACTTTCTTTATTGTTACGTGATCGATTATACTGACAAGATACAGTACATCAGCCAGGGGTGTGTCACCCAAATATGAGCTGGCATTACATCACCAGGGGTGTCTAAATAAATGGCAAGACTACAATGTTGCATGGTTTTCCAATGAATGTGGCAAAAGGCGATTAGTCCTTCTAAGGTTAGTGAGCCACCTCAAAGAGCCAAGTAAAAAGCAGAGAACTCCTCCATGATTTTAAAACAGATGATTGATTTTTCTCAATCTAAATTTTACTGAAATCAACAAATGTAAGTATCCAAGTCTGCATAAGGCATCTGATGGATCTCCACCTCTATTTTCAGCCTGGCTGTGTGACCTCCCTCTTCTCTCTCATCTCATTGAAAGCTAAATTTAACAATATTTCTGCATCTTCTGAAACCTTGAATCATCAGCATATCAGTTTAAATTAATGCATTGCCTGCACCTCATCCCTCATTAGCTTTATGCTATGCTCTTGGCAACTGAACTTAAATGGCACGTGTGTACCTCAAATATCCCTGTAATGTCTGGGTTGGCTGCAGCTGGCATAATGTCATTAAACCCAGGACATCGATGGGTATGAAACCGAGGACGGACTGGGCAATGAGGACACGTAACACAGCCGAAGTAGGTGCAAAAATGTACAAAGGGCTTTCTTTATTATCAACCAATGATCCAAACAAAGTGTAGTGCAAAAGTCTTAAATAATAAGGTAAATAACCCGCAATAAATAATCTGTAATAAACTGTATCTAACAAATACATTCAAAACAGGTTAAAACATAGTCAGGATCAGCCTCTGTGCCTCCTTTCATAGCCACTTCTCTCATGCTCACCCAATAGGTCTGCTTTATAGTAAGAGACATCTTCTGACAAGCACAGTTGTACCCCTTACTGGCTGGTATCCCTCGCCACAATACCTTAGCAGCTGCTGGGACCCCACGAGCCCTGCTTCTTTCATCAACCACAATCCCTCAGCCTTCATAAGGAGCCCACTCAGAGTAGTCGGTTGCTCCTGGAGTGCTGTTCACTCGCTCCTCTCCAGTGTCTTCTCCCGACCACTTGCCTAAACACTTTTTCACGCACTTTCACATTGATCTTGACTCTTTCTTTACTTTAAACTCTGTATTTCCTTTCTTTTTGTGTTTCATTTATTTTTGACCTTCTCTGTCCTGCTCCTTTTATGCTTAATTAGGCACAGGGGCTTAATTGTAAGCCCTAGAACTCTAAGGAGGAAATCAGCTGAACTGCACACGTCTGTAACGTGAATGCAGCTCCTAATCAATCAACACCTCACTACTGCGTGCACCTGTGCCCACCAGGAGCATGTTGAGTCCATTCTTGGTTTAAAGCTGTCACAGATCACTATCATGCCTAATTAGAATCCCTGACATTTTTCTTCATATGTTTAGAGATTGTCCTCCATGCCCTGCTTTTGGTTTAATGTCTTTAAGTGCCTATTCTTTTATCCAGCAGAGGTTACGTTTCTGGGTTACACACACACTGCAAAACTAATCTTAGCCTCTAGCTGAACATCTCCTGATTCTCTCTTTATACATTTCTGGAGATCCTTTAGATCTACTTGAAATTTCGGTGACATGAATTAACAGATTAACTGGCTCCAGCTTAAAGAAGTGGATGAATTAAAGACCCACCTGCCCCCCTCATTCATTGTTTAATTAAAAAGCTCAAATTTACTGCACTTTTATGCACTACTCTGATTTTCCAGAAGTGTTTATTTAACAATATTATAGCAAATATATATGCGTGGTTCAGACGTTATGATCATACAATTGGACGACTTCATTATGCAACATGAGTAATTTGAATTTTTTTAATGGACATTTTAATAATGTTAGCTGTTATTCAATGTTGGCTTCCACTGGCCCCGATTGAAGCCCGTTGTATTTTCTACATGAAAACATGAGGTTCTCAGTCATCAACACAGGGTAAGTAACAGATAAAGAGATGATCAATTTTGGTTGGAATCTTCCATTAGTTCTCCCCCTTTGTGTTTCTTCTCTAGACATTTGTGTTTGCTGTTTCTGTCTTGGACCCTCTCCTCGGTCATTAACTTTGAATTGTTATGGGTTCCCATGTACAGAGTGGGATGAGGATGGGTGCTGTGGGGGTTGTTGCTGCTTTCTTTTAATGCTGATATTTGTTTATGATCCTTTTTGTTGACTATTGTTTCTTTTTCATTGAGCTCCAATAAAAGTTTAATCTAAAAAAAAATAATAATAACAATAACAATTACAGGTAAGGTCAGGTCAGGTTGGGGAGCATGCACTGATACAGCCTGTTGCCGCACTCACCACACAACGAAACAGCTTGGGATCTCAGTTGGCAACCCCTCACGCAGACACGCGGCCCAGTCCCACCCTCTGGAAATGACCCTGTATCTGCTGCAGCGAGCTGTTACCAGGGCACCCCCTTGGCCTAGTACAGCTACTCGGGTTCTCAACAATGACGATCCTGTAAGCTGGATGACCCTTGGAGAATCGTGCCACATGGCTGTAGTGTCGTAACTGACACTCCCTCACAGTGCAGGTGATGTGCCTCATTCGGGGCTCCATGAGCAACCACTCATTTGACACAAAGTCAAACCAATGGTACTCAAGGATTCTCCAAAGAGATAGAGTACCAAAGGAGTCCAGTCTTCATATTAGGTCACTGGATAGCATCCAAGTCTCGTAACCATATAGCAAAACAGGAAGCCCCCCTAATGCAGTTCTGTGGCTAAAGGATCTGGGCTGGTAGCTAGAAGATTAATCCCAGTTCAAATCCCAGCTGTGATCAAAGGAATGCTATGCCATTGGGCCCTTGAGCAAGGCCCTTAACCTGCAATTGTTCCGGCGTGCTGTACAAATAGCAGCCCCCATGCTCTGACCCCAAAAACTCTCTGGAGAGTAAGTTGGTGTATGTGAAAAATGACAAATTCCTAATACAAGAAATTGTATATGGTGATTAAAGGATTAAAAATCAGTAAAAAAGGATCTGCCACCACCATGTTTCATCGTAGTGCAGAATTAGACAGGGGAGTGGCAATGCTTGGAGTTTTGCCCAGAGAATTACATTTTTGTCTCATCAGACCAGAGAATCTGTTTCTTCCTGATCTCCAAGTACAAGCTGAGGAGAGGCTGCTATGTAGCTACTCTACCATAAATGCCTGATTGATGGAGAGCAGCTGAGATAGTTGTCCTTCTGACAGGTTCTCAATAGAGCAGCTTTGAAGCTCTGTTAGCATGACCATTGGGTTCTTGATGACCTACCTGACTAAGCCCCATTCTTGCCTGCCCAGGTACTCAGTTTGGCCAGACAGCCAACTCTAGGAAGAGTCCTGGTGGTTCCAAACTTTTTCTGTTTCACAATTATTGAGGCCACTGTGCTTCTAGGAACACTCAAAGCTTCAAAGATGGTTTTATA
>JANRMT010062840.1:2784524-2795780 GCA_026402145.1 Polypterus bichir lapradei | reverse complement strand
TAGATAGATAGATAGATAGATAGATAGATAGATAGATAGATAGATAGATAGATAGATAGATACTTTATTAATCTCCAAGGAGAATTTCACATGGGGAAGTAGAACAGTGGAGTCATTGGGGAAGGCTTCTGGGGATTTAGCTCCTGATCTTCAAGAGCCCAGACCCTCCTTCATCCGATGCTGCCTTCTGACATGCATGAATGACTGAAGGAAATCTTCACAGACCACCTGTCTCCCAACTCCTATGCTGTGACTGCTTGAAAACTCCAAGGGGGAATCCATCCCAACCATTTTTACATCTAAAATTCTGGATATGTAGCCTTATGGGGTGTTGCAAGTAAGCCCTGAATAGGAGTTAAAGCAAGCAACACCCTTGTTGTAGAAACTTCACAGACTGATGAAAGAAGAAAACTCTGGGCAGTTATCCAAAGAAAATAGTTACATTTCTTTGATTTTTAATGAGAAATCAAGCAAAATGACACCTTTTATTAGCTAACTGAATAGATTACAGTATGCAAACTTTTGAGGCAACTCAGGCCCCTTCGTTAGGAAACTTGTAATTTTTGAATAACATATTATATAATTTTCAAAATTAGCTTAATTCTATTCAGGGATAAAATATGTGGTAGAGACGATAACAGGAATGAATTAAGGTGAGATACAAAACAGATATACTATACAGGGGACTTAAGACATTGAAAGAGAGAATAAGTAGACCTTTAGAGACAATCTGGCCTTACTGCCTAGTAAAACCTATATATACTGTATTTTGCCACTGAACCAGAAAAAATGAAAAAGGTGTAAGGTGCATTGATTAGGATTTTGTTTCTTATTTTTTTTGCATTTTTTTCTTGGCTGTCATAAATCATCAAGCCCTCTTCCTGAGGATTTTGAAGTCTAGAAGCGTCATGGACACATTTATTTTTGTGCCTTATGCGTTTTTCACAGGGTTGAAAATTATTTATGTTTCTCCTGTGACACCACTTTGTTTTTTGTATATTTTGAGGATTTTTTGTTAATTGCTTGCTATGCCATTTCCATGAAAGGTCAGGTGGAAATGTGTGACCTGTGACATCATCGAGTCATAGCTATAAAGATCAGTGTCATACATTTACTGTTTGTGCACGATTGGATTCTCCTAAAGACTTTTGCTTACATTAATTTTTGCTTTTCTTTCCCTGGTTTACAAATTATTACTCTGCTTTTATGACTGTGATTAATATTAACAATTTGGCTCTGGTTTCATGTTTCTTTTTCAGTTTTTTGATTTTTGATCTCCTGCCCTGTTTCCTGACTCTGATTCTTGTTTCGTGTTCTGAGCAAGCTTGACTGATGATTTGCCTTTCTGGTTTTGACCCCTTGTTTGCTAGCTTGTTTTTTGACATCTCCTGATTCCATCTGTACTTAAAATCTGCTGCTCTCTTGTTCAGTCAGCACATGAAACATTGGTGACATTTAGAAAGAGATAAGCAGCAAAGAATATTGACATATTGACTAAATAATGCAATTTCTATGTAAAGTCCTCTATTAATACTGTACAATCTGTGAACTACTGTACATCAGACAAGTATTCCTTAAAACTAAATAAAATAATTTCCTGTTATATTTGAGTAGGAGGGTGACAGCTTATACGTCATGCTAGAACTGTTTAAAGTTATGAATGCATTAGAAGTGCAGTTTGTTCTTTGGAATCCAAGCAGAACCATACCTTGGGATACATGATCTGCAACAGAAATTCATGTGGAAGACCCTCTTGCAATACTGCAGAACAATTTAAGACTGCAACAGACTTAGATTGTTTTAAAATCTACTCTATATATTAAATCCTAAACCTAAAAGTGCAACAAGAGACACGCAGCGGGCCGAGGGGAGTGCGGCAGATCCTCCTCACTCACGCACCAGCCTCAGAACGTGTACCTTACCTCCGCTTAGCTAGCGAACGAGACAACTACTTAATACATTTAGATGGTGTACAAAAAGGTTTTCTAATTAAAATATTTGCACATTAAGGCACACAATAGAACAACCAGATCTAATTAATATATATTTTCTCTCTATATATAAAATCCTAAGCCTAAAAGTGCAACGATTTTATGTGACTTTTTTGTCACGCTTTAAATTGGGCTTATTTTAAAATCTACATATATATTTTTGGTATCATTCTTTTCAGAATTTATCAAACATTAATGTGATGTTGCTAGATTTATAGTTTCTTATTATTTTTAAATTATTAACTAAAAAATATTGAGAACTCACATCCCGCGAGATGAGGCTTTGTGCCAAGAGAGTTAACCACGCCCAGAGCCGGAAATAAAAGACAAAGAGTAGGACAGCTGCTGTACAGGCCTTTAAATGTTCAAAGCGCCGTGCGAGATGCAGATCACACGGCACGGCAGCAGCAGCAAGCCAGCAGCTGATCGAGCAAAGAGGAGGTAAAAAGAAAACTGTATTTGTTTCCCATTGTATCACTGTTTAAGAGGGGGTTTCAGAGGAGTGACCACGTCTCCTTGAGGTGCATTCATCCCACCTCTTCATAACGCGAGTGGCAGAGATGCGAAACAGGCACGGGGGGGTTGACGAGCTATGAGAGCAGGGGGTAAGCCCCCTAGTGACATTAATAAAGTATTCCATCGGTTAATTATGTTTGTTGCTTGCCTTTTCCTTTTGCTTACAGGAGTTTTGGAAGGCTTTCATAAAAAAAATTCTAGAAAGAAATGCGATATCACACATTCAGCATTTAAACACTGTATATGCTACTGTACATTTAGCGGGATGCTGTTTTCACACAATGTGCACACAGCTCAGCAATAAAAAAATTGATCCAACTGGTCACCTGGAAAACATGCCTCTATTGAATTCAGCTGTCAGATGAAATGGCTTCACCATTTGGGCTCCACTGCCTTCAGTGCTTTTAAGGTATTGTTATGAATTCACACATGGTCCCATCATAAGTCGTTCATATGATGGTTAATAAAGAACATGGTGGTAACCATTGTGGACTTGTTTTCTCATTTATTATTGCCTATTGTGCAATTTAAAAAATTGCTCTGTGATCCCAGTTTCATTTAATCTGTTTTCATTACTGCAGATGTTTCTCTGCCTGCAGCAGTTACTTTCATTACTTTAATTCTCCACTTGTACATTAATCATCCACTTTAGTCTTATTTGTTTGAATAAAATAATTAATCAGTCACATAAGAAATGTCATATTAAGGAAACACTGCCAATAACACCACAAAATTATTTGAAAAATCAGTCCTACCTCTCCCTTTGTAACCAAATCAAATCATTTTCTCAGAATCTTGCAGTTTAACAGTGGGTCAAGGAGAACTATAAACGAAATTGCTTTAGTTCATTCAGTTTCAGCTGAAAGAATACAGAACGCAGAGAGTAATACAAGGCACTAATGCTACTTGTAGTGTTTTGGTAAAGGACAGTGGCGTAGCTAGGGGCAGGCAGAGGGGGCAGTCCACCCCAGGTGACACATTTTTGGTCAAAAGGCTCAGTACGATTAGTGTGTAGGCAGCAGGGTTCAGAAAAATATCACTCATGAATGAAAAAAGTCAAATTCTCTGATTTTTATCCACAGATGCATCAAAAATAGTTTTCAGACTGTCCTTCTGTGACAGCATCAGACACAGCAGTTGAAATTTATGAGGCAATAACAAAAATAAACACAAACATTACACCAAGAATAATTTCTAGGAAGATAAACTACTAATTTACAATTTATAATTTCGCTTCGTTATCAATCCGAATACGTTCTTGCTTTGCGCAGAAAACATCCCCACCTATCACTTGTACACTACACTGGTTCTGGTTTTCGCAGCGTAATTATATTAAACTAATAATTAGAACACGGCTTATCAGTGCATCTACACTATATTTGTGTCTAGTTCATGCTTGCAAGTAATTATATATGAAAAATTATTGCTGTTTCTCTATATATGAATAAATGGTGTGGACCCCCAAGTACTTGTAGGAATGCACAACCTCCACATCCACTCCCTGAATAGTAACCAGGCATAGAGGCTCTTTGGTTGCAATGGAAGTCAATATAAGATTTGGACAATTCCTTCTGCACCAAGAAAGAAAGTTTTCTACCTAACTCCTCTCCTCTGTCTCACCCCCCCCATCGACACACCCCATAAATGCAGAATTATCTGAGAATTTTTGCAAGTGACATGACCTAGTGTTAAATTTATAGTCTGAGGAATACAGATTGAAGAGAAAAGTAGACAGGACTGTTCCTTGTGGTGCTCCAGTGTTGCTCACATTAGACACACAGTCCTTCGGCTTTACAAACTGCAGTCTGCCGGACAGAAAGTCCATTGTCCAGGACAGTATAGGCTCATCTGTTCACATGCCACTACGTTTCTGTTTGCCACCGAGTCTGGCAATCTTGATGTGCCCCAAACTAACCTGTTCTCAATGGGTGAAAGCCTTCAACTCTGTTTCACACAGACTTTGGAGGGATCTCCCTGAATGAATTAGATTAGGTGACACAATTCATTCAAAAAACAACTTAAAACTCATATGTTCAGGAAGGCATTTAACTTACCCCCGACTTTGTCATCCTTCTTTCAGTTTGCCATCTTTGTCCAGATGCTGAAGATGTTTTGTGTTTGTATCACAAATTATATTATTTGTTCATGGTTTTCTTGTAGTATTCATATTTTTGTATTTTATTCTGGTTTATTGTCTCTTTTTCTATTTCAGTGCTTTGTATATCCTGTATTTATTTGTATTTAGTGTTTTATGCTGCTATTATTTATATATGGTATTGTATATGTCCTGTTTTAACATATAAAGCATTAAATGGCCAAGGTACACTTACTTATCTGAACACATCATTACTTACAAACCAGAACGTACATTAAGAACCCAAGATGCCGGTCTGCTTATGATTCCAAGGATTAATAAAATAATGGTGGGAGGTCAAGCTTTTAGTTACAGGGCCCCTAAACTGTGGAATGGTCTGCCTGCTACTATAAGAGATGCCCCTTCGGTTTCAGCTTTTAAATCCCGGCTGAAGACTCACTACTTCAGTTTAATATACCCTGACTAGAGTTGCTGATTAACTGTACAGACTGTTGTTAGTCATTAGCACTAAAACATAAGTGATATGATAGTTATAATTTGTTACTAACCCTCACCTATTCTGTTTCTCTTCTCGGTACTCAAATGTGGCACTTGGTGCCACTGCCCACCAGCCAAGTTGTTCTGCCTGCCTAAGGTAAAGTCATCCCTGATGGAGGATCGCAGGAATCATCGGGTAGAAGGGTCCTTTCATTGGATTGGCTGGCCTAGCGCTGACTCAGCTGTGGATCTGTGGATTGGTCAATGGGGGGATTGGGTAGTCAGCTTGATGGCCTAGGTCTGCAGGACTCTGAACCAATCCAAATTGTATTCTGTGCTATCATCTACTGTTGGATTCTGCTCTGTACTTGTAATATTTCTGTTGCAGTATTATATTGTATTGAGGATTGCTTGTGTTCTGTTTTGTGTATTGTATTGTTTTTACACCCTTTTTTGACACCCACTGCACACCCAATCTCCCTGGAAAGGGGGCTCTGTTTGAATTGCCTTTCCCAATGTTTCTTCCATTTTTTTCCCTACACAGGTTTATTTTGGGAGTTTTTCCTTGTCTTCTTAGAGAGTCAAGGCTGGGGGGCTATCAAAAGGCAGGGACTGTTAAAGCCCATTGCAGCAGTTCTTGTGTGATTTTGAGCTATACAGAAATAAATTGTATTGTATTGTATAGTATTGTTATTTATACATTTCTGTGAAGTGCTTTTAGTATGGGAAAGGTGCTATATAAATAAAATGTATTATTATTATTATTATTATTATTATTATTATTATTACTAACAGATGTGGCCTCCACCTTATGTGTTGTACAGTATTTTTCACATCAAACCAGTTTTTTTTTTTTATTATTACTTTAGAGGTGACTATTACTAAGGTGATCTGTTCTTGTGTCCAGACGACAGCACAACGTGGCCATACCTAATTTGATAACATAGCATCGGCAATTGACAACAAGGGGATTATTAGCCGACATCTGTAAATAACAGCCATCTCCGCCGTCCGAGGGCACTGACTGATCTGATAAACCTCCCTTAAGCTTTGTGCGCTCAAGTACAGCAAGTGAGCGCGGCAGCAGTAGTGCGCGTGCGTCAGGCGTTTTCATCACGTGACCTGCCTCATTCATGTTCTCTCAGACAGCCGCCAATAAAATCAATGGAGCGCTTCATTAGCATTCGGCTCGTGCTGTCCTTGCGGCGGACTCAATGGGAAAACAAGCTTTAGCGAGAATGAGGCCGCAGAGCCGTGAAATGCGTTGAGGCTGAATGAGAAGGAGATCAGAAACAGCACGTGTCTCGGAAACACATCCACTGGGCATTCGTTCACGTGGCGGCTTGCTTTAAACCCTTCCACTACAGTATACGCTTGTCCGTTCAGCGTCATAATCACAGCAATAAAACAGAGGCGTAGTAAGATAACTCTTAAAAAGCGGGCATCCCACCGACGTCGTTCATTCGAGATATTTTTGTGGGTAACAAATTTTATTTCCTGCCTAGAGTTTAATTTTAGTGTTCTACAGTACTGTGCTTTGTGCATGAGAAAGACGCTCTCCAAATACATGTACCACAATTGTTATAGTCATACACATATTATTTTCGTTGTTATAAATTTTAAAGAGCCAATCCATTAATAATGATAAGGAATGTGAAACTTACAGGGACATTTGACAAACATTTTTTTTTTACTCCAGGTATTTGAATAAGTGGATGAATTGTGACATTTTATTATATTAGCATTAGAGTCGTCTGGATTTGAATCCCATCTGACATTTCTAGGTCCTTTATATGTTAGTGTGGGCTTTTCTATATATAGTCTATTAAAAAAGGTATGCAGTTTAGTTTGATTAGCAAGTGTAAATTGTCAAGTAAGAGAGTGTTTGTTTCCTTCAGCACATTGGCACCCCATCCAAAACTGATTTCTGTATTGCACTCAGTCATGGCAGGGTAGGCTTCAGCCTACCTCTACTGTGTGAATAGAGTCAGAACTTTATACTACTTCCTATTCAGACCCTTGACCTCATGTTTTTTAAACCTCCTATTGAGTTTAAAAAGGGCTACTTTAGATTATTACAAAACCAAAAATGCTCCAGTAGTTGGGTCTGCTGCCATATGCACTGCATTTTATGCTCTTCTGAGACTCTGACCCCAAGACATCACAATTGGCCATTCTTCTGGGGTGAAGAAAATCAAGTCAAGTGGCTTTATTGTCATGCTATCCATGCAGTATGCATTTGGCATAAAATAACATGAAATTCCCTCTTTTGTAAGTTGCTTGGGATCAAAGCATCGGCTAAGCATATAATGTAAACAATCGTGAAATCCTGATGCAAAACCTGGCCGTAAGGATAACTTTGACATTAGTATGGTGGTGTTAGTTGATGTTGCTTATAGTCACTTTGAATGCTAGAATTTGGTATTTAAATGCAACTGGGAAAAGATAACTTTAGCCTTAGTTTGAACATTAACATCAGAGTTGAATGTCTCTCACAGTCTTATTAGGTAGAGACATCCAAGCAGATATCACTTTTATTAACTTGTATAGAGAATGACATAATATGCTGCCAAATACGAAAGATCTCCTCTGCCTCTGGGTTTTTTGGATAAACAGGTGTTACAAGGTATTCAGGTTTAAACAGAGTACAGTAGATGATGACTAAACTTGTGAAGAATTCTAACATAGTCAGGACGCTCAGATAGACCGTAGGTGATAATCTAGTGTGGCCATCAGAGGAGTTTGGTTTTTAGCACTACAGTAGTATTAAAAATGTACACAGTGGCTTGCACTGGATACAACAGCCTAGGTTGTCTGTGTGGAGTTAAGCTGTCCTTCCCATGTCTATGTGGGTTCTACTGTCACATCACCAAAGTCATGCAGATTAGGTGAATTTCTATTAGGTTTTGAAAAGTCAAGCAAAATGACACCTTTTATTGGCTGACTAAAAAGATTACAATATGCAAGCTTTCGAGGCAACTCAGGCCCCTTCTTTAGGCGAGACGCAATCAATTTAATCAGATGTAATCATTACATTTTGCCTTGAAGAAGGGGCCTGAGTTGCCTCGAAAGCTTACATATTGTAATCTCTTTAGTTAGCCAATAAAAGGTGCCATTTTGCTTGACTTTTCACTACATTCACAGTGGCTAACATGGTACAACACCCTAGTACTATTAGGTTTTGTAAATCTGGGATTTGTTACTAGCTTATATATTTTTAAGCTTTTCACTTGTGGAAATCAATTTGTTCCCTTGTCCTGTAACACTTGTTACTAAACAGTCCCCAGACTGATGTTATTATTCAATTATGTTGACCTCTTTTGTAAGTTGCCTTACAAAAAAAAAACATCTGCAAAGCAAATAAATGTATATGTAGTTTAATTTGCAATTTCAAAATGGCTCAGTATGTGTGTGTGTGTGTGTGTGAGAGAGTGAGCAGATCCTGCGATACTGGTCCACAAACCGCTTGTTTTCCAGACACCTAATTTTGGTGCGAGTATCGTTTTTTACTCATTATAAAATATCTATATTTCACTAATAATGATGACTGTGATGAAGCCAAACACCCAGTATCAAAACTGTACAAACTGTGTTTCAAAAGATCATCAAAGATATGCAAAAGGTGTATATTGCCGATTGTGACATACGTTTGGACAAAAGCTTCATGGGTTACAGTACATCTCATCCAAACGGGGCCCATGCGTTATGAAGCAAGCCCTGGGTACATCTGAAATGAGATACTTTAAACCAGTAGAGGGACCAAGTGGGATGATAAGTGCAGTCAATACCGCGTTACTACATCATTTTTGCTGTCAGTAGTGGTTACTGGGGCGCAATGGTAGCGCTGCTGCCTCGCAGTTAGGAGACCCGGGTTTGCTTCCCGGGTCCTCCCTGCGTGGAGTTTGCATGTTCTCCCCGTGTCTGCATGGGTTTCCTCCCACAGTCTAAAGACAGGAAGGTTAGGTGCATTGGCGATTCTAAATTGTCCCTAGTGTGTGCTTGTATGTGTGTATGTGTATGTACCCTGCGGTGGGCTGGTGCCCTGCCCGGGGTTTGTTTCCTGCCTTGCGCCCTGTGTTGGCTGGGATTGGCTCCAGCAGACCCCCGTGACCCTGTAGTTAGGATATAGCGGGATGGAGAATGGATGGATAGTGGTTAATGTATAACGTTGGAGAGTTTGTATGCCTTACCTGAACTCAGGAGAGGATTTAGTCATTTTGGGGCCTAAGGCAAACACAGGGATGGGGCCCTCCACAAACCTTGTAATCCCCTTATTTATCTAAGAAAGACCAATTTGCAGTTTGAAGTACGATGATGTCCAGATATCTGGAACTGCATTTGTAACAAACCACCAAACCTATTCAGCTTTACAAATGTGCCTAGTGTAAAATCTTATTTTCATAAACACTGTACATTGTCTATTCCCATGGAAGCTCTGTCATCTTTTACCTTGGTTTTCCAGCAGGCTGTTCTGATGAAAGTTGCTTACAGGCCTCTGTTGTCTATCTTATCTTAAGTGGGTTGAAAGCTTTCTCCAGTTATTGAACCCACCCCCACTTAGCTGAGGACTCTTTTCTTGGTTTCCAAACAGGCACATGACACAGTCCTTTTTTCACTGTATGCTAGCCAGGACCTAATTATCTTTTCTCCATTATTCATATACATGTAATAATGAGTGCTTGTAAATCTGCACCCTTCTTGATTTTTTGGAAAAATTCTGACCTTGACCTGACCTGAACTGGTCCCGTCTGCACTGTTGAGCAGCGGTCTTTTTCTGACAGCTGTTTTGACCAAAGTGCACCGCGTCATCTTCAGGTTGGTTAGTATGGTGACTGCTACTCACTAGTTGTTGATTATTAGCAGTATCTCTGTCTTTGTCAGTTCTGTTACCACTTCCATTAGGATCCTGTATGGGTGTTATGCATGAAGCAGCAGCTTTGCTTGAGCAACCTGGGATGGCACTGCAAGCAGCAACATGTAGCGCATCTTTGCTAGCAATGCTAACCCTAGCGCTGGCGCAAGCAGTGGCTTCTTGCTGCTCTTTAGTAGTGTTGGTTTTGACTTTGATCAGCAACCATCACGGTAAAGGTTGTTACCTTTGGCAGTTTTGATAAAAAATACAATTTTTGCTTTCCTCCTGCTTCCTCCTTTTTTTTTAAGCTCTACTGGGGTAGGTTTGCTTCATTTTTCAGTGTTTACATGAATGAATTCTGCAAATGCACATTAAAATTGTAGAATAGTTCAATGCAGAGTGGATTGAGAGTGGGGGCTTAGAAACTCATTATTAGGCATTTTGATGTCATTTTAGAGAATGATTTTTAGAAAAACTTAATTAATAAGCAAAAAGCAAATGAAAAAACCAAAACTTTCATAGCCATAAGTTTGAGGCTTTGTATGAAGGAAGCCCTTGTTAGCTGAAACGGCCCAAGGCAATTGCCACCTATGCCAGAACTGTTTGAGATTTTACTTCAAAGGAAAACTGATGCATACGGCACGGTACGCCTCGATATGCTTGGTGAGTGCGGACAGACAAGTGTCTTGGCTTCCTTCAATCCTGTAAAAAATGCGGATTCAAGAAATGGATGGATGCCTTTTGTGTGGGTATGTCGATTCCCTTTGTTCTCCTTCCCTACGTGAATGGCTCTGAGAGACCTATGAATACTTAAACACGACACAGTGCAGTAGCTTTGTGGCAAAACAAATTCAGTCAGGTGGAAGGACAAGAAAGATGTCTGCCTGTTAAGCACTGCTGAAGTGGACCATCTGTGGAAACGTGGAAGTCAGTATGTGTGTATTGTATTGTATTGTATTGTATTGTATTGTGTTGACCCCCTTCTTTTTGACATCCACTGCATGCCCAGCCTACCTGGAAAGGGGTCTCTTTTTGTGAAGTTTCCCTTGGGGATTAATAAAGTATCTATCTATCTATCTATCTATCTATCTATCTATCTATCTATCTATCTATCTATCTATCTATCTATCTATCTGTCTGTCTGTCTGTCTGTCTTCTTGAACTGCCTTTCCCAAGGTTTCTTCCATTTTTTCCCTACATTGGTTTTTTTGGGAGTTTTTTTTTTTTGTCTTCGTAGAGAGTCAAGCCTGGGGGGCTATCTATCTATCTATCTATCTATCTATCTATCTATCTATCTATCTATCTATCTATCTATCTATCTATCT
>JANRMT010062840.1:2766802-2784514 GCA_026402145.1 Polypterus bichir lapradei | reverse complement strand
TCTATCTATCTATCTATCTATCTATCTATCTATCTATCTATCTATCTGAACTGCCTTTCCCAAGGTTTCTTCCATTTTTTCCCTACATTGGTTTTTTTGGGAGTTTTTTCTTGTCTTCTTAGAGAGTCAAGCCTGGGGGGCTGTCAAGAAGCAAGGCCTGTTAAAGCCCATTGTGGCACTTCTTGTGTGATTTTGGGCTATACAGATATAAATTGTATTGTATTGTATGCCATGCGCCGTGGCAGCCCACAATTAACACAATGCACGGTGTTGATCATGCTGTTTAGGCACCAACATACTACTTCACGTTGTGAGGAAAAATCTTTTATTAATTTCAAAGTTCTGTTAAAAACACATCTTTTCAATGAGTATTATTCTTTTTCATGTATGTAATTTCTACTGTCTTGTTAATGTATGTATTGAATTGTAAAGTGTCCTTGAGTGCATGAAAGGCGCTACATAAATAAAACTTCTTCTTCTTCTTCTTCTTCCTCTTCTTCTTCTCATTATTATACTGTATACAAGCAAAATAAAAAAATATTACACAAAAAATCTTCCAGAATTTGCTTGAACAGTGCCTGTGTGCATTGGTGACTGTTTCAAAACATATTATATGAAGCAAGTGTACTAAATCGACATCAGAGCAGCACTGGACCCTAGACAAACCTTTTCTGCTATGATTATTTAAACATTTTGTTATTTACATGTTTCTGATACACGTAATAGCATTTTTTAGTGATGAAAAAAAATTCAACCCTTTGGGCTTGTTTTTCTGGGTTAAACGTAAAGCTAACTAAGGAGGTTGATAAATTAAAACCGAAATGCCCTACCTCACTAAAAATAAGGATATCTATAGAGTAAAGACACCAAGAAGCTTATTTGTTTTTTTATATTTTTTAAATGTTTATGTTAACTCTTGGCTTCCTTCAATCCTGTAAAAAATGCGGATTCAAGAAATGGATGGATGCCTTTTGTGTGGGTATGTCGATTCCCTTTGTTCTCCTTCCCTACGTGAATGGCTCTGAGAGACCTATGAATATTTACACTTTAGTTGTAACAATTCTGAATGTTTTTTTGTGCCCGGTAGCTCTGTCCTATATGCTAATGTGTTGGCACTATCTGTGAACAAAACAAGTCACTGAAGCTTATTTGAGTGGCAGCAGATTCTGATATTGTGACAGTTTTGTGGTTGTCAAGCCAAGAGACTAATTCTATGTGGTTTTTTTTAATTCCTTTGTTCCAGGCTGTGCCTCCTACAGGGCCGCATGAATTGCAGCAAGCAACCCATATACTTAACAGCCTGTGGAAACCAAGTGCACAGTGCCATGCCACCTCCATTCAGAAAAGGCATTACATCTTTTGTTCAGCTTTCGCTAAACCTCATGAAGTGAGCCTTGCAAATCGATACTCAGAGGTGAGCACATTGTCTTGCCAGGTCTGGCACTGCCTTGTGTTATGTTGTTTATTGCATAAGCTACATCCCCAGCCTCTTCTAGGCTCTTCACAGAGACAACAGGGCATTACGTTGCTTTGTTTTTTGTCATAAACTAGTTCCTCCATGGTCTTGTTTGTTTTTTTTTTAATTATGTTTATTCTTTGTTCAATGTTGTGCAGTTCAGTGGTTTCGGAAGCCTTCCTAATAGAGCGTTTGCACTGTTAATGCAAACCAAAGAAGAAGCCAAATTATTATAAGGCTCTCTTTAACAAGATTTTTACTATAATGCAAACAAAGAGAATTGGAATGTATTCATCTCACACAGGGCTCCGCACCAGCACTAATGGAAAGTCGCTTTGGGGTGCCTGTGTGAAAGAGCGACTGATGTTAAAAAGTACAGTTTCTTTAGAGTGGGATTTCAAGTTTAAAACACGAACACATATCAGTCAGTCAGTCAGTCATTTTCCAACCCACTATATCCTAACACAGGGTCACGGGGGTCTGCTGGAGCCAATCCCAGCCAGCACAGGGTGCAAGGCAGGAACAAACCCCAAGCAGGGTGCCAACCCACCGCAGGGCACACACAACACCAAGCACACACTAGGGACAATTTAGAATTGCCAGTGCACCTAACCTGCATGTCTTTGGACTGTGGGAGGAAACCCATGCAGACACGGGTGCGAACCTCGGTCTCCTAACTGCAAGGCAGCCGTGCCGCCTCAACACATACCATATTCGGGGAAAACGTGAGGCCTCCATAGTGACTTTCCTTGCATTGGAAAATAATGTTTGGTTGGCTGATTGGTGGATTAAAATTTCAAAGTAAAAAATTTAAATGGTTTCTCTTTTAGTTTTTATTAGAAGAACTTCTCTTAAAAAATATATACATCCTTATTTTTTGTTTTGAATGCCCAAGACACTAGGAAAGATAGTATAGAAGTCTTTGTTTGCCAGGATTGTACAAATTAAATTTTGTTTTATAATTTATTTATGTTTACCTTTATTTCAGTGATGTCATTACACTGTCATTTTGTAAGATCATTTTGTCTAAAACAACTTGAAGCCTAAGTAATCAATGTAGACCTCTGTGTATTCAGCGTTAACGTTTGCAGTGCACTGTCTATTGGAATATATTTTGTAATGAATGTAGTAATAGCATGCATTATATTTTACATTTCAACAGGTAGCACATCTGGCATATAGCAGACACATAGCAACCGGACACACTCACACACAGACACTTGTCCTATAATTAAGGTGGATAGGTGCCACCATTTTGTTGACTTGCTTGTATGGGCGCTGTCATTATGCATTTCTAGTTTTCATGGGCATTGTCATTTTATGTACCCGATTGCTATGATGCTACAGCATGTACTTACTAGACGTGTGTGATGCACATGCCTCTTGACCCATGACATAATAGACATGTTGTTATAAAAGCCTCTAAACTTTGTTAAAAACCAAGGAAAGACTTGGTGATTAAATGTTGTTTTTGACCTGCCTTTTTTAGTCAAAACCTTCTGGTTAGGAATGTAGCTTGCCTTCTGACTTGGAATTTAGTGACCTGTTCACCGTAAGTTTTACTGACTTTGGCTACATATGATTTCCCTCCTATAATGTTTCTAAGTCGCTTCCATTTAATTAATTCATTTGGCCTGTTGGCACCAGTGGTGTTTCTGCCAATTTTGTGAGTAGTCACTTGACAATGATTTAAACAAAAATTCACATGGTGTGTTCCTGGCATAAGACCAACATTTCTGTGTTGGAGTTTGCAGCAGTGATAGTGAACAGCTCTAGGGGGTCATTTTCAGGGAATGGAAGTTGATGGAGTGGAACAGATAACCAAGATGAGAGCTGGTAGAACAACACAGCAAGAAGCAGCACTTCCTAACCAGTGAGCTCTGTATTTTCCTTGAGCGTAGTTAAGCTTGCTCTTCCCACTTTACAATGAGATCACAACTGTTTTTTCATGTCTAGGATACCACCCTGTCTTGTGGTAGAAATTTAACATTGTCTTTAAAGAAAGAAAGATCCCCTACAAATCAGTAATCAGGCAGGAGAAAAGCTGTTTGTTCGTTGTATCTTTTAATTACTCCTCAGCAAAATGTCTTGGAGGGAGCATTCTTCTAAAGCAGTCTATTATAGCATGGTCAGAATGATCAGAAAAACAAAGAATAGAGGTTCATTTTACAAACTGTTGAATTTACATAAAGTGTCAATCAGTGCATACATTTACTTTTTTTGGTTCGTTGGTTTACACCCAAACAACATATATACGATAAAAGTCTATCTATATATATACAGTGGCAAAGCCCTCACTGACCCAACACTAATTCTCCCACTTTCCATATTGGTGGGAAGCTGAAATTTCGCGTGCTCATTCCTTGCAGTGTACTTACATAAGTTAGGTATGTTTCATGTCCTATTGCAACATCCAAGGGGGGAAACGGGTGTACCCCCTAAACTGTATATATAGATAGGGGAAACCCCTCCTCACTATTTCTGCGACTTCCAATATACGTAGGAAGCCCAAATTTCTCATGCTCATCCTTTACACTGTACTTACAAACTTTAAGTATGTTTCATTTTACGCCATGCCGCATAACGAACCTTCGAAAGTAACGTCTTCTTTTTGATGGTTCTCATCATTATGCTGTAAGGAACTTTCGGAACTGACCTCTGATTTTTGGCGCTTTCATTCCTTATTTCCGTTAACAGAGGATTTATTTCATGGCAGAGACACACAAGGGCCGCCCCTGGAATCCTTTTTCCACACAGCCGCTGCCCGTGCACCTACCACGTGGTTGGCTTCCTACCTATATACATTAATAACATCACGTGCTCATGTGCCTCCTCACTCGCTTCCTTACTTTCCTCAGCTGTTCGTCATGCTCAATGCTCCCTTCTTCTTTACTCCACCGCTTCAAGCATGTTATTGTTCTCCTTGCTTCACGTCTTCCTGCTTGTAACTCCTGCCTTTTCATTTGGTTTCTTCACACTCTTAATCCTCTGGACATGCCTCATTTGAATGTTGCCGCACCAATTATGTTACTACGAAATTTACAACCACCAAAACTTTGTCACGGCACCAGGCGTCAGATCAAATCTCTGCACAAGAACCTTATTGAGGCAACTGTCTTCACTGGAACTGGCTCAGGGGAGACTGGATTCATTCCTCGCATCCAATGTTTCCTTTTCTTTTTCATAACTTCTTTAACACACTACTTCTCTGCTGCAAAGCGCGGGTATTTTGCTAGTCTTCTTATGTAACTCACTACCATGGCTGTCCATTTGTCTGTCCAGAATTTTAAATTGCCTGTAGCTCACAAACCGTTTGACCTATTGACCTGAAATTTGGTACACATATACTACATGACCTCTACTATCCGCTTTTGGGGTGGTGATTGACCTCCAAGGTCAAAGGTCAGCCCAGGAAAGTCAAGGTCAAAAATCAAATAAACTGTAACCTGAAATTTGTTACACATATACTACGCTGAAACTCTGTACTACAGCTTTATATTAAAACTGAAGAGTTTTAGAAGTATTACTTTTTTTATTTTTATTTTATTTTATTGTAGAATCAACTCTCAGCTGCGGGCGGCGCATGCCTACGGGCACCATTCTCATCCCTACCACCTTCACCATCACTTCCCTTACCTCTTCATATCTTAAATCATTCTTGAGGCAGATTGAAGACTTAAGTGCCAGATTAAGTGAAAAATTAAAGAAAACATACCAAGTAATTGACTTAATCAGTTTTAACGCGAAAAGATGCTGACAAAAGAAGAGAAGAAGCGGGCCACTAGGGTGGAGAAAAGAAGAGCTGCTCAGGAAGCAGCAAGCGCATCAACCTCGGAGCAAACGAATGCTAAACGTACAGAGAAAGAGGATGGAAACTATGAGAAGCGCACTCAGCATTTACGACAGGCTGACGCTGAGCGAAAGAGAATTGCAAGACCGTATGTGACTGAGGAAGAGGCTAATTGACATCAGCAATCAGTGGTCAAACATGCCAGACTTAAAAAGGCAAATGAGACAGAACAAAATGCCATCCAGCGACGACAAAGAGTCGCTGATCAAATGAGAATAGCTAGAACGCTTTCAGTCAAGTGTATTAGTGCAGTGCGCCGTTACTGGTTATATTATATTCTGGTTCGTCTTGTACCTTTTGAGATAAGCTACCACTCTTGAAATTTATGGGCATATAATAATTGTCCATTTTGAGTGTTTACAAGACATCTGCTGATTTCTTAGTCATCTCTTAGCCATCTTTCAGCGCATTTTGTTGTTCAGTTGACCCCTATCTGGCCTCCTGACATGCCTGCAAAGGTTTCTGACATGTATTAACCCTTTATGCTATTTCTTTAAGATGAAAGCTGTGTTACCGTAAAATTATCCTTCAGTCGTTTTGTCCACCCTATTGGATACTGGTGTTATTTGTGTGGCCTGTCAGTCACTTCTGCTGTGTCCTTCATTTGTGTAAACCCCACATTCAGCAGAAAGCAAATCATGTAGATTAATTAATTACTATTGACAAATAAAAAATGTATTGACCAACAAAAAAAATGTGTTGACTAATTCTCCTTTTTCTATAACATCGCCAAATTTTAATTAAATCTATCATGGCATTTAAGCAAAAAATTGGGACATAGTGAGCATTTACTGTACATGGATACCTGACACTTGGATTATGACACATATGTAATGTGAGATTTTTTTCATTGGATATTTTGTTGTTGTTTACTATCGTGCAAGTTAGGCCCCATTCAAGTGTACTGCATCAGGAATTTCATTATCTCTGTACTGCATGAAAGTTTGTGTTTAATTCTTTTTCTACATCACTACAAACAGCAGAAATTAAAAATTATAATTTTTGGGTCATGTTTTCCTTACATTTACGTTTATGAACATTGAAGTGAATTTTTTAATCCAATGGAGAGCTGGCCAATGCCTTGCTTTAATAAAACAGAAAATCCTTTTAACATGAAATAGTTTTAGCAAACCGTGAAAGTGAATCCTTGGTAGTGCAGGTTCAAAACACATCTCAACTGGAGAAAGTCTTCTGAAGCTGCTGCATGATTATCTCTCTATATACAGTAGCAGATAAAGTTAGCGAAACAAGTATATTATAAATATTGAAATGGGGAACTATTCTCTTTTTCTTCTTCTGAAAGACTTGTAAGTTCTGAAGTACAGGACTAGTGAAAAGGTTGTGAGCAACTGTAACACATTATTAAACACTAGCCAATATTGTTACTATGCCAAAAATGGCATTAAATGTATGACTATTCATCTTTTTTTTTATAAGAAAGGCTTGATATTTTCCATTATACGAGAAAACACATGCCTGTAATTTCTACACTTTGGAAGAAGTCCAACATTTGGCTATTTTATGAATTCTGAATGGCCTGGGACTGCAGCGCCATTTGTTGTGTCAGCAGCGACCATAGTTAAGTTTGTAATAACGTGTTAATGTTTTTCACAACATTTTGACCAATCTGGCATTTTAAATAAAACATATACATTGGAGATGTTCATGAATTATGTTACAGTTTTAAGAGAAATGTGTTGAAATTCAAGAAGTGTAAATAGATACATACTATTTGCAGAAGAGAGGTGAGATGAAAAGTATGGAGGGGCTGTGCACATAAGAGAATATTTACACATGAAGCTGGTTCACGTGGACCTTAATGACACTACGTGAATATTTTTGAATAGTAGTACGAAATTTTGTATTTCGTAATAATGCCAAAAAACACATGTTCCGATGGCAGTTTTAATTTCTCTAATTTCAATTGGGAAACCCGGTAAACAGTAAAGCAAAAAAAGAGGAAAATCGTGGATACCTTGATATGTCAAGATATCAACAAGATGGGAATTTTATCTTGAAATTCTGTAATCTTCATAACAAACTTCAGAATATAATGGTTACAGAGCCATTAGAAACAATAGCATAGCTTAGTGAATCTAGAATTTACAGAAACTAAAGATTATATATTTAATTTCCAAAAAGCAAATCTGAATAAATCGGCATAAAAAATCTAGAAGTGGAGTTTGTTAAGGAACAATGGGTTAGACAGAATGGGGTACGTTATACAGTGTAGAAGAATGTTCTGACAAGACTTAGGTGTAAATAAAAATGTGAAAAGCATCTTACAAAAGAGTATTTCCAATCATGTTAAATATATATTTAAACAAGAAAATAGGGTCATTCATAAAAGGGTAGTGTTCTTTCAAAGCAATTAATTGCAGTTTGGGTTCAAGGGGGTAGAATTGTTAGATGTCATAGCCAATGTTAACTTGTGGCCTTGCTTTCTAATTTACCTTTATTTTTTCCAGGCTTTGCTTGGAATACTCTGTGCAGTTTTGGGAGCCATATTACATACAGAACATAACACGTTAAAGAGAGTGCAGGTAAGACCTTTAAATGAAACCTTTGACTGTGTGGCTGTCAGGAAAGAGTGAAGTAGTAACTTTTTGTTTGTCTTTGGCAAATGGAGACTAAGAGGTAACAAAGTAAAAGTGGCACACTAATTAGCGATTCTACTGGGGATTCTAAATTGGCCCCATGTGGATGTGGGTGAGTGGACCCAAAAGTATAATGGCCTCCTGTCTAGAGTTGTTTCCTGCCCTGCCACTAATGCTTTCAGATCTACGCCTGAATTTTATTGAGCAGGTCTGAGAATGATGTGGTATAATATGGTATAACGTAAGTTTTTATGATAAAGGGAATAAGCATGTCATATGCTAGCTGTTAATTTAAGACAAATATTGTTTCACATAGAGAGCTGTAGAGCAGGTGTGCTCAACTGCTGGAAGTCTGCAGAGGCTGCAGGTTTTCTTTCTAACCCTTGTCTTAATTAGTCAGCTATTTTTGCTGCTAATTACCTTCTTTTGAATTAATTTCATTGACGTGTTTTTTAAGATTTGTTTCCCCGAATTTCTCTATCGTTTCTCTGAATTGCCTCCTTTCTTTTCGTAAGTGGCACCCAAACAGAAATGAAATGTGAAGTGACTGAGCCAACAGAAAAGCAACTAAATCAAGGCCTGAAACTCCAACCAGTGGCTTCATTAGGCGCTTGTCGTTAATTAAACCCATTCTTTAATTCCATGGCTTGTTGCTGTTCTCATTGTGTAATAGCAGACATTTCCGAAATTGTTGATTTTTCTCTTTTCTAAGCGCAATGTTAAAATGTTTTGGGGACCTGAGCAGACCAACATTCATGAGACCTTTACCTACCTTTTTATTTAGATTTTGCTTGATGGTCACAGTTTGCTGGTCCTGTTTTGGCTCATTTATCTCATTATTGTTTGGCTGCTAATTAAGGAAAAAGAAACAGTTAAGGGGTCTGAGTCTTCAAGAGCAATTCAATTAAAATAAATTCAAAAGAAGTTAATTAGCAGCAAAGACAGGTTACTGATTAAGAAAAATGTTAGAGTGAAAACCTGCAGCCACTGCGGCCCTCCAGGACCAGAGTTGGGGACCCCTGCTATAGAGGTATGGAATACATTTTCCAATTGCTACAAGCTCAATGATAGTTTGGAAATGTTCAACGAATAGGATCTGATATTGGTCTGAATAATCTTTTCTTAACTAAACATTTGCTTTCTGTTTGAGTGTTTTGTAATTTTTTTTTCTTTCATTGGAGTGGAACATTGTGATAACTTGCTCTGTATTACCAACATGCTCTCTTACCTGCTGAACTGGAAGAATCCTAACCCACCTGTTATAACACAATTTGAAAAAGGATGTGCTAGTTATTTAAAATGAATAAAAAGATACATTCATTTTGCAAGGAACAATTCAAACGGTTTTTTAGAAGCTGGCAGGGATTCATTACAACATTAGAGCACTCTAGACGAGAACAGGCCATTCAGCCCAACAAATCTCTCTAGTCCTATCCATTTAATTCTTAATAACTTCAAGTTGAGTCCCTAAAGTTCTACTGTCTACCGCACTACTTGGTGGCTTATTTTAAGTGTCTATTGCTCTTTGTGTAAAGAACTGCTTCCTAATGTTTGTGTGAAATTTAACCTTGACAAGTTTCCAATTGTGTCCCATTGTTCTTGATGAGCTCATTTTAAAATAACAGTCTCGATCCACTGTACTAATTCCCTTCATAATTTTAAATACTTCAATCATGGTACCTCTTAATCTTATTTTGCTTAAACTGTAAAGGCTCAGCTCTTTTAATCTTTCCTCATAATTCATCCCCTGTAGCCCTGGATTTAGCCTAGTCGCTCTTCTCTGGACCTTTTCTAGCGCTGCTATGTCCTTTTTGTAGCCTGGAGACCAAGACTGCACACAGTACTGGGGCCTCACCAGTGTGTTATAAAGCCTCAGTATAACCTGTTAGACTTGTACTGTATACATCAAGGTGCTATATAACCTGACATTCTGTTAGCCTTCTTAATGGCGTCTAAATGCTGGCAGTTGATAGTGTCGAGTCCATTACAACTCCTAAATTCTCATAAGGTGTATTCAATTTTTAGACCTCGCATTGTGTATTCATCAGTATTGTTCTCAATTGAACCTTTCAGGCCATTTCTAGCCTTTTGGATATTTCAGCAACTCAGAGTTGACTTTATATTAAATCGTTTTCCTTACCTGCGCTCTAAATGAGTAAGTTATGGATTATTTATTACAAATAACATGTAGTTAATATACTATATCTTATGGATATGTCATGTATACATTGTAATGAAACCTAGAAGTTAATAAGATAATTCAAAAAATTAAAAAGGTCAAAACTTACAGCCATTAAAGAACTTAAACTCGAAAACAAAACATATAAAACATAGTTGGGACACACCTGAAACAGAGTTACGACTGACTCATCATATATTTAGTGGAAAAAACTGCTTAAATGTAAAAGCAAAAAGACTCATATAGCCTTAGATGATGGCCAAGTGATTAGTGTTTGCCATACAATGACAAAGGGGAGGCAATGAGTAAACAGCAAGCATGTGGCATGGGTATGGACATGAACCGGGATGAGACATGACGCATATTTAATTTATCTAGGAACTGGAAAGACAATTCATCAGCCATAGTCATTTAGGGAACCACCACTCTTCTTAACCTGCATCTCAGCTCAATCTGCTGGCTCCTTTTTCTCCCCATTCTTCACAGAGCCAGGCTTACAAAATCCTCTTCATCCCATGGCTTTAGTACTTGTAGCCATTTGGGGTTAGGTGATGTTTGGCACGAAACCTCTGAGTAGGTAGTTTGAGCCTGAAGCACAATGTTGCCTGTGTTCATCCAGACTGTAGACCAACACCCCAACTGTCTGAACACTTTCTTTAGTGTGAGGACAATTTATAAAAAGGAAAAAAGGAAAAATCCTCGCATTATTTAGATATTCCCTAGAGGATCTAAGAGTGAATCAGAAATGAGACATAAACAGAAAGCAATTCCTTGTCTATTACACCACAAGGTAATTGAAAAATGATGCATGGTGGCAAGAGTAGTGTACCAGTAGTGTATTTTGTTCTACGAATAACTGTTCCATGGAGGGTTCAGAACAATAAGAACACAGACAAGTGCAGGCAGGCTTCCCAGCTGGATCTTCAGACCCTACGACTTAGTGACTCATACTGCCCTGAGACATTAATTAGGACAACTGATGCGCATACTTTGTCCTGGAGAATGGGAATTTGTTATTCATTTTTGGTGGATGAACTCATCTGAACTCCAACCCAGGGGTGAATTAAGAGCTGATCTCTCTAAAGGATATTTAGTTGGGATTTGTCAGGGGAACATTAAAGTCAATTAAAATGAATGGGCATAGATTACACTGCTCTTGACTAAAATACCATCCCTCTGTTCATTTTCTAATTCACACTACTGTTTACCACTAGCTGTGGGGGAATAACATCCCTTCATTCATTGTATAATCCACATTGGGTACAAGTTACTGTATAAATGTCAAATTCACTCTTAAGTATGGTGTATAAGCACATGATAAGTTTTCAATAATGGCTGCTTTCTACTGTGTCTTAAGTATTTTAATTTTTTTTCTGAATAAAACAGTAATGAGTTCTCATTCTCCCCATATATACAAGAATAAAATGACATTCAAGTGTTGCTGTGCAGTGGCTACTTACATTTCTTTCTTGCTGATATAAACATTACCCATTTATTCACTACTGATTTTTTTTTAATTAGTCAGCAGAACTTGTTCACACACCATACAAACTTGCTATTGGCACCAAATAAAAGTTGTAGATATCCAAAAATATATTTTTAAATATCTTAATTGCACATTCAGATTACTGAAAAATGGACATATTCTAAGAGCCCCCTCTCATGCTTATCCTAGAACAATAAAAGTGTCTGACTCAGTGCTTCCAATTCTATTTTTTCCAGCTGGAGGTGTTTTTATTCAAGTGGGTGATTTCAAATGGCGACTTCATTTTCAGCATCTGTGCCCATATTTATCTAACATCTCAGAGTCACTCCTGACAAATAAATAGACCTTGACACCAAAAGAGGTTTGGGACAGCCACCCATATACTTGATTCAGGCTGCAAAAATGAGGCTTTGGTTGCACAGAAGTGTACAGATTGAGTCCACAACAGAACTGATTGTAAAGAGGTGGTTGGGTTTCTTTTATGGCTGGTCGGTGGAAGTGATGTCATCTGTAGCTGGAACTGGAAGTGATGTTCTTAGGGCTGGAACTGGAAGTGATGTCATCAGGGTGGAACCGGAGGTGGCGTCTTCAGACTCAGGCTGAGTTTCCCTTGTCTGGTCTGCAGAGATAAAAGAGAAAGGTTTACTGCACCCTGTCACCCCCTAGCCTGGTGTGGAATTGCCTTCTTTTGGTCCTTTTAGCTGCCTCCCATGCGCACGTGTGTGACACTCCTAAGAACTGCACTAAAAGTCTGACTAGGATAAGAACTTGTCATACCACAGAGTTGGACATAAAATGTAGTTATGAGGAAGCCTATCTAGGAATAGGAGTTCAAGTTCGAGAATGAATGATGGAACGATTTCACAGCCACAAAATGTCACTCATGGTGATGCTTTGTAGTGTCCTGATACGAACATGAAGGCTTGGCCACAAAGTTGATAAAAATAATAATCATATTCAAAGGTTTGTGATCACATTCAAATAAAAGGTTTACACCACTGTCATGGAATACTCCAGAGTCATGTGTTGAACCAGGCCACTTCACACTAACATGAAGACCAATACTGTAACAAGCACCGAGGTAAAAAGATTGAGACACACACATCAAATGAGAGTTAAGTCAGTAATCAGCATATTTATTTAACCATAAATGAGTCACAGCTGTACTTTCAGAAGTATCCCCTTGCTGCTGCTTTGGCCACTGAAAGCATCTCCTAAAATAACAGTTGCTGAAACTAGCCATGGCTATTACTGTGCTGTTTCTGAAGTTGTGCACACTCTTCCAACATTCCCTATCATCCTTCACAGCTGCCTGTTGTATCTCTTTCTGTGATTTACCCTTATCATCTACAAGATACTCTTTATCCAATACCCAAGAGTCTCTGCCTGCCTTCTTCAGCATTCCTGGTCTTGTAAAGTTTAACCAGAATATTCCAGGGATCCATGGAACAACATAATACTCCGGGTACCTGTGTGACATTTTGTTGTCAATCACTCATCAAGCCCTAACTATCTTGAGGGTAATATGCTGGGTACTGCAATACAGTTCGCATCCATTACCAGATGTATTGAGATGCTGGATTATCACCTACAACTCATGTATGCGTGCTCATCCACACTTGGGGTAATGATCTTTATGTGTGTGCTGTTAATAACACCAACAACTCTTGAAAAAACAGTGATTTGCATGAAATCAGTGTGCCTTACAATTATCTCACGTGCATGGGTGGAGGAACAGTATAAATCTGCGTATTACCTCACACATTGTAAAGGCCTTCAAAGTTTGATGCAAAATTCGAGAAATGGTTGGTTGTTATATACCCAAATTATCGGTATAGTAAAGCTGCATTTTACCCATGGCCAAAAAACATTATCAACACTTTCGTTTGCATTTGCATAACTTCATTTCACAGCTGGATGGAGTTACCACGCATTGTATAAGATTTGTTGCGAATACCATTCCATATCTGTAAAATCTATATCTTTTTACAAATTCATTGTTGTTAATTGTTTCCAAAACATTTCATCTTTCCTGAAATGTGTGTGCTGACCTCTGCCTGATCACCATCTTCTGGCAGCTCCTAGCGAGGTAGAACAACTCACAAGCTCTACTGAATCCTTGTGAAATTAGGAGTAGTTTCCTGAATTAAGAAGTGGTTAAATGCTATTACTCCTGCTTCTTAGAGTAGGCCCAAATTTGCATCACTTTGATATTTCTGAGCCAGCTAAGACCATTTTCATACTCTGAAACACTTGATAAATATTAACACTGGTCACCTAAGATTAATGTTCATTTGACATAACTTGAAAATAAGTTCACATCTTTTAGAAGGAGACCTGGTGGCAAACTGGCTTGTGTTAATACGTTACAGCTTCAGGGACCCAAGTTCAGTTTTCAGTTGGGGCACTACCTGTGTAGAGTTTTCAATTTTCTCAGTATACCCAGTTTTACTGTTATTCCCCAAAGATCTACAAGTTGATGTCTCTGAATTGGTCTGGTATGAATAAGAGTGTGGGTGTGTGTGGGTGCGTGTGAGTGTGCCCTGCAATGCCTTCCTGTTCTATCATTTGGTTAGGATAGATTGGTTCCTTTCTTCTGCCCAGAGTTTCCAGTATAGAGTTTGGTTTGCTGTAATTTTTTAAAGGAGAACATCAATTCAGGAAATGGAAGGTAGGGTGAAGTTTCTTTTGAGATATCTCAAATTCAGATCTTAGGATATGAGTGGAAAAACACAGCGTCCGGGGAAAACTCACTCCAGACAGGGACAGAATAGGCTGTCGTCTCCTGTGACCCGGAAGTGAATTAAGACAGGTCAAAAATGGATGGACGGTATATAGGAAATAACAGTGTTCTTTGAATACTGAAAGAGCAGCTAGTGAAAAGATAATGTGGCTTCTTACAGAAGGTACCCCAATTGAGTTGTAGCATCTCTGTTTTTGTTAATAGTAGTTTATGCCCTTCCTGTGTGTTTGAGTAAAATGTGTTCTCTATTCTAGCTCCAATACACCAGCTTTGGGCTACAGTAGGTGCTTCTTGTCATATTATATATACAGGTTTAATTGTTAATCTGACAAATAACCTGAGTGTGCAGGGTAGAAAGAGCAAAACACAAGCACAGGACTTGGAAGTGTCATGTAACAGATATTCACACTGGTGACTTGAAAGCACTCTGAAAGCCAGTTTGGGTAAATGGGTCTTTACCCAGAGAGCAGTAGGTCCCACAGTAGTTCAGATTCCTCAAAGGTATACAGTGTCTGTATACCAATTACAGATTGTTAGACAGCCGCAGATGAATCCATTGTGGAAGAAATCAACATGTTAATTAAAGAATGAAACTTATCCTCTGCTAGGATAAGCTTTATTAGACCGCTTTGACTCAGGAACCAGGAAGGAGGAAGCTTGTCCATTACATCTTTTATTTACTATACAGCAAATGCTAAAAAAGGGAACATTTATCACAGTAGCCTATTACTGAATGATGAAAGAAATAAGCACAGAGGTCCGTTTTATGAACGACTGTATTTACATAACAGTGCAGTTTAATGCATACATTTACTCTGATTGGTTTGTTGATTTAAACCCAGACCTCACACTGTTCAGTTCCATTTGAACTAGTCAGGTGCTGAGGTATCCCCTGTTGCACGGCTGCAGTCAGGTCCTACTCTTGGATCCTGAGGAGGTTTGTTGTGTAGTGGGTATGGCAATGCACTGTATCACCGCATGCTCCTCTTCCTCCTACTACACTTTTGTTTTTCTCATATCTCTTAGGGTTCAGCTGTTGCCCTTGAAATCTCTGTATATATGAAAACTGCCCAGTCTTATTGTTAAAGGATATTTGCTGATCTCTAAATCATCTTTTTATACATTTTGTGTATGACATCAGCCATTCTCCTAGTACATTCTTTCTTTTACTTGCTTAACCATTTCAGTAGTTCTCTTTGTGACATATCTAAAACAAATGCACTACAAACCAAAATACTTAACTATTGTTACCTCCAAATTAATGGAATGTTAAACGTCTGTTTTAGCTGAAGGACATGAATTGTTGTGTGCTTTTACCTTCTTACATAAAAGACATATTACATATTTGCAGTGGATCTAGCACCTCCATGCAGAGTATACTGGGGACTGGTAGCCCCTGGACTTTGAAGGGGATCCCCTAACCCAAGAAGTGATTCTAGTCAGAATAGAATATAAATGTCACATGTCACCCAGTGGTCACTGAGGATGGGATTCAGAATTGGATAAAGGCTAATGGGCAAAGAGGAAAGGTAGGAAAAGTTAAAAAGGGAACTCAGTTGGATTTACTTTTTCTATTGGAAAGTGCTTCTTTTATGGAGTCTCTGAACTTTCCACACAGAAAGGAAATTTACCATGTGTGCAAAAATGTCTCTTACTTGCAAGCAAATACCAACTGTATGTCCTGCGTGGAGGAGATATGGGTAAGGAAGCAGAGAAAACTGTAATCTAGCAAGAGCAGATTGCTGTCTTTGGAAATGAGTCATCTTTGCCGGAAACAGCAAATCACAGGGTTTTGACAGCCAATGTATCTGTAGCACACAGCACCTTTGCCATCCTTCAGATTCTTCTCTCTGCATTTATTTTGGACATCTGTGGTGAAGTACGAAATTCCTATAAAAGGATTACTTTCCATTTAAATAGTTTACCTGATTTCAGCCTTCTAAGCACATCTGGACAGAAAGGTGGCCGACACTATAGTGGGCAGGATACACAAGTCGAATTTTTTACTTGTCAAGTGCTTTTTCAGGTTTGAAGTGGCTGATAGAAGAGAGAGTTACTTTTTCAAGCTCAATCTTAAATGGAATGTCTTCTATATAGAATACAGTGAAATTATTACCTGTATGCCTAACCAACTTCCAAAAATGCCACTCTTTAGAAAAAAGTAAAACATAAGCCTTACTTTAAAACCCCTCGGTTCTTCTTCACACAGTGAAACATTAACACAGCCCAAAATGAATACCAAAATAAGAAAAATGAATAACAATAAATGATTGCATCCATAGTAGCACTAATTCTTTTACTCTCTGAAGTTCCACATTGCTTTATCATGTCGCTATGTCACCCTGTGTCACACTAGTGAAAGCATAACACTTTCAGAACTGCTTGTTCCAGCCAAAGGTTATGGGTTTCTAGAGTCTGTCCCAGTAACCTTGTGCCTGCTCACCTACTAACCAACACTCAATCTCAGACAGGGCCAGATTATACTGTAAGTACCAATTAACCAACCACACCTATCTTTCAGACATGGGAGGAAAACCACAGTGCCCAGAGAAAACTCACACAGATAATGGAGAGAATATGCAGTAGTACAGAAATGAGTCATTGACCAGCTGTTTTTCTTGAACCCTCACTTTTACAGAATGAGTCAAAGTGGATTGAAGAGAAGATAGCTGGAGTAAGTGCTCATAATGAAACAGTACAGATGTTGTGGCTGTAGGCTTCAGTTCTGTTTTTTTTTTTTCTTATCATCTCAAGCACGGAGTGGACAGAGTAGTGGCTAGGGATCTGCACCAGTAATCGGAAGGTTGCTGGTTTGAATGTTAGAAACGGCAGAAGTAACTCTACTCCACTGGACCATTAAACGAGGTCCTTAAACTGCAATTGCTTCATCCTGGGTATGATGTTAACCTGCATCCAGCCCTGCAAACAGGTCCTCCATCTTACAGGGAAAACACGGGGGGTAGGTGGCAAAATTGTCACTCCAGCTACCATAGAACTAAATCTCACACTGTTGCAGTGTGGTGCTGAGGTGTCACCTGCTGTACTCGCGTCCCAATCCAGGTGGTTTGTTGTGTGGTGGGTGCGGCAATGCGATATCAGTGCGTGCTCTCAACCTCTCACTCTCTTGAACATGACCTATTGTTTACGTCTTCCTTAAAATCAGTTAAGGCAGCAACCATCAGCTGACTGAGATGAAAATGTTTTCTGAAGAATATCTTTTTCACAACTATCTTTTATGGTGTGTTTCATTCCCTTCTCTCTTACTGCCTGTTTCTTCACGGCAGGAACCTCCTTCAGACACTAGGCAAAGAGGGGTGTTTGCTGTGCCAAACAAACTCTGAGATATATATATATATATACTGTATATATAGATAGATAGATATAGATATATATAGATAGAT